>OU611987.1:10606919-11211338 GCA_914767915.1 Agriopis aurantiaria
AAGTAACTTTCAGCCTTAGACACGGAAACTGTCCGCCAGTAAAACTCGAAAGAGTAACACTGCCTCAACAAGACAAAGTTAAATACTTGGGACTCCACCTAGACCGCCTAGACTTCGTTTAACTTGGAAAGATCACATAACACTTAACAACTAAGAGAGAGGAACTCAAATTAAGATATAACGGGTACTCTTGGCTGCTAGGACGGAACAGCAAATTGTCAATAGACATTAAATTATCGATTTACATATTTTTTTACTGTGCATGTGCCTTTATTAGCTAAACAAAATACAAGGTAAAACTAACACTACAAACACAGTTAGACTGCCCATAGACCATTGAAGGTCTAAAGACAACCCAAATACTCAAGCCCACTACCAGTTGGCAGCGTACCCAACATGCTGGCGGCATTACCACGTTGAATGGCAATGCTAATGCGTTGAGCCAGAAAAACGCCAGCATTTTGGTCACGTGTCGCATTAACCAGGCGCTCTGAAAGATTTTTGAAAATAAGGTGAGCTCCCGGTCCCCAAGGGCCCAATGTCTCGACCCCAAACGCCTCAAATATGTAACCACTGCCGAGGTTAGCATATTTGCGTCGCTTGTGCTGCTCGGCCGAATTGGCAGCCGCGCCAGCCCTACCTCGTGTCTCAGGAAGATAAGACGGCGCCAAAGTATCGACACAAGTTGCGTCCCATACAAGGGACGATTTACAAGAATGTACTTAAGCCAATATGGATGTATGGTATTTAATTGTGGGGAACCGCGTGTAATTCAAACATCTCAGTTATCCAAAGGATGAAAACACTATTTTGAGAACCATAAGCGAAGTGCCCTAATGCACAACCAATACAGAAATCCACAACAATCTTGAGATGAAGAAAAAAAGAAATTGCGAAAACAGGCTAAAACTATAGACATTGCCTGCTCAGACACCCTAGTAGCTTGGCTGCTGAACTCACGGAACAAAGATTCAAGCCCAGGCTAAAAAGAAAGCACGTTATCCCCAGCGAATGACCCCATTTGGTCATCAAGAAAAGACTCACTGGAGGGCACACTTTACACGACAAATTGCTCTCAAGTCAGCCATAATTATAACTGATCGCAGAAAAAATCAGAACATTAAAAAAAAACGGCTTGATTAAATCTCACAGAGTAGGTAAGCCAAACTGACACCTATCTCAACTTTGTAAGTTTGATAGGTACTATTAGTTTGATCTCGTATCTATGTATAACCTAGTATCGACGACGACGTTTAATAATATTATTGATTTTCGTTAAAAAAACGATGCAATTTGCTATGCTATAGGCATAATCGCGCACGGTGGGACAATCTTCACATCCATTGACAACGAGAAACGAAAGCCACCATGGCGCGAGTAGAGCAATGTGTGGCTGTCTAGCTAATAATCACGGCAACGCGATGAGCATAGTGTCGCTGCGAGGAAAATAAAAATTTGCTATACTTAGCGAAATTGAAATATTAAAAAAAAAACGATTTGGCATTCTTTTTAGACTAGTTCAGACATTTCAAAGTATTTTGTTTAAGTTGTTTTTTTTAATTATTTCGGCATAAGGGATCCGGAGAAACTATTGGTTTTTTCTGCAACTGACATTTGTTGGGTCTGTAAATTGGTAAAATAGGCTACAGGCCTGATTATTTAATTATTTAATTGTCTTATATAGAAGCTGACTATAATTATATAGAGCCGATCAACTAAAACAAAATGAAAATGCGTTCAAAAGTTTAATTGCTTGCTAGACAGAGAGATTAGTCTACTAACAAGTGACGTCACTATTTGTATGCCATACAAATTCCATACTTACACTTACTTTGCGGTAAAGGGACAAAGCATCCCTTCCTAATCTGACCAAAAACTTTAAACGCTTCTATATCGGAACTTTATTCGCTGATTTAGTTAACTTCTTCAGTGTACATAATACGTTTAAATATATTCTTCACCAAGCCTATTATTACTAACAAATCAAACACCAGTCCAAAGCCTATTGTGTGGTTATTTTTAAAAAGAGTAATTTTTAAACTGCCTCATTTATTTCGCAATTCTTAATTTGATAAGTAGTAATTACGACATTTAAGCACGATTAATTGTGGTTACAGAAGAACTATAAACAATAAAATAATTCTGAACTTGATTTGATACGCATAAAAGTAAAAAGACCAGGGCTTCCTCCTAACGCAGGCTCGACACAGCGCAGTGCTAAAAATCACACGAACGTGAACCTTAACGCACCGAGATACAGTTTGCGGTTGCGCAAATTTTCGCATCACCTAAACAGGTAGCGTTAGCCCCAGTGACATTATCGTGTACGTCTGGGGGCGAACAATGTCGATATAACCACTTGACTACTCATCCTTTACCCCGCCGTAAGCAAAACTTACACTTTTTCAGCTTAACCTTTTTCGAGTAGGCCAATCCTAGGCGCGAATTGAAAGAATGACTTTTGAGTCTCCAATCACAAGCGCCACACGCAAAGATAATATAACCAGGTCATAGCGCATGCAGTCAAAATTCCTTTTTGCAAAATGAAGCCACGTCGGTCGCGGGGGAAGCTTGTGATTGGAGACTCGACGCGACTCGACGTTTGTGATTGGAGACTCAAAAGTCATTCAGTCAATTCGCGCCTAGGATTGGCCCGCTCGAAATAGTTTAGGTTGACATTTTAGAACCTTTGGCTTACGGCGGGGGTAAAGGATGAGCAGTCAAGTGGTTATAATGTCATTGACCATACGATACCCTCCGCAACCCATGTGGCTGACAACTTACACAAGCAAATTATGACTCGTGCGCGATCAATTGGTTATATTATATTATCTTTGGGGGCGATAGTGTCCATCTGCCGTCCTGCTCACTCAGATAGTACGAGTAGACGCGAGCAAAATAGCATGCGGTCACTAGACTGACACAACAAAGCCCCTAGTAAGAAAATATAAAGTATTAAATTATATATTCAAATAATATGCAATTGTAGCATTGTACTTACAATTATGTACTTAATTACCATTAGCATTTTCTTGTGTTTCACTACAAGTACTAGTTATTTTACAATCGCACTTCTTTTTACTAACATACTTTTCTAAATACACAAATCAACGAATGGAATGGTTTTTTTTTTTGACAGAGAAAATTCTCCTTAAATTTGTTTTGCATGTACTTTGTTCTTTGGTGATTTATGCAATATTTACAAATATTTTTCCATTAAACTCTGTTATTCGGAATATTTTTAAGCCTTTTATCCTTAAAACATAGATATTTCAAACTGTAGATTCAACTTCAACGCGTCAAACACAGCAACAAAATGCAGTGCTTATATTGACGGAATACAAGCCTTTACTCACAGTCGCGCATTTGAGAAACGTGTCGTACTTAGTGAGTACGGTTTTATTGGCAACTAGTTTTCGCCAGCAGCTTTTTTTACAACGGGCTAAGCATGTGTTTGACGACAATTTCACCTGGTAGGAAGCGATGATGTGGTCGAGAATGTAGATGATGATGATGATATGATGATGAATGTAGATGGCTTCGGCCACTTTTCGAATATAACTTAGCCTTCTAGAAGAGTTTTCAGAATCGCTTCAGTAGTTCTATAGATAACCTACAACAAGCATACAAAGTCACAAACTTAATTTCTTATTGAAATGATGAACTGATGTTGAATCTATAGTTTGAAATGTCCTTGTCCTTAAATAATAATCACAACCAACAAATTAACTAGTTTTCTTCAAATGCCTCAATAAACTGGGAGTTACTAACGTAGGAACCCAGCTAAGGTTAAAAGTCATGAAATAATAATAATAGGCCGCCCAAAAATAGACAACCCCAATCGCACAATACACTGACGTAATCATCAGAGGCAAGAAAGGCAGGCTTTTCTCGAGCCCCCAAGCTATATGGAACGCGTTCTCATAGAAACATAACAATAACAGACCGTACAAGTACAGCGATTCTAAATAGTTCAGCATCGGCAACTGCATCATGGGTCTTAACTTAACCTTTTTGCTTGCGGTGACTTCGTACAAGGAAGGAATGTTCCCGAATGCCATTGCTACGTGGGTGAGTAGCAGTAGTAATTTGACACCGAGAAGACTTTTCGGGTAGAGTAAGGGGAAGAGGGAGTAGTGGCCTACTGTTGACAGAAACAGGAACAGTTTTGCGTCCGTTTCGCCCAGCACGCTCATAAAACTGAAATAAACGAGAAAACAATATTTTTTTTCTAATCAACTGTTACACCTGTCACTCTGCGCTGATAAAAACAACTAAAAGAGTTTTTTTTTTTTGATACGCGACAAGCTTATAAGCGGTACTAAGCCGAAAGGGCTCTATTATGAAAAACTTTTACTATGGGACCAACCATGAAATCGCGAAAAATATATCAGCTGCTTCATTCAGTTTATGTGTAAACCGTTTTCTATGGGACAGCTGGTAATTTTCACGATTTCAGGGTTGGTTCCGTAGTAAAAGTTGTTCATGATGATGGTATAATGGACCCTTTTCGGCTTAGTTACTATCCGCGTAACCATGTGTATATAAATAGTAACGTGACGAACTCCTTTGGGGTTTATTCCTCCTTATAAACAATGTTTTTTTTTACATATATCGTCACCGGAAATATGAATTGCTGTAAGGGACAAACTGACGAAAATGAGTTAAAAATGCAGTTCGATTCAAAAAATTCCGCTATGCATAATATGTATATTGATAGGTTTCGTTTGACCGACAATTATTCCACTATTTACTTTCATGGACAAATTCACTTTATATCCACAATTTTATCGCGCAACATTTTTTACTTAATCTCAAACCACAATATGGCGGACGCACTAGCAATTTATATTTTTTGCCAGGCAATTTTTAATTTTTTTACACCCCTTTTGAGCCTCATATACGGAAAAGATGCATTAATTCTACTGATTTAAATTAGCTACAGATGAGTAAACTTAGTGTGATCGTTTAGTAGTTGTATTGCTCACCTCAGTGGTATCAATGTCAGTAGAATTGCTTTTTCATGCACATGCCAGCTGAACATAAACGAGCAGGTTGCACATACGATTATACACCTGAAATAGAAAAGGACATTAACAATGGAGGAGTCACAAGAAACTATATAATAGGTTGGGCCTTGTTCCATGTTGTTTACAGACCGGTGGCAATCATCAATCAAAATCTTATAAAGCGCATTGCGATGACTGGCGCTGCCTTGAGAGGCAGCGCAGACTAAGAAGGTCATTTATGCTAGGCCGTGGTGGGCACAAGCCGCGCCTCGTCCGGGACGCGGGCGACACGGTGTAGCATGAACTGCTTTGTATAAAATGTACGTGAAATGTTTAATCCGTGCCTCTTACGGGTCACGGCTCGTGCCCACCACGGTCTAGCATAAGTCATCCTTTACCTCTGCAGGTATAACATGTGCTGTACACATGAGCAGTCACCTATGGATACTTGTAACACCAGAAGCATCACAATTATGTTGCCGAGCCTTTAAGAAGCTATTAACTCACCCTTTAAATAACCCCATGTTGCCAGTGCTAAGCCTTAGGTCAAATATTTTAGTGCATGCAATATTTCTATCGCTCTTATCAGTCTTATGTCACTCTGAATGAGAGTGGATGGTGCAAAACGAATATGGTAGGTTCTGGAATAATACACCTCGTATAACTAAAGCGACGAAAAAGTGACAGATAGCTGACTCTGCAAAAGCGGACATGAGAGACATTGCACAAACCATGCAATACTATGCTGAACAAAGTTTAGAGAGAGAAAAAAATCGGCAAACTGAAATGAGACTGGGCTAGCCACGTCCGCATGAGCTGTGGGCAAAAACCACGACTGAATGGCTCCCACAAGTCATACGAACTCCTAGCAGGCCCAGGCGAACATGGCGGGACGAAAATGACTACCACAAAAAAAATGGTCTACCATAGCATAGATAGAGATATGTGGAAGAAAAGAGGAGAGGCCTTTGCCCAACAGAGGCAGTACAGGAATGGCTGAAATATAAAAATAAAGACAAAGTATAAAGAAGAACAAATTACCTCACAAAACTCATAGCTCTGTATCGTCTGTCAGCGCACAAACTCCATAGCTTATAGAGTGCGGGCGCCATGGCAGCGCACGTTAATACAAATGTCACGAGTGGCGTTACAGATGGCAGCACTGCGTGACCGTATTCTTGTACTAGGCCTCCAGTCATAGAGGCCTCCACTTTCGTCACGTTCACACCGAGTTTTGGCACTGGAATGGAATGTCTTTAAAGGAACAGCAGATATTTTACCGCAATTTCAAAATTGGGCCCATAATAAATCTTGCACATAATGATATGTGCAAGACCTCTTTTCCGCTTACCATGGTTTCGTGTAACCTTAGCATATGAACTTTGCTGAACTATTGAACTAGTTGTACTTACAAGTATACTGCAATGCTTTGTCACCAAAATTGTAGAGAGCCCAGAAGTTAGGAGCCCAGTATGCATGGCATAAACCTCTTTTGAAAGGAAAAAGTCTTGAAAGTATCTGAAAAAATACAATACAGAAATTAATAACTTCAATATTGAGCAGCACCAAATGAGATGATTAAATGGACGACCTGGGGGGGGGGGGGGGAGGGGCTGTGCTAAAGGGGAAACTGTAAGTATATTACACAAGTACACTACCATTGCTTGAAACTCCATAAAAGCTTCTAGTTAAGTCTCCACTACTTTACTAGGGCATTACTTGGACTTGACCATGACTTACTTTGCTTGACTGTGACTGTGACTATGAATTGTTTGACTATAGATAATATTTCAATACTTGACAATGGCCAATGTACACGAAGTGTGACGCCAAATATCTCTCAAGAAAAAGAAGTATTATTCTTCAAACACAACACTTAAAAAAAGTATTCAAGTGTTGTCAAATTGTCTCTAACTTTTGAATATGACAACACCATCTAACTGATATAGTAATGATACAAGAGGTGGATAGTAGAACTCTTAAATATCCAATCAACTTTTATATTTTTTTAAACTATTAATTTTTTAGCTCTGACAGCTTTCTATTGTAAGTACCTGTGGTATGTGGTCTAAGAATGGCCCAAATGATGCTGCGAACACTGCAACCACTATAAAGCCCAGTTTGCACAGGTTCAAGATAGAGAAAGAGATCCAATGAGTGTGTTCACCGTCCACTGAAGCTACCGTGAAGCAGTACGCTCTGAATAAGTACACTGTGTACACAGGAGCTATGTATAGGAATATGTGCTTGAAGTTCAGTAGAACTGCGAACCAGAACGCTCCTTGCAAATAGTTTGCCTGAAAAGAAATTAATTTCTCATTAACACTTCAACAAACAAAGTATCTACAAGTCAAGAGGAGAACAATTTTTCAACCACCTCCTAGGCTTGGTACTACCGTTCCATGCAACCGTTTAATTATCCTTGGCTATTCTTAGGTTGCTAAGCATAGCATTGAGGTCCTCCAGTGACTACCATGATGATTATATCATCAGCAAAATGAAGGTGAGTGATGTGTTCACCATTGATGTTGATGCCAGATCCGTTCCAGTCCAATAGCTTGTAAAAGTCCTGGAATGCATTTGTGAACAGTTTCGGAGAGATGAGGAAACTTGGTAAGTATCTAAGTATATATATGAAAAGTATTAAAATGATCTGATGCCCGGGGTGCATGACTTTATTAAGACTTTTCATGGTGGGTGATGAGAAACCCAATAGTTTCCCGAATGAAGCCCAGCTAGGAGGTATTCTACTCTTGGTTTCACTTTCAAAATTGCTATTGCCTAGTTCAAGCGTCTGGCTTAGCTAAACATATTTTAACCAAACCTTTTTTTTTTAATAATATTTTGTAATTGCTTTTGGCATCCAACTCGCCTGATGTTAAGCAATGATGCAGTCTACAATGGAGCATGCCAGCCTAGAAGAAACTGATTCACTCGTGATTTGGACACATCCAGATTTACTGTGCTGCCGTCTGCGTACCCAAAGGCACCAAGCTTTAGCGGATCGTTGATTTGTCGTGTTGATGATGTCATTCCCGAAAGAGAATTGATGCCAACCAGTCCCAGATCGTACTTGCTGAACCTTAGTTTTAGCTAAGTTTATCCGGAAGCCAATACAAGAGTCAATTATTGCTCTTAAAAATGCACAGGTACTCACTTTTATCAGATGTGATATTGATATCATTAAAATTCCATACATAAATCCATTGTATTGGAAGTGTATGTGATCCACCATGAGCAATCCCGGGTTACACACTAACAATATGAATGCTAGCTGCTCACCGCGACTAAGGAGTGTTGTGCACCTATAAACAGTATATTAAAAAAAATTTTTTTTTTTTTTTTTTTTTTTTTTTAAATTAGTAGTGATTCGTAAAAGTTTTGAAAAATGCACCACTTTCCACTTCAGTTGGATTTTAGCAGATTCGGATCTGGTCTCTTTTGCAGATTGAAGCAGGACGAGGGAATTTCAAGTCTTTTCGACCCTGTAGTTCGTTGTAGCATGATGTTAACTTTCCCCCACTATGTTATTTTGGGGAGGGGGGTAAATTAGAGTCTACCACGACATTATTCTCCCTCAAGAATCTTCAAACTTTAAAGAATTTGGTATTTTACGAAGTATTTAAAAAAACTGGATTTAAATACGACAATTCTACTCATTTTGCCTTTGAGCTGCGAAGCCCCTATGTAAGATCGTGAGGCTGTAGGCGATGGCCAACGTCGCCCACGCTTTACGCTGCCTCTGAGTGTTTGCTTTGTGTCCATAGTGTAAATAGGTTATACAAAATTATGAGAAAATGACTTGCTACCGGTTTAGTAGGTACGCCATGTAACCCTGTATAAATTATAATAACAACGAAAGAGATGGCTCAGGTAGAGCACAGCAATGAGTAAAATTAGTAAATGTCACTTAATATTATCAGATAGATAATAAAGAGGTACATACCAGCTTACACCGAGAATGTAAATAAAATCCAAGCATATCAGAGAAAGCTTTTGGAACAGTATCGTCATGTCGGATTTGTAATCCAAATTGGTTAGCTCCACCATACTCTGGTCGAAATATTTCGCTAAGTAGGTATGAGCGTATTCCAACCACGCGAAAAACGGGGGGTAATCCAGTGTCCATTCCGATGTAGCATCGTAATACCACTGATCAATCGGAAGATTAAAAGTAATAGCTAACCAGTTCCGGTGCACTTCAAAATCTGTGGAGTGGCTGAAAATAATTTATGCGTACATTTAAGTATCTCCGAACAACAGTAAAGTAATTATTATCAACACTGGGAACACATGAACTTACTACACCGGTATGAAAAATAATTTAAGAGCAGTAATAGCTACTATTATATGGGTATACATAGCTGTGATTGTAGATAATCTAAATTTACATAATTTTTCAACATTATTCGATTAATATTATTTTCATTTTAGAGAAAATAATAATGTATTTATATTCAGTAAATTGAAGAAAGTTTTTTTTTTTTTTTTTTTCCTCTTCCCCGAGTTGGGGCTTTTGGCTCCGCATTTTTTTTTTTTTTTTTGTTAAAGTTTTCATGAGCGTGGATTCAATGTCCTTTACTCGTAATATTAAACAGTTAATTTTGTCTTATTAGCGTCAAACAAGTCATAGTCACAGTCAGAGTCAAGCTAAGTAAGTCACAGTCAAGTCGAACTCATGCCCCTGTAAAGTGGTGAAGACTTTACAAGAGGCTCCTATGGAGTTTTGGAAACAACACGAAAAGACACGTTTCACCTCGTTATATCACTTGCCCACACTCGAGTACGTTTACGACCACTGAATGAATAATAATTCACCATTTAGTACACATCAACACTCGAAAATACACAAGTTTAGGAAAATAATCCAACGAGCCGACATGTTTTTTCCGCGTTGGCGCCAAAACTCCCTTGGCTCCGCATGATTGATGCAGTTGCCATATTCAAGTCGTATGAGTTTAGTTTTAGAATTTAAAGGTAGGGAAACGATACGCGTAAAATCGTTTTCATCGTCAAGCTAAGTTACGGTCAAGTCAAACTCATGCCCCTGTAAAGTGGTGGAGACTTTACAAGAGGCTTCTATGGAGTTTTGGAAACAACACGAAAAGACACGTTTCACCTCGTTATATCACTTTCCCACACTCGAGCACGCTTAAGAGCACTTAATGAATAATAATTCCCCATTTAGTACACATTAACACTCGACAATACACAAGTTTAAGAAAATAATCCAACGAGCCGACATGTTTTTTCCGCGTTGGCGCCAAAACTCCTTGAAGAAAGTTTGACTTGACCGGACCGGCGGCCATCAGTGTCATCTGTCACTTTTTTTAATTACCTTTGATACAAAGTCCTTTAGTCGGTGTTTAGTCGTGATATTTACCAAGTTTGCTTTGTATTAATAGCGTCAAATAAGTCATTGCCACAGTCAGTGTCAAGCTTGGTGTCAAGCAAAGTAAGTCAACTCGTGCCCCAGTAAAGTGGTGGAGACTTTACAAGAGGCTTCTATACAGTTTTAGAAACAACACAAAAAGACATGTTTCTCAGTGTTATATTACTTTGCCACACTCGAGCACGTTTACGAGCACATAATAAATAATAATTCACCATTAGTACACATTTACACTTGAAAATACTCAAGTTTAGGAAAATGATACAACAAGCCGACATGCTTTTTTTCTACGTAGGCGCCAAAACTTCGCAACTGTCACTCAATCTGACGTAAATTGACGGAGTGACTGACGTTCACAGTTATACACGTAAATGCTGTGCGTAAATGTATTTGTTTACCCGTTAATGGGCAGGCCTAAGCCTTGAAGTTCATACCGCCTCGTCTTACGTATTTTTATTACTGGCATGGTTCTTATGCCAGTAATAAAAATACTGCCCCAGCATGGTTGTGCAGCAGCAACTAGTATGCAAAATATGACATAATATGATACATTTGGCTTAGCATGCGCGTCATATTATGATGCACACGCAATTACATGATTTGCCGATCATTGCAGAGAAAGTTAACTTTCTCTGCCTGAATGCCAGAAATTGAAGGGCCGTTGATCAGATATCAACCCAAACAGCTCAGCGCCCCAGATGATCTGTTTGCCCCCTCCCCTCGAGATCTGGCCCAGATCTAGGGGGGAGGGGGCAAACAGAAGCAAGTGCCGTCGGCAGCATAAGCGGGCGCCAAATTCACGTGTTTTAGGCAAGCTTGCTTCAACGTAGACCGCATCATCCCTTAACATCAGGCGAGTTGACAGTCATTCAAAAATGCATCCTATATGGATTTTAAAACACATTCTACTTCAATCAACCACATCTTTGCCTCCCCTCAGGTGAGATTGTTGCCAAAAGCTTGCCTAGTCCGTTAAACAAAATTGTGATCGAGCCATTTCAATGCGTACTTTTATTTCTCGGGCATGACATCTCCATTCTTGTTCATCTAACTCCCAAGTTACTTGAACTGACATTTTCCACCTATTCCGTCCACTGAATAAGGACTAATAGCACATTTTCTTAGATTCCATCCTTACGAAAAGCTTTGTCATGTTCTGAATTAGAAATCAACAAGTATGTTTTAGAGACATTAATGCTCAACCCTAATTTCAAATTCATCCACAATATTATGTAAAAATCCATAAACTATGTGACAAGTTCAGGAACTCATTACATATTGGATGTTTAAAAATCATTAAAATCATAAAAATAGAATGTATATTTGTCTAATAATTATATTGATTTCATTATACAGGAATAAAACTTATGAGCCAGGCACAAGTCAAACATAAAAAATTAAACTGGTCAAGTGTGAGTCAGGCTGAGGGTTCCATACCACCACACAACTTGTTAGCTACTAAAGTACAAAAAAATGTGCCAAAAGACAATATCCCATCAACACCCAGGCGGTCATCCATCCAAGTACTGACCACATCGACGTTGCTTCACTTCAGTGATCGTATGAGAACTGGTGGTGAACAGAAATTTGTCACCAACTCGCAAATGTTCATTATTTATTATTTGTTGTTATTAGAGGGTGTACTATAATCATGCTAAGTTTGACGCTTGTACGTATTACCATTCTTACATCAGAGCAAACACAAAAATAAATTTAAAAAATATGTGGGACTTCCTATTATTTCTTAGTTAATCTGCCATAACACTAAAATATTCTATAAAAAAATTAACTAGCTATCTATATTACTGTTCGAAAGATACAGCCAGTAAAAAGTAAGACAGACAGACAGCATAGGCTTAGTAATAGGATCCCGTTTACAACCTTTGGGTACAGAACCTTAATAACATCAAATAAAATCACAGCTGCCGATCAAAACTTAATTGATCATACCAGGACGAATCTTAATTATTGTTGCAGGTTCCTACGTATTAATAAATTTAAGGTTTGGCTGCGATCTTGCATTTTTTTTTTCACAATGATGGACTATTGTAGGATTGCACAAAGTTTTGAAATCCATTAAAATTCAAGTTTTTTTGTTTGTTAAGACCTCCTACCAAAGATTATCAAATCCAAAGAATTCATTAAATATTTGACCAAATCCATGTTCAGTCATGAATTTTGAAAAGTTACTCATGACAGCAGTTTTGGAGTTTTGCAGTTCTTTGAAATCATTAAATTTTCTTTGCTTAAGTTCTTCTGAATATTCACAGATTTCGGTTTTTCTTACTGCAATTTTCTTCCAACACATTGATTTAATAATTTTCCACCATTGATTGCAACAACTATTAGTTCCTTCTATACAGATGACTCCTGGTTTTCCCGGTAAACAGAAACCCGTCAACTCAAATTCTTTGGCCAGTTTGAGTATATCTTCTCTTTTTTTCTTATTATAAATATGATGTGAATAAATCCACATACGGCAAAACATAACATTCTCATCTTGTGCTACATTCGATTTCGTAATTTCTTCATATTTGCTTGCCGTGAATGATTCTATATTGTCTTGCAGCCATGTTATGGCAGTATATAAACACACTTCTCCAATGTGGTTATTTTTTATGCACTCGGATAATCCTGTATTTAAATTCGTCTCTTGTTGTCTATTCAGCTGATTACATCTTATGTAAATATCAGGCTCTTCTGTAGGATACGACAAAGGTAAATTGACACAAACCTCTAGTTTTATATCATCAAAGGTTAGGTTAATCACAAAATCTAAATTACTCGGAATGTATTCTGATTTCGTATTTATGAAGTTTCTGGTTTCTGTAACATTATTGTCTGATAATATTATATCGCCAGGATTAGGATACATTGATTTCAATAATTCGATTTCACATAATTGTTGAGTAAGACACTCTACAAGTTCTTCCTTTAGTGAAGTGCTGTTCGTAGACATTATTTCAGTTGATCTATGAATTTCAAGCATCAATGCTGCTGGAAATAATTGATGATAATATAATAAAGACTACTTAAAGTTCATAAATAACAACTTTCAGTATATAAAAGGTACTCTTTGATAACAACATAACTTTCTCTTTCCATTCTAAAGTTATTTTAATGTCGCTTTTTTTTTGTCATTGTCCTGGATACATCCTTCTTCAGTCGTAATATTAAACAAGTTTACATAGTATTTAATGATGTCCAACAAGTCATAGTCACATTTGTCACAGTCGGAGATAAGCAAAGTAAATCACGATCAAGTCAAACCATCAATATTATTTATCTGAGGAAATGAAGGTAGCGCACTTTTTTTTTTAAATTCTTGTTTTTATTTGGGGCCTTTAATTTATTTGAGGCGGTGCGGCTTTATAACTTTAGCCTGTCCGACGGGCGAAAAATTATATTATCATGATTTTTTTAAATCAAGGTTTGACGTTGACATCATGTGAAAATGAAACTTTGTGATAACTGTCATAACTTTGGGAAACGATTTTTTTATTTGATTTGTTTGGTTGAGTTTTGTGAATTGTGATAAATCCGGTAAAAACTAAAAAGGGAATTCGGATTTTATCATAGTATGTTCGAGTTGCACGTAAAATAGTTAAACATGTATCATTGTGGAATGCGAAAAGTAGGCGAAAGGCATGTCGCATACCAAGTAGACTTAATGGTATGGAGTAACAGGCTCGATTTACTAGCTTTGAGTAATTTCAAAGGTTTGTACACTGCTTATTACAATATCTTAACCGTTGTCTTTTGAGTAGGTAATTACCCAAAACACATTCTTAACAATCTCAATTTTGTTATCATTTCAGGTGAAATTCAGATCCATAGGCTACACTGGCAAAAAGTTTGGAATCTGCCACCTCTCGAAGAAAATGTGTCTGTCCGTGCCATGGCGTGGAGGCCTGACGGAAAGGTTTGTTTGTATTTCTAAATAGGCTTACTATGCTGGTGTTCAAATTCTCAACAAGACATGTGCGCCGTGCCGGCTTCTTATACCGGCACACACGCGACGCGACCTAGTTGAGTCTGCATCTGCCAGCAATCACAATTAAATTTAATGTTGTGTCTGGTTTTCGCAAGCTCACATCATCATCACTGGCCCTTCCACCACCTTTGGTGTAGTGCGAACTGGCCTAAGAGATTACTTCCTTTTACTGAGGCCGGCACATCTGACTATGATCACTGGGCATATAAAAAGGAATAATACTACAAATGGTTTTTTTTCTTGTCGTGTAAAGCCAACAATTTCGAATACCTTAACCATATCTGGCGTCACTAGCCCACGAGCGGACAGCTAGCGCAGACACAAAAAGGCAACGCCGTTTCATGATAGATATTAGGTGGTTGAATTAGAGAAACACAAAATTGAAGCACTGACTAATTCAAGGTTATTTTTTTCAGGCATTGGCCATAGGATACAGTTCTGGCACTGTTTACATAGTTGACATAGAGGACAAAGATAATCTTGATAAGTATGTCCTGGAACAAGAAACTCTGGATGATTTTGAGGCAGCAAAACATTGTGGAGTCACTTGCCTCACTTGGGCAGTCAGAAATAATACATTAGAGAGTGCTTCTGAGTATAATTTATATGTAAGTAGTAAATGAAACAGGACAGGAACTTGGATGTGTCACCACTCACCAAAATGCTTGCATTTATCTGGCTTAATGTATAAGCATTGCCATTCAGTGGTAATGCTGCAAGCATGCTAGGTACACTGCCAACTGGTAGTAGGCTTGAGGATTTGATTTATCCACTTGATCGCGCATGTACTCAAAATTCCCTTTTGCAAAATCATGGCACATCGGTCGCGGGGCAGCTTGTGATTGGAAACTCAAAAGTCATTCATTCAATTCGCGCCTAGGATTGTCCCGGTCGAAATAGTTTAGGTTGACATGTTAGAACCTTTGGCCTACGGCAGGGTAAAGGATGAGCAGTCAAGTGGTTATCTTTAGACCTGCAACAAGGGTTACCATAATCAACATTTGAAAAGACCTCACATTTTAATAAAAGTCTGGGCATGTACGTGTATGTTGGTTAAATTTTAAAAGATTTTTGGTTAGTGTTTAGGGATACGTTAATGAAGATTTACACATATTATATTGCCCAAGCTAAAAAAGCCAGACATAGGTTTAAAGGTCTAGACAATTTTTTTATTACAGTTTTTTACTAGTTCGGAGCCAGTGGATTCAATTGTTTTGTTTGTATTTTTCCTTGTGCCAAATAAAGATTATGATTATAATCCAGACACATGGTAACCCTACCTGCAACAGTCTATGGGTAATTCAACTGTTTATGTAGCTTACTTAAATTGTGTTAGTTTGCTTGTATTTGGTATAGTTGGCAAGCATCCTCCATCGTAGACCGTATCATCGTTTTACATCAGGCGAGTTGGCGCAAAACGCAAGCCTGTTACTAAATTTAAAAAAAGTTAACAGGGGCACTTGTCTATTAAAAAATTACATTTACAAGTAGTAAATAAACATGCATTTGCTAGTGTTTGGAACAAGTTTTTTTTTAAATTTATATGAGATTAAATGAGAATTTTACAGTTTAGTACCACCCAGAATTTTATTTAGAACCTTCATCATTTGAAGCTCTTTTTGCCCAGTAATTTTACTGGAAACATGGTCATCAACCCGAAACAGTAATTTTGCACACTACTAATTGGTGGTTAAATAACTGGTGGCACTTTCCAGACGAACTCTGACAATAGCACCACAGTATATTATAATAAACTAAATTTTATATTGAAAATTCAATACTTATAAATGTAGTAATATTTAAACTCTCGCATTTTGAACACATGTTTTAAATGTTTATCGGAACTTCACGTATTTAATTTAGGTAAAAATATGTACCTTTCGCTCGACGTTTTGATCATGTTGCAATGGCCGTGGTCATGACCATACATATTTTTACTTAAATTAAATAATACGTGATAAGTCCTGATAAACATTTAAAACTTATAAATGTTTCAGGATGATGCATCAATATTCCTCCAACCATTGCCCCAGACCAGTGGTTACAAAAATCAAAACACTGAAGAGAATGTAAAAGATTTCAAAGAAGTACAGGATCCCACACAATTAAATATGCTCCTCGTTGGATATGGAACAGGGTATATTTACATGAACATCTTTGGAACATACCCTTACGGCACCATACACTTAGCACAAGTTGCTAAAGACGATTTTGGAGAATACAAAGTCTTGGACATCAATTTATCTGATGATTTTAGTGTGATGCAAGTACTTTACATAGACAAATTTTCCAACAATGTCTTGTTGTCTCTAATCAATACAAGTGTTCTCTCTGCTTATGCCGAAGAAATGTACCTTGTTGCAAATAAGCATAGACAAATAGTTCAACTTCTGTCTTACCTTGATCAAACCATGATTTCGATCACAGAGGCTTGGGAGCACATTTTGTTGGAAATGGACACTAAAATGGCATTTTATGCTTCATGTGTACCAGACGGTGGCGTTTCTGCGGACTTGCTGGAGCTTCTTATGTTAGGTTTGTAGCTTGTTTTCAATCATTAAAGTGGCAACTCAACACCCAATTTTCATATAACTTTGACTGGTAATGATGCAAAGCAAAATAGGTGACCTCAAAGCGGTGTCGTTTTTTTGTGCCCGCTCTGGCAGTCCGATAGAAAAATGGGCAGGAGGGAATTAGATCATGCAGATTTGCCAACTTATACTTAATAATGAGTAATATTGGATTACAGGAATACCATCGGATGATCTTCAAGTCTACTTGCTTCAAAAATTAACAGCCAATGACTTGAAAAAGTTTGGAAACTCTGTGGAGCTCAGTTACTCCACAATTCAGAAATTAGTTTTGAAACAACTGACTATTGTTGGACAAAGCCTCACTTACTACTTGTCTGAATTGAGAGGGCTAACAAGGATTCCAGACAGATTTAAGGTATTTATTATTCAATATGAAACAGATGGTTTACTCACATGATATGTGAGGACCACTGGGTCTAAAGTTAGAAATATGAAATGATATCTATTGGCAACGCCAAAGGCCGAGCATACAAAGTCGCGGGCATTTAACTAGTCAGTATTATTGTTTATCAGTCAAAAAGATCTCCAATGCAAATTTTTAGGGTTCCGTGCCTTAAAAGGTAAAAAGGAATCCTTATAGGATCACTTTTGTCCGTCTGTCAAGACCCTTTTTCTCAGGAACGCGTAAAGATATCAAGTTGAAATTTATATAAAACTACCTGCGCCCCGCGGTTTCACCCGAGAGTTAAAATGGTCGTGGATGTCGTGGAAAATGGAGTGGTGGAATGATTTCATGGTGGATGGTGATATGATAAGTTTTATGAAATTTTCAAATTTTCTTGACTTTTCTTTCCGTAAGAACCTTGTATAAATTATTAGAAAATAAGATGAATGAAATCGGTAAAGTCGTTTTCAAGTTATGGCGTGACCAAGGTAAATAGGGATAAATTTTTATATTTATATACATAGATACTCGGGTCTAGGGTCTCTTTCAGCTGTGAAAAAATCAAACTTTTAAGTCAACGCGATCAAAAGATATGACCGTTTATGTCTCATATTTTCGCATATATTGCGATAAAGATGCGTAAAAGTGGCATTCCTTGTTGCCTTAAAAAATTCTTAGTAAAACGTCTTATACAAACCAGCATTTTTATTTCAGATTCTTGGCCTTGATGAAGGTGTTGTAACTGCAGCAATAAAAGCTTGCTGTGCATTTCTTAACAAGAGTCTGGAGCTACAGAAAGTGATAGATGTCTCCATGCGCAACTACAAAGCATTTTTGAGATGGCTCTTTGTTGTCATAGTCAGATTACTGGATGAGCAGACCCCGAGTGAAATTACCAAAATAGCACAACAAGACATTACCCACATTGCAGAATTCTTATACAACTTTGATAATGTTCAAGATGAGAATGATGACAATACACAAGAAAAAACAGCAAAGTTTAATTTAGAAAGGTTAGGCCAATACCTGCAAGACCAAGAACTGACGATACTGCCCGATGACGATGACAATCCATGGCACAAGTTCTTAAGGGACAATTCCTGTCTACTAAAAGACAATGATACAATATTTTCAATGACTGAATTCAAAAAGTTTTCACTGGTTCAGCAGCAAAAATACCTGAGAGATGCTCTTGGTAAAGTCTTTGATGTGTCTCAGAAAGATATTGGAAAACACTTCTCAGTCCTGCACAACATTAGATGTTATGAAGATCAAATGAGTGGTAATATCGGTGAAAACCTCAGAATCTCACAAACATTTGACACAAACGAAAAGCGGTTCATGATGGCCTTTATGAACACTAGTTATGGAAGAAATGGAATTTATTTCATGTCAGTGAATATGAAGGAAACTTGTTGTACGGCTACAGCCATGAAGTATTACTTGTCATCAAGCTTGATACAGGATGCCAATACTGAAGAGACTCAGCTTGCAGTGTTGGACTTACAATTCTACTCGGGTGAATATCTGTCTGTACTAGTCCAACATCCCAGCAATGATGAAAGTACTATCTTCATTCAGCTCCCACTGAAAATTTTGATAGAGAACTCTAGCGATTTCAATATAAAGTCCAAGTCATATCTATTTTGTGATAAGCTAGCCAAAAAAGACATCTCCCCATTACTGGACCCTGGAATTTTCAAAGTACTCGATAAAATGGATGGTTTTCGTATAGCTGTTTCTGGGAGTCGTAAAGTGGCTATAGTACTTGCAAAGAATATGAGAAAAGTGAGGGTATTTGAAATGGAAATAGATGGAGATGAGGAAGAAGATGAGACTCTTGACACCACACCACAGTCAGTGTCTAATAATGATCAAGAATCTGCCGAAAAACAAGACAGTACTGCAGAAGACATCACATTCATTTAGGTTTTAGTTTAAATACTTTTTTGTCAAGTAATAGGCAAGCGTTTGATCCGCCATCTCGTCTTAGCAGTCTATGATGGGGCACACTAGCCTAGAAGAAATCAATTCACTCAGTAACACTCAATCAGCGCATCAGTGCATTTTTGCATTCCAGTCTAGTTTAAATCAAAGAAAAGTTGCAATTTTATTATAAGTATAATACATTTTAAGTTTAAAGACTTCTATAGGCAAAACATGTGTAAGCAGCACAACAAAATGTGATCAATGCCAAAGGACCCTTCACAAGTGCAATGCATCGCGACTGCGGCCTGTGTATATCAACTATGGCCACCATACCACATGTATGTTCATATCAGGAACAGCACGCTGCCCCGCATTGACACGCCGCTCCAGATGTGAAGAGATAATATGGTGGGCATAATAGTGTTTCAAAGGAAGGGCGTCCCCCATGCGCCAAAGCCGCGCAGCAAGTAAGCCTAAGCAGTGCAACCTGGCACAGTTCGTGGGCGGGTCTGCGTATCGACGGCACTGCTGCTGATATGCGTTTAGTATGTAGGGCCTGAAGATTAAGAAAGGATTGCCAATGATATTGTAATAAAATAAATGGTGAAATAAAAGAGTCATAGTCATTAGAAATTTGTTTAATTTTTGTACCTACTTAATTTACTATCTAAATTTCCTATTTTCTGGACCAAAGTAAATAATTATGGTAAACCTCTCTATAATCAGTTTCTACACTGTAAGTACTCCAAAATCTCTATATAGTATAAAAGTGAAAACTATAATAGATGACATAAACTGAATTGTGTCAGGGCCAAAACATTGCACACGGCACGTCACATCGTGCTACGATACGATCTGTGGACACGATGCTTACAACTTTATCGATGAATTCTAGTTTTTCACGATATGACGTCGCGTTTTATGCATGTGTTTTGGCCCATGTTGGTTCAGTACCAATCACATAGTTAAAATCTGTTCATACCAATGATTTGTACCATGTCATGTTATCACATAGGTTTATAAATTATTATGTTGACATACGCTATTGAATTAGGACATTCCTGTAATGATAGCTGTAATTTGGATAAATAAATAAAATAAATGTTTGTCTTATGCCATGGCTCACCGACAGACCTCGCAATTTTTCGCTTAGAATCTATGGCTCCACCTGTCTTAATACATTTGTTTTAGCAATAGATTTTGACCATGTTCCATTCGAAATATATTTAGTGCTAATTTATTTTCATGGTTAAGTACAGTTTTGAAACAGTAAATATCTTTTGAATGGAATGTTATCAAATTCTGTAACTCCGGGTCAGATTCTAACTAGAGAAGGTCTAAATGTTAGTGCAGATTGATCATTCCTATGAGAACTGAAGAAGCTGGGATTAACCTCACTCCAGCTCAGTACTTTCATGTTGCAATAACTTTTCAATGATGGCCAGACTCAATCAGGTACAAGTGGATCAAATTGGGTCTAAATATTGGCAGAAACAGATTTTAAATCCGTGATTAATAGCTATGTTAATAGTGAACCAAGATATCACAACTGAATCACAGAATACTAAATATTAGGTAAATATAACTTACTCCTTACTGTACAATAATCTTAGTAAATTATTTAATAACCTACAGCACCTCACTATACCTAGATTATTCTAGATCAAACTCCTTTGTGGTGTTGGAGATTTGATTTGTATATTTTCAAACACAGAGTTAAAGTCTGTATCCAAACCCTGATTGTCGATTCCATATAGAAGGTGTTCAGAAGACAGGTTTCGGCTTGGCCCGGCAACTGGTTGGGAGATTGGTGATGTAGTAGTGGTTGGATTGTAGACATCTTCACCGTCATCATCTTCTGTGTCATCCACTGAAAGTAAAAGTATCAAACATTATCCAACATTTTTGGTAAATATAATCAATCACTTGGTAGACGTAATGTGACACATCACATGATTGTCACTTTCACAATATCATTTATAGAGCAAATTTCTTACCTAATAAGATACTCAACTCAGTAGTATGCATGTTTTTTTTTCACCCGGGGTTATATTTAATGTTGCCTTATTATAGCAATTAGTGAGAAAAAGGATTTTGGAGGGAGAGCTGTGGACGACACTTGAATACAACAACAAAAAGTAGTATAAATGTGTAAGCCAACCGACACAAACCTGATCTCCTGTTTAGCAATTTTAACCTTTGTCAGATTATTAGATAGGTACATGACGAGTCATTTAAATACAAAACACAACAAGAAGAAATGTGCAAGCGCAGCGAGTGGGACATTTTTTTGCCATTTTTGTTCTAGGTTGTTAAAATTATTAGTTGATTGGTCATGGAAGCATAAACCATAAGAAGTAGGAATGCGCGAGCGAAGAGTGAAATAGTGTAAAGTTATTTTTGCTTAATATAGATCAGATGGTCACTGCGGAACGGAAAGCAAACACCGGGCAGTCCACCAGCCCGCTGGTCGGATGACACTGCTAAAGCAGCAGGAAAGAGTGACTGTGAACAAGACTAGCACAGGACCGGAAAAGATGGTGCACTGAAGAGGAGACCTATACCCAGCAGTGTGTAGAAAATGGTTGATGATGATGATGATAGTGATCAGATTATTACGTGAAGTATCAAGAAAGCAATATATTTTAGAAACAAATATGTGCGAGCATATGGAGCATGGTTTTTTTTGCTATTTTAGTTAACTTTGTAGCGGCAATGCTCCCGACAGTGGCACTATCAACTATTTTAAGCAGGCATTAATACTTTAATTTGAATAAGGCATCCAATATCTTTTTATATTTAGTTACATTATTGTTCTTTTATAAAATAGATTGTGGTCAGTAAAGGGCAAAAAGTTGTTTTTAAAACTGAGGTGAGAGTAAGCACTAAATAAATCATACCACATTGTTTATTATTTACCTGCAACTATAGATCTCCCTTCATATCTTCTCCAGTCTTTCCTCATACGCCAGTAGAGTACAGCACAGGCTGCTATAACGATGATAGAGACCACAATGGCGACTAGCTTCACTGCATCCATGGCAGAAAAGGACGACCCAGAGACCAGCATCTCAATCTCACCAACAGAGTACTTAGTGCCATCCAACTTCTTGGATATGCACTTGTAGAATCCAGATTCTTGTGGTGAGACATTCTGAAATTATTGTAATTTTTTTCTTTTATTTATAGCTGATGCTGGTGTTCTCACACTTTGGTCTATGTTATGGTAGACAGATCAAAAATGTATGCTGTCCAATAGGACTGGAACCTGCTTAAGAGCATATGATCTGGGTTCCTGTTGCTTTGTCGATTAAGCTACAGTTCACCTTTCAATTCTTGAACAGTCTATAATGACTATAATCAACCAACTTGTACAGAGCTGAACTAGTGCTCAGCCAATATTAAGGGTGCGTTCTCACTGAAGCAGAGATGAATAGAGCTGTGTAGCAGAGACAAGCAGAGCTATGTAGTAGACAAGCAGACTTGTGTAGTGGTGATGAGCAGAGCATGATCCTAGACATTTGTTAGTGAAACGGTATCGGTCAGAGAGAGCACACATCATGTTGGCTCAGCCTGCTCCACTACAGGGATAAAGGGGAATATTGCACTGCTATACTTCACCCCTCTTCATTCACGCTACTTTACTTCCCATACAATTTGAAATACAGTGTAAAGACTTTATAATGAAACTCAAGGGACCAAGCATTTTTTTTGTTAACTGTTTTCATTATGTTGAATGAAGAAAGAAAAATAACCAAATTTTACTTATACACAAAAAAGTGGTTTATGACTGATAATAGGATAGGTGCCTAGTGTGTTTAGTAACTGAACCAAAATTTCCAGAGATGGGACATAGTGGTAGTGGATTAGTGCTAGTACTGTACTGCAAATGTGACAAAACTACAATTAAATAATACTCACATCAATGTGTAATTTTCCAGACAAAACTTCATATTTATATTTCCTTTCGTCATATTCATTTCCCGGGCCTATGACTTTGTTTTTGTCGAAAAGCCAAAACATGAAGTTATGGTCAAAATCATTACTGTTACATTTCAACACTGCAGTAGAACCCACTGGCACTTCAGTTACCACCAAACTCTTCAGCTCTGAGCTACTTCCATCAAATGAAGACATTTTTGTGAAGCTCAATATTTGATGGAATAGTTATATCACCAAAGTTCTGGACGCAGGCAAATATTTTGGACAAGTGCAAACAAACTCAGTGTCAATGAGTATGTGCCAAGTTTATATTTATCACAGGTCACATGTCCTCTCACGTACGGTACCTATATATTTAGTCCATTACACCTACGAGTTTCTGGCTTTCAGATATCAACATACTTCAGTATCTACTGCTCCCACTTGAGTGTTTTATGAGGTGCATGAAAACTTCCACACATAGTACAGGGAGTAGCATCCATATTGGCGTCATTACAACATATATTGGGAGGTTAACTTTGGTATATTCCAATTTAATACAGATGATGATTTGAGCTCCCATTTTGAGGCCTATGGCAGCTATGTACCATACATTTTTATTGATAGTCCCTCTAAACCTTTCTATACCATTTCTGCAGTGGGAAATCATATGAAACAGTACGTATATTAATAAAATACTGTCATAAACCCACATCGGGATAAATACAATGAACCAGTTCCAGTGAGTTCGGGATTCCAGTCGGAGGCATAACAGAATCAGGAACACCAGGAATATGAACCACGTAAAGAGCGCTCTATGTAAGATAGCCATGATAATTTCAACTTATCTTCGTATTATTTAATTATTTTGCGAGTTAAAAATAGAACTTTTCGCAAAAATTATTGCCACAACAGTTTTAGTCATTGATGATTGGGGAGGCAATAATGTACGACACAGATAATGTACACCATGATATTGTACGGCATAATAATGCACAGTATGATAATAGAACAATTTTCCCCACGAAGGGAAGAAAATTGATATTTCGGGTCTTGCCGTAGGCCTGACCTCTGAGATTACCTCTCCCATTTACAGTCACGAAGTGGTGCATGTACATGTATTCCCATCTCTTTCCCTCCTATACCGTACCTACACTATCTCTGTCTCGTTCTCATGCTCTTGACATCGGCGGCTAGAAGTGCGTCAAGCAGACGCTCTTTTCTTCAGTACACAATCCTCAGCCGGCAAGTATTTGCCTCGGTCAGGCCTACGGCAAGACCCGAAATATCAATTTTCTTCCCTTCGTGGGGAAAATTGTTCTATTTCGGATCTGTGCCTATGGCCTGACCTCTGAGATATGTCTTGAATCTGCCGGCATGTTAGTCATAGTAGCGTACTGTGAAGGTAATCAGGATCACGAAATGGGTAGCTGTTAAAGAAAACTGAAATGTAATTAATAAAGGACTTTTATTCAGTCACCCGGAATTAATATAAAATGTAAGAATAATAGATGGAGAAAATAATTAAAATCTTAGATTATTTTCCGACTAAACAAAAAGATACATATGAGAAAAAATCAAATTATCAAAAGTTACGCAAATCAAACCGTACCGTTAATCTAGTGGCACGAAAGATTCCTTAATTAAACTTTTTGCATGATTATCATCACCATTTATGGTCCTGTCAATTTGTTTGTAGTAATGTTTAAAAAAATTGTTTGGACCTTGCCAATTACCCCTTTTTATTACCTCATCTAGTGGTAAATGGTTATTGAATATAGACGTTGCCACTGCAGAGCGAGTACTGCCTGCGCCTGCTTCAATTCCTGCTGACCTTAGTGCTGTCCGCACCCATCCTGCTATTACTGATCGTGATGCAGGTCCTGTTTTACCTCGCGTTGTAACAAACAGGAATGGTATCATTTGATCATTGGCATATCTTCTCTGATGTGATGTATTGATGTAGTGTCTAATCCATTTTACAATGTCCCACAGGTTGTGCTCGTTTTTAATTAGTTTCCAGCCTGATTGAACGTAGTTAACCTTGTCCGTCTTCGAGCCGTATTGTGGCCAAAAAATTACTTCATTTTCTGAGTGCTCGAAGAAATCGGAATCTATTCTCAGAAGTGTCAGATCATGTACTCTTCTACCCGAACTTAAGAGTAAGAGTAGTGCCAGATGTCTGGAGACTTGAAAAAGATTGTCCGAATCTGGCGGGTTTTTACGCATCCAGTTGAGCAATGTATCCATATCCCAAACTTTTGCTCGAATAACTTGAGGTTTAATGTTTGAAATTCCTTTGAGAACGTGTTTTACTAGTGGATTGCTGGATATTTTTTCTGCGTTCAATGGATTTGAGAGTGTAGCTATGGTTGACTTGTGCACACAGATGGTTCCATACGATAATTTACGTTTATAGTGCAAGAAACAGAGGTATTGAGCAACTTTTGCGGGATTTGGATCATTGATTGAAATATTGTTCTCATGGGCCCACTTGCACCAACTCTTCCACGCTGTCGAGTACGTTCCGAGAGATGACTTGCGCCAAGAAGTCTCTAAGATTTGTTTTTCCGTGGTTGACCAATCTTTCACTAAATTGGCCCACCCCGTACTTTCCATGCCTCCAAAAACAAGTCCTTTACCTTGGGAGGAGCCCGATTGGTTTGGAGGTCTATAAGATGGTGTTCTAGGTTCTGAATTGTAAAGGGTTTGTCCAATGCTCGTTTCTTTAGAGTTGGTCGCCAGAAGACGTTCTCCCATCTGGGAACTATTAAGATATACGTTCCTTGGCACTGGTTGAGGTGTTGTAGAATTCTTGCTATCATTGGCGGTGGGGGGAAAATCCATGCTAGTTTGTACTCCCAAGTCCTTGTAAAGGCATTTACGAATTGCGCCTGCTTGCATGGGTAGCGCGTTACGAACTTTGGGACTACGGCTGATTCTTGTGTCGCAAACAAGTCGATGTTTGGAGTGCCCCATTTGTTGAATATGAGTTTCAGTATCGAAGTGGAGAGATGCCAATCTGGCAAGGTCTTGCCTCTTGAGAGATGGTCCGAGATTACGTTGTAATTCCCTGGTATGTGTTCTATTTGAATTTCTATACTTTTTTGATTGGCTAGGTTTAATATTTTCTCTGTTAGTTTTAGAAGAGTAACAGATTTTGTTCCACCCTGGTTCCTTATGTATGCAACAACTGTTTTGCTGTCTGAGTGTATGAGGATACTTTTGCCTTCCAACTGTGTCTGATGGTTTGCCAGGACTTTGTACACAACGTACATTTCTTTTTTGTTTATATGCCATTTCTGTTGGGTTGGAGTCCATTTTCCTGATAGCAGTGTGTCTTCCAATTCTGCACCCCAGCCCGTATTTGATGCATCTGTGACTAGGTGGATTTCTGGTTCCCGTGAAATAATGTTTGAGGTTAGTTCCAGATTTTTGGTCCACCATTCTAGCTCTTGAATTATCTCTGGCTCTATTTTGAAAGACAGGTTTGGTTTGAATTCCGGTAAACGGTTCACAGCTCTTTGTATTTTTCGACAGTGGAGCCGAGCTAATGGAATTACGAATGAAGCAAACTCCATTTTCCCCAGTATTGACTTTGCTTGGAGCCAGCTCCACTTCTTGCTCTTGGTAAGTTTTCGAATTGATTTCTTTATCATCTGAACCTTTTCCGCTGGTAAGCTTTTGAGGTTTGATTCTGTGTTCCAGTTTAAACCGAGGAATGTTATTTCTTTTGTTGGTTCTAATACTGACTTTTCCCGATTTATTTTGAAGCCTAAAGTCGTGAGTGTTTCGAGGACTATTGCTATGTCCCTTTTTAACTCCTGTGGGTTTTGGTTTATAATCAGGAAGTCGTCTAAATAGACAACCAGACGTATGTTTTGTTGCCTTAGGAATTTTGCTATCCAATTTGTGATTTTTGCAAACACTTGAGGTGCCGAACTTAATCCGAATGGAAGTGCTGTTAGAGCATAGGTCGTGTTTCGGTAGTTTAGTGCCAGATAACGCCAGTGTCTTTTTACTATTGGAACGTGGTAGTAAGCTTGTGACAAATCTATTTTGGTCATGAAATCGTTTTTTTGTAGGAAGTATTGCAGTTTTCGATGGTTTATCAGCCGAAATTTTTGTAACTTGACATAATAGTTCAGTCTTTTTAAGTTGAAGACTGGTCTCCATTTTCCGTCTGATTTTGGTACCAAAAACATTTTTGACAGGAAGCCAGTTTTGCAATGTAATTCTTTTATTGATTTTTGATGAATCATTCCTGAAATCTCTTTGTCCATTTGAGAAGATGTTGGTGTTTGGAACTTTTTCAATATTGTGCTTGTAAATGTTGTTATTGGGGGTTTTTCCAAGAACGGGATCACATAGCCTTTTATGATGCTTACTATAGATTTTGGTGCACCCAGTTTCTGCCAGACTGACAGGTATTTTGCTAGCTGTCCCGCCTGGAAGCTGTTGTAGTCAGAAATTTCGTCGCCTTTCTCCCCCGTTCCGTTCCTTGAAATTGTTTTGCTTCTGGTCTCTATTGTTTTGAGATTTTTGGTATCTTTGTTTATTCTCATACTTTTTAAATTTCTTGAAAGTTTGTGGTGGCCTTTTGGATTGATTGGAAAGTTGGGGTTTCTTTGGCTTATTAGCGTCTCTTTCTGTGTTCTCGGGAAATGTGCGTCGTGGGAGTGGAGCGATTTTAGAAACACCATGGGTTTTTATAGCCTCCTGGAGTTTTACTTCGTCCCAGAGATGGGTGTCTGATGGTGGGATTTCACTAAGAAGCGACCTGTAATAATTATTTTTGGGTTCGTATGATTTTCGTCGGGATTCTATGATCTCCGCCCGCTTACCGCAGGTGTATTGGAGCAAATCGTCAGAAATTGAGCGCACGTCTGATTCCGGGGCTAGAATGTTTTTTAAGCTCTCCCCGGCTTCTGGGTACTGATCTGCAACCTTTTTCAGAGCTTCTCTTAGCTTCAGTCGCTGAATCAAAAGACCATGAGAGATTGTTCCGAATGCGGAGTCACATTTTGCGAGAATATCTTTCATAGAAGATGGTTGAGAGTTTTGGAATAGAGACGTGTTAACTCTAAGGCAACTGAAAACTGGTGAAGCATGGAGCTTCTTTTGAGCTTCGGCGTAGCGGATCTTATTCCAAGTCGGTTCTCCCAGTCTCTGACATTTTATACCCTGTTGCTCTAAGATCGGGTCGGCTCTAGGAATGGCCGGTTCACTTTCTTTTGTTGTTGGGGAAAATATATCCCAACTCATGTCATCCCTTTTGGGGAGTTCTGTCAGTGATTCCAATAAAGGGCTAGGAGCTCGCCAACTTGAATTTTCCTGTCCACTATCGTTTTCTTTGTTAGAAGTGTTAGAACGCATCATTTCATATAGATTTCTAATCATGCCCTCCATTCTGTTTAACCTATATTCACCAGGATCGTCCCTCGACGAGGGCGAAGAGGGATAGCGTCCGCGCTTTGGAGAGATTCTCTCTGGAGATAGTGAGGAAGAGCGGTCTCTATCTGTATCTCGACACCTTGGGGTTTCGTTTTCTTCAGAAGAGTATGACGGTAAACGGGGGCGTTTGCGTTTTTTGAGTCTGGTAGGGGTAGCCGAAAATTCATCATTTTTATCTTGGGATGTGGGTTTAGAGTAGTAACCAATTCTGTTTTGGTGTGATTCGACGTCTGTTGACAAAGCATCTGAGACTCGTTCTCTGGAACAAATGGATGCTCTGAGTGGTTCGACCGCTCGTCTAAATATTTCAGCTTGAGCTGAAGATCCACGCAGCTTTGCTGCTACATGGTTTGGATTGATGATGAGTCCTCTGCATACATCCCATTCCAGAAGCTTGAGCTTTATATTTTTATATGATTTCTCTCCGATTGACGAAGCTTCAGGAAAGAAAGCTTGCACCAGCTCGACACTTGGAATTGCGAAGCGTATTTTGTTGAGAACTTTGTAGTCCAGTTTTTTCCCGAAAAGATCATCTTTGGACCAGTCGATCACTTTCCACTCTCTCCAACCTTCTGGGAGACTGTTTTCAATGATGTTCTTGATTTTGGAAAAGAGTGCTTCATCTTCTTCTTCGCATTTTCTCAGAAATAATTCTCCCAAGGTGACGAAGTTGCACGAAGTTGCCATCTGCCAAAAATGATGCAAAAAAATCAGGAGAAGCAGATGGCAATCAGTTCAATTGGTCGGGTCAACTATTCGGGCCGACCGTCCTCACATGTGCAACCCATCGGATGAAATAGAGAAGGCGGTCGGATCAAATTTTACATCAGGTCGGATCAAATTTCACACCCGGTCGGATCAAATATCCCAGCCGGTCGGGCCAAATTCCGGGCCCCGTCGGATCGAACTTTGCGTCCGATCGGACCGGCTCGATGATCCGGATTTCAAGTATTGCTTTTAGATACACAATCGTCTGGATTTGAAACCGAGATCGACTTGGTCGAAGTAGGTTGTGTCTGAGCTAGAACCCGAGATCATCAACGCACTACATCGATAGCAGGGTCCTTCATCTGGCTTGGCGCCGAGATTGATAGGTATAAATATCGAACTACAGCATCTCTTCATTAAAACTGTTAAAAGTAAAATAATTACATACCTTTTCCAATTTTATTGATGTTTCACGAACGTTTCACAACGTTAATTTTAATTGTACACACACCATTCGCTTGTGTAAACAAAAGCGTACTGAAGAAAAGAGCGTCTGCTTGACGCACTTCTAGCCGCCGATGTCAAGAGCATGAGAACGAGACAGAGATAGTGTAGGTACGGTATAGGAGGGAAAGAGATGGGAATACATGTACATGCACCACTTCGTGACTGTAAATGGGAGAGGTAATCTCAGAGGTCAGGCCATAGGCACAGATCCGAAATAGGGTATTTGACTACTTTTGGGAAACTATTGCACATTATTGTCTGATATAAAATAATGTATACTGCATTTATATTTTCTGGATATCAGACGTATTTGCGATATAAATCGATGTTAAAGTTTGAATAAAAAAATATCGCGCCAAAACGCAGACCTGCGTCATAGCTCCGATCACGTGACTAATTGACGTCACACAAAACAAAACAACTGCAGCCAGGCTGCAAAAGTTTGATGATTAATTAATTTCTAATAGAAGTAATGGTTTATAAATATTGTGTAGTGCCAAAATGTACAAATACTTCCATAAAGACACCGGATAAAATATTTGTTCCTGTTCCAATGCACCCAAAACCCCCCAAAACTCGAAAAAAGTGGTTGGAACCAATCTAAGGTTGGAACTAAGTAGCTCGTAGAGAACCCAAAAGTATTGGAGCTAATTCAAGTGTTTCTATGTGCGAAGATCATTTTGAGGTACATATTTGAGTCTATATATTTCTATTATAATTTGTGTTTGTATTGCATTACTATTTTATGTACTGCTACTTTTTTTTTAAACATTGTAAAGCTCGACATAACCTAACAAAATAGTTATATCCACTTACTACAACCAAAGATTATTAGCTACAACATACTTTTTGTACAACTTGATTGAATGTTTTGCTTGGAGTACAATTAAAAATTAATACTGACATTGTAGTTTTTACGTTTTGAGTTCTGCAGCGTAGAAACAATGACGTGGATTATTATTAAAGAAATATGCAACCATAAAAACATTAATTTTGGGTAAGTTACTGCTGTCTGCTTGCACAAAATGTTTCTCCATTCTTCTCACATTTAACCTCCGGAATGTTTTTGGTGAAAATTTCTGGATAAATCGCTCTCAAAATAGCTTTACAACATTAAATTCGCAAATATCAATACAAAATCTGTTTGTTTAGATTTGTGTGACGTCACTAGGGATGAAGCCAGTTACAGACCGTTTTCGATCACGTGATCAAATGTCGAAAATACAGTTATTTTATTCGCGTTTTTTACAAAAAATAAGCATATTTTTATCAAAAAATCAATGAAATATGCTTTTTCATTATGTCATGTTTATGGATGGCGTCAATTGGCATAATATTTTTAATACAGTCAAGTACCCTATTGGTGTACATGTACATGGAATATCATGTTGTACAATATCGTGTCGCATTATCATGCCGTACATTATCAGGTCAGCCCAATAATGCACACACGATAATGTACAGCATGATATTTGATGTACAAGTACACGAATTATCATGCTGTGCAATATTGTGGCGTACAATATTATGCCGTACACGATTCAATAATGCACACCCCAATATTGTACAGCATGATAATTGGTGACATAAAAAAGTAAAACTGAAGCTTCGTTTAGACGTGGACATTCCACTCGCATGCTAGTTGTACCACAGATTCACTCACATTGTTGTAGCATTCATTCATATGTCATTGTCAATGTACAGTTTTATTTAGCTGAGAACTTTCATCTATCAAAAAAAAAGAAAAACTTTTTTCTTTGATGATTTTGGCGTCGCACTTCTTGTGTATTTGCCAGTGTCAAGGTTTTTTTAAAATTTGGATTCTTTAACGCACGGACTTTTAGAATTCTCAAAGCGCATGTAACGCGGCGTGTTAAGTTAACTATTTAAATTTTCATCTCTATTTCCTAGGGAATAACGGCAACTTTAGAGGTTAAAACTGTACATTCCTGGCTGTGCATTCCTTCCCGTACTTTATTGTCACGAGCCGATATTTGACAGCCAGTATTGTACGACATGGATTGTAAAGCATGATATTTGGAATCACTGTACATGAATTACTGCCTGTGCTTGCCTTCCCGTACATTATCATGTTGGCAAATATCATGTTGTACATTATATACACCCGATGATTGATTGGCTGTAAGCATTGGTAAGCAACACTCAAGCAACATTGACAGAATGACAATTGATGGATTTGACAGAAATGTTGCAATTTTTGTGTGTTTTTCGGCCATTGCTGAGCAGGCAAAAGCTACTAAAGCCATACCGCCTCGTCTTCCTTATTTTACTGTATGGTGTAAATCGGTGTATTACTGATGGATTATTATTTATGGACTCTATTAACTCCCCTTTGGAGTGACCCATGTTGAGCCCCTTGTAAAGCCCGCCACTTTACTAGAGCTTCAGTTTGACTTGACTCTGACTGTGACCTATGAGTGACTTGTTTAACTATTTTTTATGACCACTAATATTACCACTGAACATAGCCACTGAAGGACTACAGAAGAACACTGAAGTATCCAAAGAGCTTCAGTTTGACTTGACTCTGACTGTGACCTATGAGTGACTTGTTTAACTATTTTTTATCTCAGAATACAGATTTTTTATGACCACTAATATTACCACTGAACATAGCCACTGAAGGACTACAGAAGAACACTGAAGTATCCAAAGTCATAAAAAAAATACAAAAAAGCGACGGTTTGTGTTTTGATGTTTTCCTCAAGTTTTCCTGGGTTTTGGCACCAACGTTGAAAAAACATGTCGGCTTGTGCTATTAATTTCCTAAACTTGTGTATTTTCGAGTGTTAATGTGTATTAAATGGTGAATTATTATTCATTATGTGCTCGTAAACGTGCTCGAGTGTGGGTAAGTGATATAACGAGGTGAAAAGTGTCTTTTCGTGTTGTTTCTAAAACTCCATAGGAGCCTCTTGTAAAGTCCCCAACACTTTACAGGGGCATGAGTTTGACTTGACTGTAACTTAGTGTGACTCTGACTGTGACTATGACTTGTTTGACACTATTAAGACTATAAAAAACAGATGAACAGGCGGTATGGCCTTAAAGGCTTCAGCCTGCCCGATGGAGCGAATATAAAAAAAAAAAACAAGTTTTCCTTTTCGTGTTTGGTTATTTAGTGAAATAGAAAAAAAGTCGTTTATTTTGTTGTGTATTGAACGAGACGGTTTTTGTGAATGTCAATAAGTTTTATAATATTCTAGATTACCACATTCAAGACAATATCTACATCAAAATGGCTTCACCTTTGGAGCAATTCGTGAATAATGTGCGGACACTGTCTACCTCGGGTAAGTAATGCATATAAACATCCACACAGCACAATATAGTTTAAAAAACTCGTCTCTAAGACTCGTTAAAACAAACCAAAGGATCCCAAACTCAAGGGGCTTACTGGTGGCTATTGAGATAATTTCCAATAACCATCATGTAGTAAGTAAAAAATTTATGCATCATTCATTCAGAACGATGGTACCATATTATTATATTGTCATCCGGATTATAATGGTACTTGCTTGCAAAGTTTAGAATCCATATGACAAATAGAAACTTAAAATGATTTGCCAAGATTTGTCTGGTTTATTTTGTTTTTACAAGTAAATGTGTGTGTGTAAAAGCGTGTTAAAAGTAAAGTTTTTTCCTCAAACGGTTAACAATACTTTTTATCTTTTGTTGATCTGTCTTTCAGGAAACTTTCGGGAACTGTGTGAATGCATTGGAAAATCGGACGAAGTTTTGCAGCGGAACAGCGCACATCTCAGTAATGTGCTTGAGACCCTTGATATACAACAACATTCATTGGGAGTGCTAGCAGTACTGGTCGCTAAGTTCACTGTCTCATCGGTATGTTGACTAAATAAATAACATATCACATAACACATTCATGCATAGCCACCGACTTGGTGTTCTAGTGTCGGGTTTGCCATGGAAAATACACTGGGTGTGCCCAAATCAATATGCTACAAAGCACAACATCTTTGCTGTAATGGTTCTAATTTAAATTTCTGCCCGGCTTGGCATCAAACTTGGGTACTATGGCGCAGAACATACTTAGACACTACCAATTTAGCCATTCTAGTCATTTCACACTCCTGTAATCACTTGCCTATTTCGATCCATTTTTCAGTCATGAGACGACCAAATGATTTTCTGTGCGTTTTGGCAAGGATTCATATTATGGTTTTGTTGAATAGAATTCCTTTTGTCTATCTATGGTTTTGGTGAATAGAATGTTAGGAGAGTAAACATTTGATACAAAATAAAATGAATGCTTACCCCAGGCAAACCATTTTTGACTAAATTGCTAACAATGCTAACTTTTCATCTTGTCATAGGTACTTAGTTGATTAGATTTCAACTGTATTTGCTTTAATAAGCTTAAAGTTGCCCTGGACATCAGTCACTTTCATAAAAAAAAAAAAAAAAACGGAAGTAACTTGTCCAATAGTGATGAAACTTGTTGAGTACATTTAAATTGGAAATATACTTATTTCAAAACAAGTAAATTATATTACTATACAGGGTCATGCGTATACCCTGTACTAAGCCAAAAAGGTGGTCATTATACTTATCATTATTGAACATTTTTTACTTAAAATCGCGAAATAAAAATCAGCTGGTCCATAGAAAACGGTCATTGACACTCGACAAAATGTATGCAATGGCTGTTTTTTTCCCACTATTTTAGGGTTGGTCCCATAGTAAAAGTTGTTCATAATGATATCCCCGATTATTTCACTGTCTCACAGTCACCCAGTATTTGTAACGCTGTATAGTTATTACCCAAGAATAGTTTTTACCTGGCGATGAGAAGCAAAAAGGGTATTAGGTTTAATGTGTATAGATTAAATATGTATGTTCCCCACCCACGTTCTCCTTATCTATATTATATAATGTTTTTAGAGCAATGCGGATGTGGACAGATCAACAATGTTTCAACAAATACACGATTTTATAAACAACTGTAATGGAGAACAAGTCAGATTCGCACCAGATTTGTGTAAGATGCTGTTACTCTTACTAAATATTATAGTAAAAACACGTGAACCCTTACGAGAATGTGTACACATCTTACAAGAATGCATATGCATTCATGGTAGAAAAAGTACAAAAACAATTTGTACGTTTTCTATGCAAGAAAACGTATGAGTAGTACCCGTTTTTGTACATGGTTGTTTTTGATAATTTTAAGGTTCTGTACTAGGAACCCTTATAAGTAAGTTAAGTTGCTAGTTCTAGTAGGTTTATTTTTGACTAAACGATAAAAAGTATCATGTTGTGTTGCGATGATACATCTCTGAAATTTGGCTGAGTCCACAGAGCTTTGCTTGAAATTTTCTATGACCACCAACTTCTGAACTATTAATTTGACCATAATTATATAGCCTAGGCTAGGGAACCCTACCATAAGCGTGTATCGACACTATTGGCCAGTTATTTTGATATCGTATTATAGTATAAGGCGGTGGTGGCAAGTGGATGCGAAAAACAGAAGATTGCGCCTTGTGGCGTTCTTTAGGAGAGGCCTACGTCCAGCAGTGGACGAACATCAAATAAGCTGCTGATGATGATGATTATGATGCTTATATTTTCACGTAAACGAGGACATTCCGTAAAGTGACAATAAACACTTATGTTTATTTACGTATTTTATACTAATTTTCATTGTGTGTAGGATATAAAAAAGGTAATTTTCAAAATTGTGTGGAATTAGGGACTGATTATTTCGATTATCTGTAGACATTCTGTGGAACCTACTGTTGAACTGCCAACAGTTGGATTTCCCAAATAACATTGTGATTGCCATACATTTCAGATGCTGAACTATGCCACCAGTTAACTAACCATCTAGTCGACACAAAGCAACCCATCAGAGGCATTGAAATTCTAAAGAAAGCTATCAGAAAGATCCAGTTGTTTGACTCCCAGCTGACGTCCATCCATGCAGACCTCTGCCAACTGTGCCTGCTATCTAAATGCATAAAACCAGCCCTTGAGTTTTTGGATACAGATATTACGGGTATTGGATCTGAGGTATACCATTATAATCATACTAATATTATAAATGCGAAAAGTTTGTTGGTTTGTATGTTCCTCTTTCACGCAGCAACAGATCAACGGATCGACTTGATTTTTTGCATGGATAGGTTACCGCAGAGTGACATAGGCTGCTTTTCATCATTATCATCATCATCACCATTTTTCATCACCTACGCGGGTGAAACCGCGGGACGCAGCTAGCCATGAATAAAATTTCTTAAATAAGTATTTATGCTATAATATAAAAGTCTGCAGCTTCTTTTGCTCTGACTGTTCGTGCGTGTTCACGTTGAAGTCGCGGGTGCGGGTGCGCCGGAACGCGCGGCGGTCTTGGCGAGTTCGTATTCACATTGGCCGCCAGGCGTTTGCGCGGGTGTGACGTGTTTGCAATGGTTACAAATATGGATGAAGATGATCTTTTATATTTAATGGAAAATTCTTACCTAAAATGGGATACTTATTCAGAACGTTTCTATTCTTATGATGTGGGTGTTTGCTTTGCCAATTTGGAATTCTTGCCTGAATAGCATTTACGCTTCTTTTCGCTTTGCGCACTCCTTGTAAAAGACAACCGAATGTATAGTCAGAGTAACTGACTTAATCTTGCCAGTGATTTCAGTATAATATAAATTAAATGAATTAGTTTTTCTTTACAGCTCGGTGGCATCAATGACTCGAAACATTTTCTTCTCTACTACTATTACGGAGGGATGATATACACTGCAATAAAAAATTACGACAGAGCATTGTACTTCTTCGAAGTGGTGGTGACAGTGCCCGCCATGGTTGTCTCCCACATCATGCTAGAAGCATACAAGAAGTATATCTTGGTTTCTCTAATTTTGCATGGGAAAGTAAGTATTATATTAAATTTTTTTATAATTATATACTATACTACTTTTTATTCTGAAAATATTTACTGTTCCTGTGGGATGAAACCGTAGGGTGCAGCTAGTAAATAATAACCAAGAAAATGTTCTTTAATCTCTTAAGTATTTTGCCAAGTTTGCTCTGACAGTTTTTTTAAAATATAAATAATAGGCTTGCGTTTGATCACCATCTCGCCTGATGTTAAGCGATGATGCGGTCTACGTTGGAGCACGCTTGCCTAGAAGAAACCTAGCTGAAAGCTGTAATAACATTTTAAAAAGCTGAATGACAACATTTTCCTGCAATATTTCACTGAATTATATCAGGTACTTGCTCCAATCTTACGTTCGAAAACCAAGCGACAGTGAACAGAATTCGTGGTTTTTATTCAGATTTTTACAATGTTTCTGCAGCTGTCAAAGCAAATAATTAATATTTGGATCTCGCATAATGTGTACCTAATAAATTCATATCTTTTTTAAATTTACAGAAGTCTTAATCACCACAATAAATATAACAGATATGTTTTGATATCATTTAGATTTTACCAATGCCGAAATACACCTCACAAGTAGTGTGCCGCTTCCTGAAGCCCTTATCTGTGGCATACCATGAACTGGTGACTACACAACATGCGGCGATCAAGAACCGAGAAACATTCGTACGGGACAAAAACATGGGATTAGTTAATCAGGTAACTATTTCTATGTGATATAAACCTATACATTTGAATAATACAAAAAAAATACGCCGGTAGCACACCTCTGCTGCGAAACCGATAGGTATTAGTTTAAGATGAAGAGAGCGCAGGAGTGGCGCCTCCATCTAAAAAAAACAGGCGTACTAAAATATAAGCAAATAAAAATTTGACTTCGATAGTCAGTCGAGAATACTATGACGAACCTTTAGAGTACTACTTCCAGCAACACAACATATTGCATAGGTTATAAAACGCAGATTAGCGAGAATCGGCCGTTTTCGGCGGTAATGAATTTTATAATCGACGGGCATCCAGTGTATGCAAAAGGCAGGCTGTCGTGTGTCGGTTAAAGGGGGAGGCTTATGTTCAGCAGTAGACGTCTTCTGGCTGATGATGATGAGCTTTATAACTATGATATGATACCCCGTGTTACCAAAATAGTTCAAAAACACCTTCCCGAGTGACTATGGGAGTTGAACCCTTATTTAGCCATGTTATAGCATGTTGTTAGCCATGTTTTTGTGTTGTGTCATGTTATGTATACCTGTAAACCTGAAATGTCTTTCCCCGATTAGGGTGTTACTCCTGCGCCCTTTTACCTTAAATGCAAGGATTCATTTATCTTCCTTGCTTAAATGTAAACCCTAGATTGTGTAACGTACAGCAGTAATTACAACAAACTTGGAACGCTCTACAGGCTTGGCGTTTCTCCCAAGCGTATTTAAAATTCTGCTGTGTTTTATTGCAGGTGCTAAGCTCTATGTACAAAAAGAATATCCAGCGGCTCACTAAAACTTTCCTGACGCTTTCTCTCGGTGACGTTGCGGCGCGGGTGAAGTTACAAGGACCGGCTCAGGCAGAGTCTTACATTCTCAATATGGTAAGATTAACAGATTTTTCCCTAGTAGTTGCTCCTACATGTCATATAGAAACTGTACCACAAGGTCAAATAATAAGGATTCGAACAAGTGTTCTAGTTAAAAAACGTTCAAATGTTGTCTAAAACGCAAGTTCCATATTTATCAATTTCACTTTCAACTTTTTCACTTTCAAAACTGACTTCAAAATTTTATTTACTGGGATGTTTTTTTTAAAATAAATAATGGGTTTGCCTTTGGCCTCCAGTTATTTGGAGATTAAAACGAATGACTGACGTTTCGTTTATATTGGTGCAACTGGCTACAACAAATTTCTTACAAAAATACCATGACAGCCGTTCTAATTTAACAAAAAAAAAAAAAAACTTTTTTATGACTAGAATGTTATATTATCAACAGATCGAAGAAGGCGAAATCTACGCAATGATCGATCAAAAGGACGGCATGGTGGTGTTCTTAGATAGCCCCGAGAAGTACGCGTCGCCTGAAACATTGTGTATTCTCGAACAACAGATGGCAGCTTGCACCAAACTGCACCAATACATACAGGAAATGGATGAGCAGATACAAGTTAACCCACAGGTTAGTTATTTCTTCACGGGGCGACGCGATATCTATTCGACTGTCAGTCCGTGCGAACCAAACTGTGCTATATCGCGTTGTAACTAAGCACAGTTAATTTGCGGAAAGCGCGGTCGCGTGCAGATCGAACATACGATCGATTTGTCATTTCGTGCGAGCTTAATTGTGCTTCAAAGAGTTACAATAAGGCAAAGTTACGTCCGTGCGGACTGACAGTGGAATCGATATACCATCGCAATACGAGTAAAATTGCTTAAGCTTAATTTTTTTTCGATATTACTCAGAAAATGAAAAAGCATGCGCTGAATCCTGGCGGAGATTTGCATATAACAAATTTGGAAAATTTGGCACGAGGAATTTGACACGAATTTGTTCGCGCCGGGCCCAACACGTTCGCCAAGCGGCCTCGGCGCGGCGACCGCGTGCACGTGTCTAAAGAACGCGCTGTCAATATTGTTGCCTAGGAAATAGAATTCACATTTGTCATACGTGAGAGAGCGGTGGCCGAACTGTTACCGCGCGGCAGCGGCGGTTTGCATCTTCTAACTGCAGCCTTATGCCTACGCAGCAGGCTGAATAAGCTGTTGATGATAACTTTGCAGTGTTGGAGACTACAGAGGACCCCCTGGTCGGCCCTGGTCGATGAATGAATGAACGAGGAATAGAAACAATGCTACACATTCTTTTCTAATATTCATATGAGAGGCCTTTGTCCAGTTATGGAAGCATGTTTTAAATGTCTATCTGGACTTATTATGTATTATTTTGTTTAGGTAAAAATATCAACGTTTTCGCTTCACATTTCACCATGTAAAATTAGCCATGAGCTGACAAAAAAAAATCGCCCGTCAAATTCTGATTTTCAAACTGATTTTCAAGTTCGTGTTTGGAACTGTGGGCGAAGTTCGATCATTCACGTGTGTAAAATTCACGTATATTGTATGGAAATGGTGCAATTCCATACAAATTTCAGAATTGAATTTGTATTGATTTCAGTACGTATTTACGCACGTGAATATTCGTACTAGGCCCACTGAGCTGTGGTCAATGATAATTTGATCTGCATAGGCTGTTATCCCAACAAACATTCTCTGGACAAAGTAAATTTAGCTTTATGTATGGTATTTCTTTCAGTATGTGAAGAAATCAGTCGGCAGCCACGAGGAAGACATGCCAGCTGCTAGCCAGAACTCCAAGACTACTTATTCAATGTAATTACATTTTGATTATAGTCAATATTACAATTAAAATCATAATCTCCAACATAAATATTTATTTTCCCGAAAATGCCATAACGAAATGTAACAAAGCTATTTTACTTAATAGATCATTTAGATTCTAGACAGCCTCGTGGACTGATTCAGTAAATACAGTCATGCTTTCTATGGGAGTTTGGGGAGTTATTCCGTGGCCCAAATTGGCTATGTATCTTGTCTTGCCAAACTTTTGAACCATGTCTACTGTGAGTTTCTTGAGCTCTTCCTGAAATAAGAAATACATACTTTAAACTAATGTAGTAAATGTAATATTTACTGAGAAATAGGACTAACAAATACAATTAATTTAAAAAACAACTGCATAAAAATACTGAAATTAAATTGTAATCAACCAGGGCCCCGATTCTATTAAACAAATTGTTTTTTAATTGTAATTGTTTCAATTTTAATGTTCAAATAATCCCCTTAAAACTGACAGTTTTTAATAATAAAATTATACTAAGTTATAATATAAGGTGGTGGTTTTTTCCTAGTATAATTTTTTTTATTAAAATCTTTCTATTTTGAGGCAATTATTTAAAAATTAAAATTGAAACAGTTACAATTTGTCTAGTAGAATCGGGGCCCAGTTAAGCTGCTGAGTGAATAATTGACGCTCGTACATCCAAGGTTTTTTATGTCGTATGTGGCAAACAAGCCGACGGGCCGCCTGATGGTAACGATCACCGTCGCCTATGGATCACAGATACGTCGCAGACCTTTAAAAACTACTAACAGCTCTTTTCAAGAACCTCATGTTAAAGTTTTCAAGCTTTTTCCAACAACACCGACGCATCACACATCACTTTAGCCGTCGATCTGACCAAGATTGATTGATTGATTGATCAACTCTTTATTGTTAAGAACATCAGATGCAGCTTTTCTAACACATTCAACTGGACCCTCGTCTACACCAACCCATGTAGAACTGTCGCTCTCTCAAGGTCCAACCATCTCTGGAGGCTTAACTCTCTTTCTCTCACTGGGACCTCTTGAACGACGGCTAGGGGACCCCAAAACATGAATTCTTCCGCAATTTACTCGGAAATTCATCAGGACGGTGCTCATCCACATGTGAGGAGTGAGGCGAAAAAAGATTGCGTAAGTGTGCGATTTCCTAAGATCTATAGATGTGGATGAGCTTTTAGGCGGTGACGGCTAGTGCGATGATAAAACCGCGACGCGGGCATCAGATTGAACAGTTCTTCAGGACTCTCTCCGTTGATGTGATAAAAGATACAATTGACCCAACGCCCCTGCGTTTGCTGAGCTTGCTCATTTAAACCAGCGACATTTAGAATAGTGGAAAAAAAAACTTACTTGCAATTAGCAAGCAAGTTATTTTTCCAAGCTGTTACCATAAAATGTAGCCTGTGATGGGAACAGCACACAACAGCTCGTGACTTGATTGTGAATGAATTGCAAGTGGCAATTTAGCTTGTGTTATTTATTAAAAAAGTTTTTATGGTGCAACTTTACAAAAAAATTATAACAAACAGTCGAATAGTAGATATTGTTAAACACTAACAAAATTAAAGTGTCACCCTGATAGAAGCAGTTTATCAGTTAAAACAGAAAAACATACTTGTAAAAAATTATCACTAAAGCTAAACAAAAAAGTTGATAAAGCAGTATCACTTACTGGTGATTTGTATAAGTCTTGTGGATCGAGATTCCCTTGTAATGTTATGTTGCTGCCAACAATTTTTCGGGCTTCAACGGGATCTACTGTCCAGTCAAGCCCGATAGTTTCATAGCCGAGTGTCGCTTGTACGTCTAAGGAATGTCCACCGCCTTTCGCAAAAACTGTCTGTAAAACTTATTGCAATTAATTTTAAGACAAATTTTCAGTGTCTTCATAAGTATCTTAACTGACCTAGTAATGGATGCAGAATAGGCGTGTGTCCAAATTATTTTTTGTTACCTCATAAAAAAGCTGATTATAAATTAATAGAGAACATCAACAAAATCATAATTTGTTCAAAAATAAATAAAGCCTTGCACGCGCCATACAAACGCTAACACACACTGGAAGGGGACAGGAACAGAGCATCTCAGACCCTAACTTTAACTAACTTTAAAAACTTATATCTCAGAAATGTATCAATCAATTTCAATATGTTTTTCATTAAGTAAAAAGTATTTAATTATATCCTTTGCTAAGCATATTATAAACTTGTAATAAATTGAATCGCTAGAGAACTTGCGCTTGGTCCACTAAAATCCATCTAGCCTATTGTAATAATTCAAGTATTACAATGTTTAATTAGGAGCTGTCAAAATCTCACCACTGCGAACATTTTAGTCGTTTATATTTACAGAAGAAAGGCGATCTACAGAGAAGCAGTGAATGCAGACTTAAATTCTCCATAAATGTACTATCTTAGGCATAAAGTGTAATTTATACAGAGTCGAAGTGGCGCGGAAGCGGTCCCACTTCCTTATAAAACACGCCTTATGCAGGCAATGGTGATAACTTGGTTATAACAATAGAAATTTTGACAACTGCATGGACCTCATTAAAGCTAGCTTTATCTCCAACTTACCATAGGAACTTGTTCTAGAGATTTTTCTGTCAATTTGTCTTTTACTCCGCTTCTTATGTCTCTGAGGTAGGGTATACAAACATCCAAGAATTGTTCTCTTGTTAAATGGTCAGCACTGGATTCAAATACTTGAAGAAGTTGGGCGCCACTCTCAACCTGCAAATATAGTTATGAAAGAAGTTATTCTTCCTTTTTCAGGGTTTCTTATGAAACCGGAGCCCTTAGAGTTATACCATATTTGTCTGTCTGTCACGGTTGTTTTATTCAGACTTCATTAACACTATATAAAACAAAAATGCTTTCAGGGTTACATGAAAATAAAATGTTTACCTATCACGAAATGTGTTTAATGTGGGGAATTGTTGAGGGAATTAAATGTATCAACCTTGTAAAGTAAACTGTGTCTAAAAGTTACCTGCATGACTAAATAATCGATGATAACATCTGTCAACAGCTTCAGAAGCTTATGAACATCTTTGGGATACTTTTCTAGCCAGTCTTTTGTTTTGGCCATGGTTTTGCTGCCACCACCTTCGATCATGTATCCCATGAGTGTGAACTGTGAAGAAAAAAAATGATAGGTTACATCGTCATTTCTAGAGTCAACTACAGACTATGTTAGTTGACAGTGGTATAGTGTGGGCTGGCAATTTTCAGGGGCGGCCTGGTGATGACCCTGATGGAATTGGATACCCTTTGACTTTCTACTAGTGCCCCCCAATCAAGAATGTTATCTACATTTGATAACCAGTTGGTCCAGTTGGTAATGAACCTGCTTTCTGAGCTTGGGGGCGTGGGTTCAATTCCCACCTAGGACAAACATTTGTGTGATGAGCATTTGTGTTTGTTCTATATCTGGTTATTAATATCTATTTAAGTATGTATTTAAAACTGTATGTGTATGTATATCAGTCTCTGGCAGCCATATCACAAGCTTTGCTTAGTTTGGGGTCAGATGACCGTGTGTGAAAAATATCCTGAAATATTTATTATTATTATTATTAAACATTTTTCCACCTTTTTATGACTACATTTTGGTAATTTATCATTATGGGAATCCAACATTTAGCAAAATTTTATTTCAATATTGCAGAAATTCAACATGAAAATATACTTTACAAGAATTCAACGTTTTGCAAAGTCAATGTAATGTACCAAAAGGAACAACACTAGTTTAAACATTTAGTAGACGGGCTGAATTTGGGGTCATTATTGTAGTGAACTAGCCTACTCTACTATCATCTTGCATAAGAGAGAATTATTGTAACAGCCTTTGTGCATCAATTGGATTTTAATACATGCCTTCGATTGGCTAGGTATGGCCAATGTGTGTTGCGTGCTTAATATAATATAAATACTGTTGTTGGTTTTTTAATTTCATAGAAACTTTTTCTATGTTGATCTTTTTTATTGTCTTTTACTTACAGGTGCACCAGTGAATCCTATTAGTGGAACTTTGCCTTCAATCTTACGTCTTGTCAATGTGATGGCGTCACCTACATATGACAATCTTGAAATGGCTCCGTCAACCGTCAGTTGATCTATCTCCGATGGATCTTGCATTGGACTGGGAAACACAGGCCCCTAGGACATAATTGTTAATTTTATTGTTGATGTAATATTTTTATGCAATAATAAATGTGATACATTGCTACATCTCTTCTTTTATTTTCATAACTTATGCAAAATGTAACACATAAACATAGGTATGTGATCTGAAACATGATGACAAATCATGATATTTTAAGTATAAGGTAAAAAAATCCACACAAAAACAAAATGTATAAATCTAAAGCGTCATTTATGAAGACCCAGGGTGTCACGTGATGCAGGAGTAACTAGACAACATCAAATGCTTCTATGTGAATACTCATAAACGGCTATATTATGTCTGAATTAACCATGCTTAACACCCTGCATGACCCTAAACGAGACGAGACCTTAGCAAATCACAGTAGCTGAATATTTCCTAATTTATTTATTTAAATTGACTTACAAGTCCAGGATGCATTTCCACAGTCATGCCAAGAGCTTGTGGTATCACGAGAATGTCGCTGAATATGATGGAGGCGTCCAAATGTTCGAATCTTCGAAGCGGCTGCAGCGTAACTTCACATGCAAGTTCAGGGGTTCGGCAGACAGTAAAAAAGTCATGCTTTGCTCTCACTTCTTGGAATTCAGGCAAATATCGGCCGGCTTGGCGCATCACCCACACTGGTACTTTATCCACCTCTTTCCCAAGAGCGGCGCGAAGTAACCTATCATTTTTCAAAGCGGGAAATGGCTGTACGAAAAAAATGATTAATATTTTTGTAGACCACAAAAAATAGTAGAAAAAAAAATATTCGAAGTTCTTACTTTATGTGCCATGACGAGATGGGGAACAAATATTAGAATTAAAATTGATAATAAAAATGTTATTCCTAGAATGATGGATGCAATTCACTATTTACACGTTTTGTAAGTTTATTTTCTTTACGAACACCGTGTAACAATTTGCTTATCGTGTTTTGTATCAGAAAAACAGTAGTAGGAATTAAATTATTTGTGATTTTGTAATCAGAAAAAAAATTATGAATGACATGATAGGCAACAAAAGCTGTCAGCATGACAATTAAAAAATTTGACAGTTTTGACAGTGACAATCGTCAATCATCAAATCTTTCAGAGCGCCTGGTTAATGCGACGCGTGGGTTTTGGCGCCAACGCGGAAAAAACATGTCGGCTCGTTGGATTATTTTCTTAAACTTGTGTATTGTCGAGTGTTAATGTGTACTAAATGGGGAATTATTATTCATTAAGTGCTCTTAAGCGTGCTCGAGTGTGGGAAAGTGATATAACGAGGTGAAACGTGTCTTTTCGTGTTGTTTCCAAAACTCCATAGAAGCCTCTTGTAAAGTCTCCACCACTTTACAGGGGCATGAGTTTGACTTGACCGTAACTTAGCTTGACGATGAAAACGATTTTACGCGTATCGTTTCCCTACCTTTAAATAGGGTACTTGACTGTATTAAAAATATTATGCCAATTGACGCCATCCATAAACATGACATAATGAAAAAGCATATTTCATTGATTCTTTGATAAAAATATGCTTATTTTTTGTAAAAAACGCGAATAAAATAACTGTATTTTCGACATTTGATCACGTGATCGAAAACGGTCTGTAACTGGCTTCATCCCTAGTGACGTCACACAAATCTAAACAAACAGATTTTGTATTGATATTTGCGAATTTAATGTTGTAAAGCTATTTTGAGAGCGATTTATCCAGAAATTTTCACCAAAAACATTCCGGAGGTTAAATGTGAGAAGAATGGAGAAACATTTTGTGCAAGCAGACAGCAGTAACTTACCCAAAATTAATGTTTTTATGGTTGCATATTTCTTTAATAATAATCCACGTCATTGTTTCTACGCTGCAGAACTCAAAACGTAAAAACTACAATGTCAGTATTAATTTTTAAGTGTTCTCCAAGCAAAACATTCAATCAAGTTGTACAAAAAGTATGTTGTAGTAAGTGGATATAACTATTTTGTTAGGTTATGTCGAGCTTTACAATGTTTAAAAAGAAAGTAACAGTACATAAAATAGTAATGCAATAAAAACACAAATTATAATAGAAATATATAGACTCAAATATGTACCTCAAAATGATCTTCGCACATAGAAACACTTGAATTAGCTCCAATACTTTTGGGTTCTCTACGAGCTACTTAGTTCCAACCACTTTTTGCGAGTTTTGGGGTCCATTGGAACAGAAACGAATAGTTTTTCCGGTGTTTTATGAAAGTATTTGTACATTGTGGCACTACACAACATTTATAAACCATTACTTCTATTAGAAAATTAGTGATTATCAAACTGTTGCTGCCTGGCTGCAGCTGTTTTGTTTTGTGTGACGTCAATCGTCGCTCGACCGGAGCTATGACGCAGGTCTGCGTTTTGGCGCGATATTTTTTTATTCAAATTTTAACATCGATTTATATCGCAAATACGACTGATATCCAGAAAATATAAATGCAGTATACATTATTTTATATCAGACAATAATGTGCAATAGTTTCCCAAAAGTAGTCAAATACCCTATTCTAAAACTAAACTCATACGACTTGAATATGGCAACTGCATCAATCATGCGGAGCCAAAAGCCCCAACTCGGGGAAGAGGAAAAAAAAAAAAAAAAATGCGACGCGTGACCAAAATGCTGGCGGGAGTTTTGGCGCCAACGCGGAAAAAACATGTCGGCTCGTTGGATTATTTTCCTAAACTTGTGTATTTTCGAGTGTTAATGTGTACTAAATGGTGAATTATTATTCATTAAGTGCTCGTAAACGTGCCCGAGTGTGGGGAAGTGATATAACGAGGTGAAACGTGTCTTTTCGTGTTGTTTCCAAAACTCCATAGGAGCCTCTTGTAAAGTCTCCACCACTTTACAGGGGCATGAGTTCCGTCCATCCTAATCCTTCCTATATCCTAATTTTCGCGTATCGTTTCCCTACCTTTAAATTCTAAAACTAAACTCATACGACTTGAATATGGCAACTGCATCAATCATGCGGAGCCAAAAGCCCCAACTCGGGGAAGAAGAAAAAAAAAAAATGCTGGCGTGTTTCTGGCTCAACGCATTAGCATTGCCATTCAACGTGGTAATGCCGCCAGCATGTTGGGTACGCTGCCAACTGGTAGTGGGCTTGAGCATTTGGATTGTCTTTAGACCTTCAACGGTCTATGGGCAGTCTAACTGTATTTGTAGTGTTAGTTTTAGCTTGTATTTTGTTTAGTTATTAAAGGCACTTGCCCGAAAAAAAAGTCAATCATTATAGTCACAGATTATAGTACTAACAGCACAACTAACAGACGTGTGGATTTGGTTGACGGATCGCTGTCCAACCAAAGGGAGAGAAAAAGTGAGAATAACATACTTCTCTCTCTTTCTCTCCCGTTGGTCAGACGGCATTTGAGGTCAACCAAATCCATACGTTTGTTAGCACTATTATGAAAAGATGTTTTTATTATTATTATTTTTTCTTTATGCCATAGGTGGCAAACAAGCAGACGGATGTTGATGTTTTTTATTATTGCAGCTAGCGCCATCTAGTTCAACTTTTTATATATTATATTTAGAACGTTGTAGTCAGCAATAGATGGCATAACGCCATTCACAGATCTTGCGCAACTCTGGGCAAGCATGGCCCATGCTTGGCAGTGTGTGCTTACGTTACGAATCTAGTAAGGTAGGTAGGTACTACCTAGTATATAATCTTTGGTACTACTTAGGTACATATAATTATTATGTATGAACTTTAGGCTGTCAGTGGCTTAAACTAATTTTGTGCGTGATTTATTGTGTACTTAGGCAGGTGAGCGTAATTAAAGTACATAATCACCCATTATGAGCACTTTATTTTGGCCATAGCATAAGCATAATAGTCCACTGCTGGACTTTAGCCTACCCCCGAAAGGGTGATTGGACCATATCCAGCACGCTGCCCCAGTTGCAGGTTGGTGGAATCACATACGCCATTGAATTTCTTCTCCGTAGCAGTATGCAGGTTCCTCACGATGTTTTCCTTCACTGAAAAGCCAGTGGTATGAAAATCCGTATACATAAACTCCAAAGAGCTCCGTGGTATGGGCCCGGGATTTGAACCCGCGACCTCACGCTTTCAAGTCTAGCGGTCTCCCAAATAGGCTACAACGGTTTATTATTATTACTTCTTTTATCAAGATTGCTTCACTCTAATACGAAACAAGTTTTCGAATACCTTTCAGCCCAGCAATGTATGGAACAATACGTAAACGAAAAAAGTTTTCGAAAACTATCAAATCTGGGACTAAGCCCCCAGAGCATCTTAGTTGCGCAGGTTGAGATAATACGTGCATTACGTGCACTATGCTCTTGTACGCGTACCCTTGTTCTAGCTTGCGCGGGTTACTTGCACCATGTGCAAGACGCATTGGTTACAACATACACATGCAGTTTGCAAGCTTTCCAATCTACCTGCTCTCGCACCTCTATCAAAACATAAAAAACACAAATGAGAGGGGTTTACGATAACACACGGTTTTTGTTAGCGACACAGCGACCTTTCACAATGCGGCATTTTTTGTATCCAACCTTTATCCCACTTTCCTAATAAACTTTATTCGCTGTACAAAAAATATATAAATGACGCATGTATTTTAGCTCAGAAAAAAATTCAAAGAATGTTTAATAAATTCAAGTGGATGGTCTACTAACCCTCGTCTACTTTTAGGGGTAGATATTGATGTACCTACCTATAGGTATGTAGACTAGCTGTTCCCCGCGACTTACTCGTAAACTTTAATATAAACTAAATAAACCTCTTTTGACTTTTGATCTCTTTAATTTGGCCCTTTCGCAAAGTTTGTTAGTTTATTGATTTATTTTTAAGGACAGTGGATTTTGTTTAATAAATAAATATAAATAAATCCTTTCTTGGTGAACCTCTAGATCCCAAAAGAATACCTGCCAAATATCAGCTTCGCTTTCGCTTGGCTCAGGTATTCCTGGGGATGTTCTGAGCCTATTTAAATCGAGAGCCATCGCGGAGGTGGGCAGGGGAGTGGGGGAAAGAATGCATAATCTCACCAAGTTTGTCGTTTGTCAAAATATATGTTTGTATAAAATAACATAAATAATAAATATAAATACTATATACTTACTTAATTATATTATAAAAAATATTTTTATAACAAAAAAATATCAAGTAAATTTTTAGAAACAATTCAAAAATCGACTTCAATCCTATACCTACATACCTACAAACACAAAAGTAAAAAATAAAAAAAGTAGAAATATGAAAGATAAAACAGAGATTCAAAGTCCTCATCAAAACTTTTGGTGAAGGGAACCACAAACCAAACGTCATCTGCGTATTCCGCGTTTGACCTCTGGCTCGCCTGTTGGTAAGCGACGATGTGGTCGAAGATGAAGCACGCAGACTTAGAAGATACATATAGATACATTTAGATATTCACTATATATTTTTTAAGATACAACAACTGATATTTTTTTCACAATATCAGGGTTGGTCCCATAGTCAAAGTTATTCATAAAGACCCCTTTTCGCTTAATAGGTACACCCTTTCCGCGTAACCCTGCATAAATTTGCTTGAACTCAATTAGTGATTTATATAAACGTACATATTCCTAGGTACACCTACCTACTAAATAATTAGCTACTTTCAAAGCTAAAGCAAATCTTAAAATGGACAGCCCAATCGACAGTTAATTGGACCCTTTTGGGGTTGAAGTTGAGGAGTGTGGGAATGCAACTTTTTTTTACAAAAAACAGAAACAAAAGAAATAACAAAAGATTACACGCAATAATTCTCAGATCCCGTTATTTCGTTAAAAAGTAGATGAAAAAGTTAATGGCTCGCGTATCTCTGCGATTTCTTTATGTTTTTTTTTCCGCAATTAACATCAAGTTCGGTGAGCGCAGTGGGGTGGTTGGTTAGGTACCTAAACGAAATGAGATTATTGTTGGGATGACTTTCAAATCACAGATTTTGTTTAGTAGGTAGGTAAGTATACTGTTCTTAGATTAATTTGAATACTTCTCTCAAGCAGGGTTGCATATGCATGGTCTGATGTTTGTGCATCAAAAGACGTCAATTTAGCAGTTCACACGTTCACTAATCGTTTTTCTGAAGTTGTTAATAGACATAGTCAAGAAATTAAAATCAGTAGAACTAGATATAATTTAAAGCCATGGATAACTCCAGGATTAATAAGATGTATGCGTCATCGGGACCGACTACATCATCGTGCAAAAAGTGATCCCAATAATACAATCCTTCAAATATCATACAAACGCTACCAAAATTTTCTAGTAGGTCTTTTAAGAAAATTAAAATTAGTGTATCAAGAAGGTGAGCTCACTGAGAACAAAAACAATCCAAAAAGACTCTGGAAATCTATTAAAAACATTTGTAACTTAACTAACAATAAGAGTGATCCGATTGAGTTACTCACGCTAGAAGGTTGCACTAACGCGCAACAATCAATTGAATTTACTAATAATCATTTTTCTACTGTTGGGCAAAAACTTGCAGATCGGATTCTTTCTCTTACAAGTAAACTTGAAACGGATTTGGTAAAGGAGGTGCTCGTTACTAATTCTCCTACAAACTCATTTTTTATGCTCCCTACCGATAATGAAGAAGTTGAGAGCCTAATATTAAATCTTCAAAACGATAAAGCACCAGGTATTGATGGTTTTGGCAATTACCTTATTAAAATTTTAAAAAATGAAATTATTGTTCCCCTTACACATATTTTTAATTTAAGTCTCTCAAGCGGAGTTTTTCCGCATGACTGGAAGATAGCCTCAGTTTGTCCTATTTTTAAAAGCGGTTCAAAATACGCACTTGATAATTATAGACCCATATCATTACTGGGAACTTTTTCCAAATTACTAGAAAAAATAGTTAATAAACGCCTCGTTAAATACCTCGAAATAAACAGCCTAATATCACCGAAGCAATTTGGTTTCCGCAAGGGGATAAGCACAGAAGATGCTGTTACCATGCTTACATCTACAGTGTCGTCGCAGTTAGACAATAGTCAATGCTGTATAGGTGTCTTTTTGGACTTAGCTAAGGCCTTTGACACTGTTTCCGTTCCAATACTTCTGAAAAAACTAGAAGGCATGGGCATTCGTGGTGTGGCTCTAGACTGGTTTAAAAGCTACTTAATGGAGCGGAGACAGTGTGTTAAGATTGGGCAGACTACCAGCAGCTTGCAAAATATTTGCTTCGGAGTACCACAAGGTAGTATTCTGGGCCCCACATTATTTCTCTTATATATTAACGATATTCATGAAACCCCAATCAAACATGCTGAAATTTTGTGCTATGCTGATGACACGGCAATTATATTCCATGGGCCAACATGGTTTGAAGCATGTTCTGCGGCAGAGCAAGGTATGGAAAAAATATTCCGTTGGCTTCAGCAAAATCTACTCACATTAAATACTAAGAAAACGATGTACTTATGTTTTCACAAAACTGCTGCCTCAGCTCCAAAAACCACCACAAACATTAAAATTCACTCATGTGGAATGTCTGCAGTGTGTTCTTGTGAATCATTAACTCGCACACTAGTTTTAAAATACCTAGGTGTGCAAATTGATGAAAAACTTGCGTTTAAAACTCATATCGAACATCTATCGGCACGTACAAGAAAAGTTATAAATATTATGCGAAACCTACGTGACTCCGCTTGTAAGGATATCATAATGGGTGTATACTATGCACTATGCCAGTCTCTGTTAACGTACTGCATCACATGCTGGGGCAGTGCTGCCAAAACCCATATGATGCAGGCCGAAAGAGCACAGAGGTCTGTCCTAAAAGTAATGCTCAAAAAACCTTATATGTACCCAACAACATGCGTGTATGAAGAAGCTGGTGTACTAAGTGTGCGTCAACTCTTCATACTTAAAACTGCACTGAAGGCGCATAGGTCAGTGTTATCTTCCCCTGACTACGACTTAATCGCTACCCGCCGAGTCTATAGAATACCTTTTCCCACCGTCAAAACAAGTTTTGCTCAGCGTTTTGGTGACTATGTTAATGTTTTCGTCTATAAGGTAGTCATAAGGTTCTGTGACATTAAAAACAAGAAAGTAAATGAAGCGAAACACGAGATTGTGAAGTGGCTAAGATCACTATCATATGATGACACAGAAGATATTTTAAGAGTTATCAGTTAAATTGTTTTTTATTTACTATAAAGAGAATCTCATGTAGTATTAGTTTTAGTTTCCAGCAGATTTGATAATTTAGTTATGAAAAACTGTCTTGCTAACTACTTGTAATCAGGTATACGGGTTGCCTTGATACAGGCTTTGCCTAGTAAGGCAACCAGCAGAAATATTATTTTAAGTAATTTAGTTGGAAATAAAACTATTTTGATTTTGATTTGATTGATACATCCGGATATTTCCCGACATGTCTGGGAATTTAGGCGTTTGTTCGGAATGCGTAAGGAATTCTAAAACATCCGGAATTCTAGTTCTAGAAATTAAATTAAATATATTTTTCATCCCATCTATTCGAAAAGGACGTCTTGGTTCGCCTTTAGTGCACCCAAAGGTGGTGTTTTTTATAAGAAACTTTTAGCGAGTTTTTAATCCTCTTTAAAACTGCGCCGCCGTGCAGTTTTTGAATTTGGAACATCTTAGTGTTCAGCGCCAAAGAGATCGAACGCAAATATTGTTTGCATAAAAACTGGCTGGTACGAAGGCCCAAAGTCGCGCCGCCAGCAGAATAAAAAAAAAAGAAACGAACTAGCCCGCGTTTTCGTAAATTTTCACGGATTGCGAAAATGTCTCAAATTAAAATATAAGTTTTTAGTTGTTTTATTATTAGATACTATTTAATTTCAATTTAGTTGTTACTCTATGTAATAAAACTACTAAAATACAAATAATAACTAAACTAAACTCAATACAAATAATAATATTATAATAAATTTGCTTCTCTAGCTCTACTTCGAAGACCCCTTATGGTTAATTTAAACCAGTCGTAGGTATTCTCTCAACCATTTATGAGTTTTCATTAAATTCAGTCCATATGATTATGCCTATGATAGGTGCACAACTGCACATGATACGAAAATTTCCTTTATGTACCTACACAATATAGCACCATAAACTTATATACCAGGGTATGTACTATGTAGTAAGTAAGGTGCATAGCGCGGCGGCAATAGCGAACAATTGCCACTAATGCAGGCTCAATTTATTTACGAGCGGCTAGGGGCGCAGGAACAGGGTAAGAAATCGAGCGTAGAGTCGACTGCTCTATGTTGCTTGTAGAAATTTTAGGAAAGGTCGAAAGGGTGTGGTACGCAAATTTTCTGAAAAGGTTAGAACTTTTTAAATAAATAGGCTTGCGTATGACCGCTTCTTCGCTTGACAGTCTACGATGGAGCGTACTTGCCTAGAAGTGCGCGATCTAGTGACCTGAAGACACCCAGATTGTAACTATCGGGAAACATCCATTCAGATAGAGCTTTCCACTGCGTTTCGCACAATAAAAGTGGAATCAAAACGCTTCGTACGGGTTTTCGGTATATCAACCATGTAACGGTGTCGCATTTTCGTACCCGCCCCGGCCAACCGAAAGAACAATGAGCAACAAGGAATTAGATCATGCAGATCCGATGCACTCTCCGAAATGTATCCGATGAAAAACCGACTAGGTAGTAATTGACAGCTAATGATTTCTAAAGCAGCAATTGCACAACACGCACAAAGTATTTAGTGTTGCGATTTACTGGTACTAAATTAGTTTGTGTTTAAGTATTATTTTCAGATTAAATAAACACGCTGAAACAGGGCACTAAATTGCTGAACTAAATCGCCTAGTGTAATGTCTGCTTAGGTAAGTGTTCGGTAGGGCGCAAGTAGGTAGGTATATTTTGTGAGTTCTTTGAATTATTGTGGATAGTTTTTTTTAGTTTGGACACTATGATAACTCAATTTCTAGTTCGAAGGTATTGCAAATATAGATGTATTCGTTATTGTTAGGTACTTTGTGATATTATTATGATAGTACACCAGGTATATTTAGCATTATTTAAACAACTGTGGTAGTTAGAGAACTGTTATCAATTCAGATAGGTAGGTATCTAGCAGGTATATTTATATTTTATTTAGGTAAAAGCTAAATTATTCTATCAAATATTTACTGTAAGCAAAGGTTTTTCTATTATATTTCATACCAAAAAAAATATTTGTTACACTTAAACTAAGTTTAGTTTTGATTTAATTTTAATTCCGCTTTCCTAGTAGATGCCTAAATTAATATGAAATAAACTCATTAGCGAAGACCACCCTCATTATCTCATCAAATAACAGCGTCATAACCGTATGTAAATACACAAGAATTTAAGAACAATGCGTGATTATTAATTTATTTACAAGTACAAGAGTTCAACGAACTTCGAAGGTTTTATATCGGTAGGCGGAAGAGTTACTTGCCCAAGTAGGTAAGTACTAGTGAGTATCGACTCCAAGGTTTTCCTTGTCCGCGCAGGAGGAGGACATTGACTCAAGTAGTGTAAACAGTTCCTTATCTCGGTCTGCCTCGAGGTTAGTTGCAGCGACGCGCAGCTTTTATCTAACAAAATTGTATTTTGAAGGCGCTTCAAAATTCTAAGCAATTATGGAGTTAGACACGGTGCTTTTGCAGTTGATTGAGAGGAATGTTCGTTGAGGTGGATGGTCCAAAGCTAGATTGACAATAGGTGGCATTAAAATCGTCTTTTTTTTAAACATATTTTTATGCACAGACCTCGCTTTTTTTCGTTTTTATGTCGTAAATTGCAATTTGAACAAAATTCTAGATGGCTCTTAATTTAATCCACTAGCGCGGGAAGTAAATTCGAAATTTAAACGTGACAAACTATTGCCTAACCTTCATCTTTTAGGGTTCCGTACCCAAAGGGTAAAAACGGGACCCTATTACTAAGTTCAGTAGGTATTACAACCTCTTTTAATAGGTAGTAGGTACTTCAAATAGTTTGATTAAAGGAAGTGCTATCTTAACTTAAAAGAAAAATAATGTTATACTCGCATAAATGAGATGAAAATTGTTGTGTTCTAGTCTACAATAGGGTATTTGACTACTTTTGGGAAACTATTGCACATTATTGTCTGATATAAAATAATGTATACTGCATTTATATTTTCTGGATATCAGTCGTATTTGCGATATAAATCGATGTTAAAGTTTGAATAAAAAAATATCGCGCCAAAACGCAGACCTGCGTCATAGCTCCGATCAAGTGACTAATTGACGTCACACAAAACAAAACAACTGCAGCCAGGCTGCAAAAGTTTGATGATTAATTAATTTCTGATAGAAGTAATGGTTTATAAATATTGTGTAGTGCCAAAATGTACAAATACTTCCATAAAGACACCGGATAAAATATTTGTTCCTGTTCCAATGCACCCAAAACTCGAAAAAAGTGGTTGGAACCAATCTAAGGTTGGAACTAAGTAGCTCGTAGAGAACCCAAAAGTATTGGAGCTAATTCAAGTGTTTCTATGTGCGAAGATCATTTTGAGGTACATATTTGAGTCTATATATTTCTATTATAATTTGTGTTTTTATTGCATTACTATTTTATGTACTGTTACTTTCTTTTTAAACATTGTAAAGCTCGACATAACCTAACAAAATAGTTATATCCACTTACTACAACATACTTTTTGTACAAATTGATTGAATGTTTTGCTTGGAGAACAATTAAAAATTAATACTGACATTGTAGTTTTTACGTTTTGAGTTCTGCAGCGTAGAAACAATGACGTGGATTATTACTAAACAAATATGCAACCATAAAAACATTAATTTTGGGTAAGTTACTGCTGTCTGCTTGCACAAAATGTTTCTCCATTCTTCTCACATTTAACCTCCGGAATGTTTTTGGTGAACATTTCTGGATAAATCGCTCTCAAAACAGCTTTACAACATTAAATTCGCAAATATCAATACAAAATCTGTTTGTTTAGATTTGTGTGACGTCACTAGGGATGAAGCCAGTTACAGACCGTTTTCGATCACGTGATCAAATGTCGAAAATACAGTTATTTTATTCGCGTTTTTTACAAAAAATAAGCATATTTTTATCAAAAAATCAATGAAATATGCTTTTTCATTATGTCATGTTTATGGATGGCGTCAATTGGCATAATATTTTTAATACAGTCAAGTACCCTATTCTTTTTTGTTTTTTTGCTAACTGAATCCATCGCTACGATCAGGATTCTACATTTCCAATCCTTCGCTTGCTCTGGATTAAATACCACTCCACACAATCGCACCAAATAACAAATTTACTGCCTATAGTACAACAAATAACTATTTCCTGTCAATTAAAATATTCAAAACTACAGACCCCTCTGGCACCTACGTGAAATAGGTCAAGACTGCGAATCGCATAAAAAACAAAGTTCGTTAGTCCAACGGTGCTAGGCCAACGTATATTTTATGCGGTAACGTGGTTCCGATTGTGATCTCAAGGTGGGTGCACTAGAAATGTGCGCTTGATTGTAATAGCAGTCATTTTAGAAAGCGGTTTTTTGCTGACAGCTGCCTACCTAAAATAAATGTGCACCGAAATGTTACGTAGACGTTGCTCAAAATGTGCACAAACCAAACTCAGAGTAACCTCCGTCAGTCACTCATATTATGGTATAGAGTTAGGTACTTAGTTACAAAGGGCTACCCAGAACGGCAGTACTGAGCCGAAAGGAGCTCATACACATACTCATAATTATAAACAACTTTATACTATGATCAATACTCAAATGCCAACAATAAAATACCGAGAGAGAAAAACAGCAGTTCCACGAAAAATTACATTCTCAACGCAATGTATGGAATACTTGATAATTTTAACAAAGCAAAAATTCATAATGATGAATTCAAAAACCTCATTTTAGCTTAGTACCTACCACCGTTCTGTGTAACCCTATATGTAAAGTATAAGCATAGGTCTAGCCAGTGTATCAAAGTCGGTAAAAGGCTGCTTGGTCTATCGATCGTTGAACAAGAAACTTCCAGTCAAACTTACGTTAATAAATACTATACTTTCAGTATTTACCACCGAGTTTATAAAAATTATGCTTACGTTGCACTACAAGGATTTCGTTTTGTATTGATATTCGTTAGAATAATAAAGCTTTTCCAAAACTGCTCTACATCAAAACATGCTTTATAATCTTGCACGTGCAGTCAAGAAACGCCCTCTGCAGAAAGGGCAGGCTAAGAAAAAATCCAACCCTTTAATTATAACTTGAAATTTTTCGGCATTGTTTTTTTCCAAACATGTGTATTGTATATTGAGAATAAATTATGGAATCGGAAATTACTTTCTCGTTTCTTCAATTTAAAATTTTCGCTCCTAAATGTCGCTCGCTGCTGACCATACTTCTCTTCTTGTACGCCACTCGTCCTGGTTATGAGCCTGGTTCAGGTTAATTTAATTTCAGTTTTTATTATTTCATTAAGTGATTCAAAGTTGGTAGTAACCAAAGGCGAACCTACAAAATTATGTCTCAACGATAAACAAATACTTAAATTAAAGCATCGCCTTTAGTTGTACCTACTGTAATGATGTTATAAAGGTTTAATTATGTAAATTTAAATAAATAATACAAAACATTAAGAATAGATAATCTCTGCTGGGTGTCTTCAAGTAGCGAGTGATTCAGTTTCTTCTAGACAAGCGGGTTACGTCCGTAGACCGCATCATCGCTTAACACCAGGCGAGGCGGCGGTCAAACGAAAATGTGTTTAAAAAAATGGCATAGTTGTCACAATTAGAATACCTCAATGCGCTCACTGAAAGATTGTCCGAATACTATACAGACTATACTGAAATGGATACACTCTATCCCACTGACTTGACCAGTTGTATCTACCAATAAGTTCGATTATGATGTCCAAATCACACTCATTCATCAATCGTCTATAAGTGGATGGCAGTTAAGTAGCACAGTCCATTCAAGATGACCACTGAGTTTGAATGAGCCGTATTATCGAACCAGCGATCAAGGTGAGGGCTGGTCATTGTTAAGTTACCGAGACCGCACTTAAGTACCTAATGTACCTCTTTCTGAGAGAACTGAGAATTATATTGCAATTGTTTAACTTTTGGAAGGTTAAGGGGCCTGTATACCGCCTGCAGATCTCTCGGTCGCGTATTTTCACATTATTGAAGATATACATTCACATATTATGAATTTGCAAAAAGTTACAAAACCTGACCTTTTGTTAACTATCATATACTTATTATGTAATATAATATATATAATATTAATTAATAATATATATTAATATAAAATAATATTATAAAGAGGAAAGATTTGATTGTTTGTTTGTTTGCATTGAATAGGCTCCGAAATTACTGAACCGATTGGAAAAAATCTTCCACTGTTGGGAAGCTACACTATCCCCGGGTGACATAGGCTATATTATATTTTCAAAAAATTAGGGATCCTTACTAAAACTCCAACAATGTAACCCAAGGTGTAAAAAATTACCTAAAATATTATTTACATCGCTTGTGCTGCGAAAACTATTGATGATAGAAAAAAAAACATCTATAACTAACCCTCACTAACTAATCACTGTAACCGTCGTTAACTAATCATCTGTAACTAATCTATACTTTATCTATGCTAATATTATAAAGAGGAAAGATTTGTATGTAAGTATGTATGTAACGAACTGGCTCAAAAAGTACTGGACCGATTTAAAAAATTCTTTCACTGTTGAGAAGCTACGCTATCCCCGGGTGACGTAGGCTATATCATATATTTTTTTAAATTAGGGATTACTCAAACTCCAATAATGTGACCAAAGGTGTAAAACAAATTATCTTAGGACTACATTAAACATTACAAATATTGTTGTTTGTCTGAGACTGGCTGGCGCCTATACTAGTAATTAAACTGTGCTACTGGCGCCAGAGCCCTCCGTGATGACTACAATAGCTTTAGTCATTGATGTAATTGGCTTTAGTTGATGATGTTGATGATGATAATAATATAGCTTATATCTGGCTCTGTCATACGTGAACACAATCTTGCACTGAATATGTTAGGAAGAGAGAGATACTTACTTGGCCTATATAGCTGTAGCGGACAGCACTAAGGCTCACCTTTATATCTTTGGCAAATTAATAACAGATCCCGGATGATTTATCTTAAAAATGACCACTGCAATAGTCGATTTTTAGGTCTATTTGGGGACCAAAGAGACTACGAGAACACTGATCGCCCGATTCAGCGTGATAGGTTGCAGTGTGTGTAGGTATATAGGTAGGTACATGCGCCAGTAAGTACGCTTTTTGCATAGATAAGAAGTTGGACGGTGTTTTTTTATTTATTTTTAAAATGTGGCGTTTCAGATTGAAATGATATCCTAATTTATTATTCTTATAAATTTTGCTATCAATATTCCACTAAATAATTCACAAAGAACATTTTCTTTTTAAGACACAAAAAATTAAAAAGTAATAAAAGCAGCATCTTTAAGCTTATTCACGAGTATTAAAGTCCCATTGGGAATTCGTATTCATTTCCATAATTTTAAATTGGTATAGTCCGAAGGCGGCTCGCGTAGGCGGTGAATGTTGTACGGCTTTGTGTTTTACCTTTTTTGCCGCTCTACCCTTGCTCTACCACTTATGTAAGGTTTTTATTCCCTCCTCGCCGCGACTTGCAGGTAAATAAGCTATCGTTTTCTTGTTTTATTCGCCACGGGAGGAGCTTTTTCATTTTCGTGTCGAATCGTATCGCCAGCCGTGCTGTTTAATGGACGGGGCTCAGGTACATAATAGATACTTACTTTTCCTTTACCTACCTATAGAAATCCACATCTAGCAGCTACTGTACTTAATTTAGGTGACATTTTCAAAAGATTAGCTATAATTATGTTCAAAAATCTAGGTGAGTTAATTATTCTATTATGGGTACATTTTTTATGTTCATTTGTAAGTATCTTGATAATCGTATTTGAAAGCTTTAGCTACATTTTGGCTTTAATAAAACTGCAACAAGTTCCACAGGTTGCCAGACAACTAAAAGAGGGTATATAAATAACAAAGCACCTCGCGCTTTGTCCACACATCAAATCCCTCCATAAATGATACAAAAAGACTCGAGTCATCATCGTCATAAGATTGGATATTTTTATTGCATCAAAATTCCTTAGCCGTAGACGGTCTACCTACGATTCACAAACAAATCCCGGCTGGCTGCAGCGCGCTCACGACCCGGCTAAAAAACTACAGTCAAATATCCTTCGCGGTCCGCGCAATGCACACTACGCGATTGCTCCCCGGCGAGTACGATTCCTATTAGAAATTAGTAGGAGGGTAGAGAAAACCGGCAGTGTGGAGCGAGCCTCGGAATTTGGGTACGGGGTGAATACCCTCGTGCCGGTAAAAACTATTTTCAAGGTTAGTTGACTTGGAGGGGAGCATCGCAGCACAAGGTTTCAGGCAGTAGCTTAGCTCCAAACGATGGACGCATGAGCTCAAAGATGCGCTTGCACAATACTTTAGGCGGGATAAGCATGCAGGCAGAACAATTTTAGAAATCCAATTCGGCAATAAATTTACCTAAGAATGATAATATTATTATGATAGTTGTTTATATAAGTGCTCATTACTGCTTAAAGTACTCACAAAACCGTGCACAGAAGTGAGTTTTTAAATAAGCAGGCATATAGGTAATGAATGAGTGAATAGTGTAATTGTTTTCCTGAGTCTGGAATACCAGAGGTAGAGCTTATTTTTTGAATTTGATTTGCCACGTATAATAATATTACTTATTTTGTGTAAGACGCATCTTTGAGCGCCCAGACATGTACAAGTTTATGTTCTGTCTTTGTCAGTGTTTTGTGCTCGCGGTTAGAGGTGCAGGGCAAATTCGACGGCCGCGGGGCGGGAGGGGTCGTGGACGCGCCGAAATGCTGATAGGCCTCCGCCCCCGCACGTCTGCCCCCCGGCGGCACTCCTGGCTTCGCTGCACCCTGATTGTTGCACTAGTAAGATTCTTATTAACTTTTAGATAGGATGGCACTTTTTGTTAATGTTAAATTAGAATGGTCACTGATATCTAGCGACTGGAAAATGTGATATAAGTTGAATTGACACGTAAAACCTGGATATCATTTGTTAAGAAGGGACATGTCCTGATGCTATATTATTAACTTGAATTACTGTTTTTTTTTTAGGATACTCTACATTTCACTTGCAGTTTATTCGAAAGAAAGGTTCTGAGGAGGTTCAAATTGCGCGATAAGCTTACCTCCCATCGTTAAGGAATCCAAATTTAATAAAACCTTAATTATTCGTTTATGAAATCTTACACCCATTTTGTTATTGCCTTTAACCGCCACACTGGGTGTTGTGGAAAACCATGTCTTGGTAGTGAAATATTTGTTTGGTAAACAGGTACCAACGAAAGCAAAACATGAAACAAAAAGCCACGCTCGCCCTTATACCTACCCCAAATAGTTAATTTGTTAAAATAGTTGCGATTGTGAGGTGGCCGTTTTTGGAATATGCGGCTATCGTTCCCCTTCGTGTAATTCGCCATTAGGCGTCGTTTGCACTCGGCTTTTTACCTTAATGAGCTCCCCCTTGCGACACGCGCACGCAACCAATACGCATTTTTGTGCACCTACCCTCAGAACGCGTTTTGTCGAAACCACCTTTGAAAAGTTATTTCAGGCCGAGTATGAGGAATTTAGTGTGCGATTAACAAGCTCGCAATATGTAAGTTCTTGATTGTTTATTTTTGTTTTTGCTACATAGCAAAGTTTAGAAGTTAGATATACCTTAATATACCTAATGGAGTTTAGTACTGGAACTTCGAGTAAGACTTTAATAATAAAAAAAATCCGTAGGTTTTGGACGTAAAAAAATACCTAATCAACTATTAATAGTGTCTCGAATTCGGGTAAGAATTCAATGATATACGCAAAAGAGGATTTACTAAAAGAGGCTGTAGAGTATTTGGGCAAGTATAGGCGGGCTATTGGTATCTTCTTCAGCTTCTTCAGCTTACCTTGTATTCCGGTACGGGCCGGGGTCCGCTTTCCTACTGCGACTCCTCCACTTGGCACGGTCGTTAGCATTATCCTTGGTTAGTTTATTGGCACTAATGTCATCTCTTACGACGTCAATACATCGTCGCTTTGGTATGTACTACTTAATCGTTTGAAGAGTGGTTGCATGCATGCATTCAAGACTATTTTGCCACGTATTTGAAACCTAGTGATTGGTTGGAATGGCATAACATACGTTTTAGATAATTATCTCATCGAGACACGTAAAAATATCCTTAACTCTACATCTAATCATAAATTCACTTTTTATCAAAGCAAAATATAAGCCTTCCATAGCATATTGAGAATATCAGAAAGGGTTAGTGAGAGTTTTTGCTGTCATTTGCCTGAGAAACAGGTTGCTAGTGTGACCACCTGTCGTCTCGTCTGCTGAGAGAATTTGAATGTATGGCCGAGGTATGTTCATATTCTAATTTTAAAGTTTTTTTTTTGTTATTTTTTATCTGTGCTTAAATACTTAGAATGCGCAAGTATTCATAATATAACCGATTCCTTAAAAGGAGGTTCTCTATTCGATTTTTTGTGTGTATGTTATGCGATGTTGATTGCAAACCGATTTTTTATAGGCTTTATGCATTCTGAGGTTGGTCCTATTTTAAATTGAAGATTATATTCCATCTCTAAGGGTGGGAAATTAGGGGGTGCACTACCATTTATTGGACTGGTGAAATTGTTTTTTTTTTTTTTGGAAAAAATGTTTTAACCATCCTATGACATATAAACGTGTGTTAGTAGATATGTTTGTTACCACGTTACTTCATAACGGTTAAATGGGTTTGGATGAAATTTGATATGGAGGCTTAGACCCTAGATTAACACATAACTAGGAATTTTATTATTCTGAAGTAAAAAAACTGTTTGCGGGTGAAATCGCGAAGCACAGCCTAGTTGGCATCGTCCTAGTTGGCTTGCATGAACCAACGATGATCGAAACGCATTGTTCGCGCGAACTCGCGATCTAACATAAACTTATACCTACTTATTTATTCGCAAAATTTCGGAATATTACATTAGCGCTTAGTAATTGCGTAGGACGCTGTCAAAAAAGAGCATTCCGTTAAATCTTCTTTTCATAGACATAAATTATCGCAACTTGAGAGCAGACATTATCTAACCACGTATCAGAAATGCGAGTCGGTTTGACAAAACCGTCGAGTGAAAACGGCAATAAACTTACGTTTCGCCGCAAACTTTCGCTTTCGCTTGCTTATCATATTTTACAGAAAATATTTAGGCTTTGCTGTACATAACAATTAAGTGGCTAGTTTTAGGATAGTGCGTGCAGTGGGTGCGTGCGATAGCGATCGCAGCACCCCTCCCGCGCGCCTCCAAACAACATTCTGAATATTCGTGAGGGTTTTTTTGCGCGTAGCCCGAGGGTGGCAGAGCGCAATCGCCTACCACCGCACAAAAAACACTATTAAATAACTGAACAGAAACGCAGGGCATAGGGATGGCAAATATTGCTAAAAATAATAACACTATTAAATAACTCTACAGAAATGCGTGGCGAATGGATGACAAAAATTGCTAAAAATAATTTGACTTCAATTTCTCGTTTTAGCATGTTGTTATGCTAATTATGATAACTTTGCGAAACATTAAACTTAAATTACACGCACACATTACTTTATTAGCATAGATGAAATTTAAATTGTTAGAAATACTGTTTTGATCGAAGGGAAAAAAAAACGAAATTGTTAGCAACTCTTTTGAAGGAATGCGTTTAATGCATATACTCTACATACTATACCTACTAACAAAATTAAATACTAACGCAACTAACAAAAAATTTATTAGCTAAAGGTTTTATTTTCGTTACCTATGGTTATTTATAACAATCTGCCTTGATTTCGCAGTAGTGAAAAGTTGTGTGAAAACAGGGGGGAGCGAATTTAAGAATTGGGATACGTAACTAACGCAACTTGTTAAATGCTTTTATTAAGTGCATCTGTGCATCACTACGGAGCGGATTCGTGATCGCGGCTACACCACGAATTATAATACGTTTTAATTAACGTCACCAGCGAATGCTTTAGGTATATACCAACAAGCTGTGGACTTGAAAATATTGCTTTCGTAGCATGTTCGGCCCCACATCCGCTGTGAGCGAATTGCGTCAAGGCAAACGTATTAATTTGAAATTCGAATTGCCCTTTCGATTTGCTCTGGGCATTTTACCACGATTGCTATTTGAAGTCTTGTTGCCGAGGACGCAGCGGTTGTTAGAACGTGGCTAAAACGACCAATTAAACTTGCAAAGTTGGCCAAATGGTGAAACTAGAATTTTTCACGAGAAGCTATCAAATGTGTTCAGAAAATACGATAGTGTCTCTCCCACTCGATTCTTTAAATAAGTTGATGGCTTTGTAAAGCGCAAAGCGCGGCTCTGTCAACCAGCTTGCGTTGTGATCAACAGCTGAAAAAAAACGCGGTAAAAACTCGTCTAATCTCAACGAGATTTCCCGCCAACAAGTCAATAACCTACTTTCCAAAGCGAAATAGGATAACTATGTAAAATTAAAGTTGATAAAATCAAGTTAGGCATTGCTCAAAGTGTGATCATTTCTATCATCATCATCGTCATCATCAGCCAAAAGACATCCACTGCTAAACATAGCCTTCCGCCTTTGACCTCCACACTGAACGACAGCCTGCCATCAGCATCCACTGGATGCCCGCGACTCTCATGATGTTGTCTGTAATTTCGACAACCATTTCTATACAACGTGGTAATGGGGCTAGCCAGCATTTTGACAACAATTTTCACTGGTATATTGGTTTTATATTTTTTTATGGTAAGGGATATAATTTGTTTTTCTCTGTACAGTTTTTTAGGGTTCCGTACCTCAAAAGGAAAAAAACGGAACCCTTATAGGATCACTTCGTTGTCCGTCTGTCTATCCGTCTGTCAAGACCCTTTTTCTCAAGAACGCGTAAAGGTCATCATCAGCCAGAAGACGTCCACTGCTAAACATAGGCCTCCCCCTTTAACCTCCACACTGAACGACAGCCTGCCTTAAAACGCGCGCGTAACTTGACGCGTAAAGGTATCAAGTTGAAATTTATACTAAATACTTGGGTCTACGGTTTCTTTCGGCTGTAAAAAAATTAAAGTTGTAAGTCAACGCAATCAAAAGATATGAACGTTTATGTCGCATATTTTGCGATTTCACAGGGGAATCAAAACCTATAGGGTACTTCCCGTTGACCTAGAATCATGAAATTTGGCAAAAGGCAAGGTCTCATTGCACATATATAGGAATAAATCCAAAAATTACAAATTTGAAGTTATATCATTTAAAAATAATTATTTTGCTGTTACAAACTTACATTTTGTAGTTGGAATGTATCGAAGAACCTTATAGTCAACTACAAAGTTAGGTTTGTCTTTCAATATTTCAACTTCAGTTAGTTTTTTTCAACGGAACCCTCAGAGCACGAGTCCTACTCGTACTTGTCCGGGTTTTTTTTAGTTAGGCTTTATTTGAGTAGACTCTGATCAGTAGAGCGATAGTTTTGACTTAGAGACTTACCTAATAATTGATAACAATGGAACACTTTTTTTTGGTAGATCTACTGCTCCCAGAATGTTACTAATAGTCTAGATGAGTACCTATAAGACAAAGCAATTATGGAATTAATCGATCCGCTCCGCATTTTGTTGTCATACCCAATTAGGGCCATTATGTGATGTCATAATATCATACACATGCTACCTAGATTTGTACCTATGTGAATTTCATAAAGTGCTATAAATGACTGAGTATTGTATATTTTTTCACTGAGGTGGGTAGAAGAGTAAAACTCACCGCAGCTATGATAGAGCCGCTTCACGATTCTTTTCAATCAATATTTTCAATCACCATATTGCACGCAAAAGCTGCAACCATCCCATATATTTATGTTCATCGATAACACATGGCGAGAGCTTAAACCCCTTAAATGGAAGCCAAGCTATAACCAATTATATTTTACGATGTTTGTACACTTGTAGAGACGTTAGGTGTGGTGCTAAATATTTCTGTTTATACAGGAGTAATCTGGCGGTGCGTCGAATTCAATAAAAATTTACTCGTGTCTATTTATAAGTGAGAGGTTCGTTCTATTTCAATGCTCGAAGCGTTATTGGTTTTGACTTCGGGTAGGTCCGGTCTGATGCTCTTTTATTTAATGATCGAGTATTTATCACTAGCTGCATCCCGCGGTTTCACCCGTGTGGACAGGAAAGATTTAGATGAGATTAAAAAGAATACATACATCACCGATTTTCAGGTCATTCCCAGACTTTAGCGTTAGTTTTGTTGAAAACTGGCAGAATACAAGAACTGGCTGGCTTTTGGAGATAGCTCCAAAATGTTATTTATAATGATACCATACAGTACCATGTGTAACCTAAAGTAGGGATTCTGTCAACACCTTTGCAACAAGCCGTGTCAAAACGTAATGGTTCAGACTCCATAAATCACTCAATTATACGTTCCTAACCTTCTAAAAAAGAACCAAAATGAAGGAATAACCTCGCAAATACTATGAAGAGATCATTTGTCACTAATTGATTTTGGTTTCGGATAGTTTCAGATGGATAATGCTGATAGATTGACGTAATTTCATTGAACAGGGTCGAGTTAGGAAGAAACACTAAGGTTGCATGGAAGAGATCACTTATAGCGACAAGTCCGCCAGTGGTTACTTACACTAGTTATAGGTAGGTCTTTTTCTGTACTTTGTGTGTCGTTTCTCGTGTAAAAAATAAGGAATTTTCTATCTTATCTACACTATGTATATCTACAATGTAGGTACCTAATATTTACTTTTTACATATAATTATTATGGGGTGATATTTTACTATGTAGGTACATCTACCTATACTAATATTATAAAGAGGAGAGATTTGATTGTTTGTTTGTTTGTTTGAATTGAATAGGATACGAAACTACTGAACCGATTTGAAAAATTCTTTCACTGTTGGGAAGCTACACAATCCCCGAGTGGCATAGGCTATATAATATATTTAAAAAAATAGGGATCCTTACTAAAACTCCAATAATGTAACCCAAGGTGTAAAAAATAAGACTTACACCCGTGCAAAGCCGGTGTGCGTTTCTAGTAAGGTATAGTATATAAGGTAAGAGCACCAGCTGTCGACAGTTACCCAGTGCTGGACAAATTTAAAGACATCATTTCAGCCGTAGGACGTCCACTGCTGGACATGGGCTTCACCCATCGATCTCCAAAAGGACCGGTTGGAAGCGGCCTGCAGCCAGCGTTTCCATGCGGTCTCTTTTAGGTCGTCTATCCACCTTGTGAGTGGACGTCCTAATACGCTGCGCTTGCCGGTCCGTGGTCTCCATTAAAGAACCTTTCGGCCCTATCGGCCATCTGTTCTGCGTGCTATGTGCCCTGCCCATTGCCACTGCCACTCAACTTGCTAATCCGGTGGGCTATGTCGGTAACTTTCGTTCGTCTACGGATCTCCTCATTTCTGATTCGATCTCGTAGAGAAACCCCGAGCATAGCCTTCTCCATAGCTCGTTGTGCGATTTTGAGCTTGTTTATGAGGCCCATAGTGAGAGACCATGTTTCAGTATCAATTTATTAATATGCACATATTTGTGAATAACTACCAAATATGAGTGATTTTGTCCTACTGGCAATACTTTTTGCGATTATGAGTTCATTCTAGACCAAACCTCTAAAAACATGAGAAATTAAAATTACAAGTTGTACTTAGGTATTGTCTATACTAATATTATAAAGAGGAAAGATTTGATTGTTTGTTTGTTTGTTTGTTTGTTTGCATTGAATAGGCTCCGAAACTACTGAACCGATTTGAATAATTCTTTCACTGTTGGGAAGCTACACTATCCCCGGTTAACATAGGCTATATTATATTTTCAAAAAAATAGGGATCCTTACTAAAACTCCAATAATGTAACCCAAGGTACAAAAAAATAAAATTTTCAATTTTGACTTTGCGTGTTTGACATTTCTAAGACAGGACAACGTCTGTCAGGTCTGCTAGTACTTTTAATAATAATAAAAGGAAGGGAACAAGTTGTATTCCCTGATTTTCCAATGGAACTTAACAACATTCTTTTTGAAGAATATTCTCTACGAGCAGAGCAATTTTTTTAAAGAATAATATCATATTTATACTTTACAGTAGGAAAGTTTATGTGCCCACGCCATGCCAGAATGTGATCAATCGTCGTGCATAAAGTCGCGTCCAATTTTATTTACTGTAAAAAGTCTTTAGGTCTCTACGTAGGTACTTAATAGGTATAAAATGACTGTGGACTACCACATTAAAATTTTAAAGGGCAAGCTAACTAAGCTATTAGAGCCGACCTTCGCAGTATTTTTGTGCAACGTCCATATTTTAAGCAAGGGTTATTTAGAGAGGTCAAACGTAATCGATCATACCGACTGTGCAATACCAACTGCCAATATATTATCACATCAACACTAAGGACATACAATGTGGGTTTTATGACATGTAATTCATTGCTAACTATAGTTACGCCCCGCGGCTTTGCCCGCGTGGTAAATTATTTGTTGTAAGTGGAGAACAATGTCAGATAAAAAAAAAACATAAGAAGTATTATTCGAGAACCTAAACTACCTACATTCCAAATTTATTACAAACTGAACCTCCTCGAACAATTTACAAATAACAAAAAAAAATGCCCTAGTCAAGTCACCCTAGTGCATAAAAATCTGCTTTTGTGTACTAGGGCATAAAAAGCACATATAAGACGTGAACAGATTTTTGTCTTTGCTAAGTATTGTTTTTTTTATTTTTTTATAATAGGCTTTCGTTTGACCACCATCACGCCTGATGATCGCGTCTAAATTCAGCGAGGCTCTGAACTGTTATGGGCAAGCGTGACACTCATATGGCTACCTACCTCGGCTGAGGGCTTGCCTTGTCCACTCAGTTTCATATAAAATTGCTCAAAAACCTATCGATTCCAATAGTTACTGCACTGCCGGTGTTTCATTTATAATTTAGCGTAGGTATGTCAATGTCATTGCGAGACAAGAAAAATGGCCCATATTACACAACGTACTTTTTTGTACAGTTTAGTGGGGGAAGCACCATCGTAGTTTCCGAGGAAAACTTCTAGCATCCCTTAGGAAATTTTAGTTCCCTTATTAGGCCACTTATATGAATAACATGGTCTTATAAATGTAGCTAGATAAATTTTTCATGGAATAGCGGTTTGCATGTGGTGTACCTAATAGCAAATAATGTTCTGCCGTCGGTAATTCAGTGAGCAAATACAATTATCTGCTTTCAGTATAGGGTATAGGTACGCGTACAAGTATAGTAGCTATTGCTTTTGATTTGTTATTGGTATGCTATGCTAATTTAGTACATATTAATTATCTAATCGAGGTCTGTAACTTTTGTTTTTGCAGGTTTTTTTCTTTTCATCCGGAGATGATTTTGACGTCCCACGTCTTATGTATTTGCTAAAATATTTTAAAGTTTTATAAAAATATCAAACAAGTCATAGTCACAGTCAGAGTCCAGCAATATATAAGTCATAGTCAAGTCCAAGTCATGCCCTAGTACAATGGTAGAAGCTTAGATAAAGTCATGTTTCACCTCGATATCTCACTGTACCAACCACTCGAGTACGTTCACAAACAATAAATAGTAATCCACCATTATTACACATAAACACTCGAAAATACACAAGTTTAGGAAAATAATACAATCTTACAATCTCTTTTGCTGTAGGTAGGTACTTACGAGTAAGCAGCAAAAGAGTTTTAGCTATACGAACTTAAAGAACGAACGAAAAGAGCTATATCTACGTACGTACGTCTTATTTTAGATGTTGCTAGCAACAATGTTAAAATAAATGCACTTACTTTAAATGGAAACTTCAATTTGTAACAACGGTTCAAAGGACTTCAACGGGAGCTCGCCCAATTAAATTGTTCTAAGCTTTATTTTATTTGAATTGAGAATTTTATGTTTGTAGCTCATAAAGTTAATCGCGATCGGCATTCCGTTTCGTGTGTTTCAGAGGTTTTAGGGGCTTTAACATTATTTCGCAACGTGAGTGACCTTTCGTGCGGCGAGTCGGATCGCGCGAAATTATTGATTATTCTTATCTTATCGGCGGCTATCGGTGGCGTGTCGCCGCCGAACCGCGCTGCTGGCTCGCTTGAATTAAAAGCTAACTCACGCATTACCATCGTACTGGAGATTGAACGTGATATTTACAGGCAATGGACGGTAAATGCAGCTTCACCGAGCGTCACTTGTTCGACGCCGTTTTCATAATGCGTTCGTTGGGCAAAGTACGGACATTTAATAAGTAAAATAGCAATTCCATTAAAAGAAAACGGAATTGTATTTTGTATGAATTCAAAACCAAAATCAGTCGAAACGTATTGAATTCAATACATATTTCATAAATAAAATTCGTGCTTATCGCACTGCGACTATACGGTCCTGCTTTTTAAAGGATCGAGCACAGACGGGCCGCAGCGGGCCGGGACGCATCGCAATAATCACTTTCATACATTTTATATGGAAATACGCCCTGCTGTGCCCCGGCATAATGTGCGATACCTACTTCATATAAAATGTATGAAAGTGATTTTTCGATGCTCCCCGGCCCGCTGCGGCCCGACTTAATGTGCTCGATCCTTTATTGAATAAATAAGCTTGAGCTTGACCACCACTTCGTTTGATGGCTGTGTACAGCTCTACAGTCCACGGTTTTGTGTTCAGAAAGATAAAGCTCACTGGAAATCAGTTAACCTCTTAATGACTGAAAATGTTTTAATGTACTGAGGCTGCCCCCCAGTACATTAAAACATGCAACTTTTTGTTCTACGACTTATCGAAATTCGCGAAAAAAATCAGCCGTTCAATACAAAATAAATCATTAACTCCCGAAAAAATTAAATGTATGAAACAGCTGATTTCTATTTCGCGAATTTTGATACTTAAGTCGTAAAACAAAAATGTACTGAGGTCGCTCTTAAGAGCATAACTAATTACCAGTACCCTGTAAATCTCAGAACTTTATTACTGATTAAATATTTTTTGTTTAGTATACATTAAATTTTTTTTTTTTTTTTTATATAAAATTAAACATCTGTTCAATAGACTATTATCAGTAGGCTACTATTATGATTATTCATCAGGTTTCAGTCCTAACTGCTTCAAAGAATATGCCTACTCTACTAATGCATGTAATAACAGGCCACAGAAAAGAAAAAATAATACTTCTTTTTTCTGTGTAACAGGCAGTAGGCTTTAAACGAGATGACCTAAATTAAGGTCGATCACAGACGTTTGCAGCACATCGCAAGTTTTTCCTCTGACGTCATTCGACGCTAGCCAAATGGCACGCGATTTAATTGGCCGTGTCACGTTTAAATTATCAAAGAATCAGCTGCAGTACCAACATAAGAGTATCCGAAATCACGGTTAAAGCCCCGCTAAGGCGAGCAAGAATACGTTTTGGTGTACAGAACAGGGTTATTCATTTATTATAGAAATTATATTAGCAACAACACAGTGCGAGAGCGCAGGCTGGTTCTATAAATAATAGACGAGTCCAAATTTTTTTTCCTAATAAAATAACTGATCATAAATAAAGCTCAACAACGAACACAAAATTAAAATTTGTTCATTGATAAATAAGTTATAAGTAAAATATTTTAATTTCATGCTAGACATAGAACGAACTATAGCACGTTATGACGTCAAGCCGTGGGTGCGCCATACAAATGCTATACTATTATTCGCTTTGCGGGAGAGAGACAGATCATCCGCTCTCTATCCCCACCAAAAACTTTAAACGCTTATATCTCAGAAATGTATCAGCGAATTTAAAATATTTTTACAGTATGTGTTATGTTTTTAATTATATCCTTCACTGAATGTTATTTATAATAAGTGAAACATAAGGACACAGGATTGCATTTTTTTAAAATTATAAGTACGTTTTTTTCTTTCACACAAAAGTAGAAATATATAAAGCACTGTTTTTAATACGGCTGTTTGGTTTGAAATAGTCATATTAGAGCTCTAGGTGACAACAACTTTTACATGGTACCAAACACAGACTAGGTAAAGCTTCTACGTAGCCAGCCTTTGGTTTTAAATAAAGAACGTAGGCCCGGGAAAAGCCTCAAAGCCAACTCTTAACAAAATATAAAACATTTTATTTTATTATACAAATTTTGTTTTGTAAAAAGTCGTGGAACAAGAGTTGTTCAGTATGATGTAAAAAATCTGAGTAGTGGTTCGAGCTAATAATAATATAGCTAATTACATCAATAACCCTGTATAACTATGAAATACTCTTAACTCTACCAAGTGTATTTCAGTTATCTACGGCCAATATTCAAACCATACTTTTCTTAAATTATCCTAAAATCTTGGAGAAACTATTTGTCGCTGTGTAATGTTTAGTGTACACTTCCTTACCTTGTACGTGTTAGTTCCTCTATGCCATGCTATTGTAGGTACGGGGTGGTGGTCTTACTTTTCAGTCTATTGGACTACGGACCTATAACGTAGAAGGAACCAGCTGTTGTAATTAATGTTACAAAACAAAATAAAACCGCAAAAAGAATATCTAAAAAACAAGCGAATGTCGAGAAAACAAACGAACGTCAAAAAACAAATGTAGAGTGTTCATTAATGCGAGCTGCTTATCCACAGAGTACCTTGACTAGTCATTGTCGACCAATGTAGGTATAGTGCCAAATTATCTGTTGACGGAATTAAAATTTTCCTCGGGAGGCTAATAGTTTTATTCAGAAACATTCGACTCTACAGATAAATAAGTCGCAATGTTACGTACTATTGTTTTCTAGCCATATGGTCGAATGGCTTGCGCAAGTGGCGCATGCGTCGTGGAAGGCCTTGCATTGGATATTGCAAACTCCGCCTCCTGATTCGCGACTTGCGAATCGCTTGATGCGTGAGCTTGCTTGCTTATTCTATAGGGAGACACTTCGTAGGTATTTATGGTTATTTCATTAGATAAGGGAGAGTGAGGAGAAAATTTACGCGAATTCTTAGTAAAGGCCTGATTGCAGTTTGATTTGTGATTAGTGCGAGTGATTAATGCAGGTGTTACGTGATTAGTACTAAACACATTTGGACCATAACTGATTAGTGCGAGTATACCTATACTTTAATCACTCGCAATGATTACTAATCAATAATCACTTGCACTCGCACTAATCAAAGTGCATACGGGCCTTTACTGAGGTAGACCGCCTTTCCAAAGAATAATGTGCCTAAATGCGAAAGTGTGTTTGTTTGTTCTTATTTAATGCAGCAACAGAGCAATGGATCAAAGTTAATTTTTGCTTAGTTGGAGGACCGGAGAGTGACATGGGGGACGTTATTTTCATGAAAATTTTATGGTTACCTTACGGGTATATAATACTGCTAGTCTCTACATTGTATTCAAGCAACTTTTTAATTCGTGTGAGATCATTGTACGCCAAAAAAATTTGGTACCAGGAAAACATACATCGAAAGACCTTGCTAAACTAGTCGTTTGGGTGGTACGCGTGCCGTTTATCCGACAGATACAAACGCAGAAATATTCCAAAAAGTTTTGCATACAAGTTTAACTGTGTTATGCATGCTTAAATATTCACAAGCATGTGAAAGCAGTTATTTAAACTCGTTTACGGCACAATCCACCTGCTATATAATCCGCGCTGTTTCGCAACGACGTGGTATCTATGTCATTGCGTGGAAGCGGGACGGGTATACGGTATTCTTGCAGGCGGGAGCGAGATAGAGGACCGAGACCGGATTCTGCGAGGATAGAGGACGGAGGGGCACATGCCTACTCCGTTATCTGTTCGCGAATATATATGTAGTTGCGCAACGTACACCGAGTCGAACAAGTTTGTAGTTCGCGCAAGAAAATTGAAATTTTCATCACGTCTAATCGATGTTACACAATCGATTTTGGGGCGCATTTTCATTTAAGTCGGTAGGCCATCGTTAATTGCCTTCGGGTGGAGAACAAATTGCCTCAAAAACCGGCTTAATCGATGCGATATAAATTATTAAATTGCGCGTTGGACCCGTTGTACGCGGCGGTGGAAAATGTAGAGTTTTAGTTTTCGCTCGTGTTTTTAAACGGAAAATTGGTTTCAAACATGCTTACCTATTATTTAAAATTATTGGACTGAGGTGGGTGTCCGTGTACCTACGTATTGAAGCCGACAAATAAAAAAAAATGTTTTCATTAAGATTTCTTTCTCTAGTCTATTCTAATTGAATTTGATGCAGCGCTTTTTCTTACATAGGTAGGCATGCTCTGTCATTTTGTTTCGCTATATAACGAGGTACATAGATACCTATATGCGTGTTTATCAGTTTGTTTATTATAAAATAATGTGTAATATGCTTTTGTATTTGGAATGTAGAGTTCTTCATGAATACTTATATAGATGAAACGAAAATATTTTTTACTAGTGTTCTAACTAGAATTGTAAGGGTTTTTAGTTGGTTTATTTTCAGAGGTACTTAGGCCTCAGACCGTCGCGACAGTCAGTGAGGCGTTCACATTGCGAAATGAAGACGGTCGATGATGCACGCTTCATTGCCAGGGCGGCCAATCAAGATCACGTTCTACTTTAGCTTTAAGGCTATTCTCAGCAGATCGTTGTAGAGGCTGGAGCAAAAAGTATTTGGTAATTTTATTTATTTTGATGACTATTTACTTATTGAATTGAAACTTTAAGACTGTGGGCCCGGTCGCTGACGTTGTACCCTTAGTACAAGTTTTGATAGTTTTCGAAAACTTTTTCGTTTTCGTATTGTTCGATACATTGCTGGGCTGAAAGCTATTCGAAAACGTATCCCGTATTTGAGTAAAGCAACCTATACTGCCGATTACTACCGATTTTAGTTCCTCCGCGTTTTTGCTGGGGGCGCTTTACTAAAATGTATGGAACAATACCTACGTAAACGAAAAAAGTTTGGTTCATATTTCTTATCTGTTGTAGAATGTTTATATCGTATACCTATATATGAAAACGTGATGCTTTTCTCTTTTTGTAATCGATTTCTGTACATTTCAATAGGTTTTGAACGTAAGACCGTGTAAGTAGCAGGAGAAATATTAAAAGAAAACAGTTCACAGTTTTATTTTTTACAACAAAATTCATATGTCATATATTTCTTATTGTTATTTATATATTTTTATATCCGTGAGTTTGATAGGCGTACGCGCATCGCTGCCGCCCATCAGCGTGGCCACGCACGTTCACCGAGTCAACGGCCTCGACGGCGCGGCGCTTGCGCAACTGCACGCGCGAATCTCAAGCAAAACAAAGTCTTCGCTACGTTCGTATACGAGTACGTACCTAACGCACACACGCACATTGTTTGCGCCAGTTAAACCACACGTGTGTGTATTATGCCGGCGCTACACATTGGCCTTATTTTTAACCCCTGACACAAAAAGAGAGGTGTAGGATCTGTACGCCTGTCTGATCTGAGGCATCGTTTGGGAGCACCAAACGGCTGAACAGATTCTGGTTTAGTTTTTTTGTTTGAATGGTGAATTGATCGTGTTCTTCTACGAATCAAGAAAATCTGTAGTAAGTAATAGATAGTGAAGTAGAAATGATCGTTCTGAAATCGTACAATTGTTAAATAAATGTGTTTAGTTGGACAATAGAATCGATTTTGAAGGTTTAGTTTACAGTTTTAAACTTACTGAAAATATTGCTATCTTTTTCATTTCAGGCTACGAAATAAAGACAGCAACACTTTTATTTAGTAGACTGTCAACTAAACCTTCAAAATTGATCCTATTGTCACAGACCCTTATCGGAAAAGTAAAAGCCTAATAAACGTATTATGAGCATTAACAACATAGTATTCTGTAATTTTTTATGTTTTTACCTAACCGAGTTAAATGAAATAAAAAATTGCAGTTAGATTCCGTAGTTTTAATTCAATAATTTCAGAGCATTTTAAGTCAGGACAAGTAAAAAACGCATAGACTCCAACTAAACCTTCAAACTTGATCCCATTGTCTCCGACCTTTATCGGAAAAGTAAAAGCCGAATAAACATTAGCACCAATATCTTTCCCATTTTTTTTTGCTTTGTTAATTTTGGGTTTTGAACTAATTTGACCAAGTTACTCGAATTAAAAAAATCGTAGTCAAATTCTGGAATATTAATCCAATATTTCCAAAGTAATTGGAGTAAGTCGGATAATTCAAAAACCGAAAGAATGAACCAAACAAAACTATGTTGGAGCAAACTCAGGGCCAATGTGTGGCACCGGCATTATTGTATGTTATATTGTAGGTAAGTGCGTTAGTGTGCAGGGCTTTGGCTGTAGGAGCAGTCGACCAATGCTGATTAATTTAACGATAAATAGCTGGTGTTTGCTTTAAATTTTCCTCAATTGTATTATGAAGGATTTTGAGGAGGTCCTCGTCGCGCCACTTATTAATAAAATTATTTTATGATAACTTCAACTTGAGTTTCTAATAAATAAATAAAAAACACAACTAAAAACTACTTAAAAATACATACAAACTAGTACTAAAATATAAAACTAAAATATATATATCCTAATTATGTATCCTATCCTAATTATCTTATATATTATTCTATATTTATAAATATATATATAGAATGTAATCGCAGGATATATATTATATCCTGCGAAAGTTTAAATATTACTATAGCTAAGTACTTTTAATAAGACACTGTTCCCGGTCACTTGAGTTTTATTTATTTGACTGTTATTTAACATTTACAGTCATAGCGAAAACAAAAATGGTTAGGTTAACCAAATATAATTTGCTTAAATTATCGTTATTTTTACACAGGTATCTACGATACGTACCGTATCTATGGGCGACGACAATATTTTTGAGATAGGTATAAACGAAAACCCAAATAAATCGGACTTCTTCGTGCTCTGCTGTCTTAGTCTCCTATCCAAAACTTAAGTTTTTTTTAGATAATATAGAACTACGTTTGGCCACCAATTTGCCTGATGGTAAGCAACGGTGTGGCCGAGGATGAAACACGTTGATCTAGAAGAAAACGTTTCACTCTAGCCTTGAAGATGCCTAGATTGTAGGTACTTTTAGTATGTTTTCGTCCAAACTAATAAATCCTTGCAGTCAAATTTCGTACATAAGAGCCCTCTCACATTTTTTGTACGAAAAAAGCAACGAAAACTGGGTTTTTGGGGTTCTGATTCTAATGATCTACTTAATTATACAAAATTCAATTTCTGTAAAAAAAAAAAATACTGAAAATAACGGCTACAAATAAAATAAAATAAAAGGTTAATTGATATATGTAGGTATATTGTTGTTGTCATTGTATAACTTATTTGTAGCCAAATAAGAAAAAAGTATCAAAAATAGAGTTTTCAAAGGTAGGCAATGCACTGACAATGCCCCGGGTATTGTAGGTGCCTATAGAAGGCGGCGGTGACCACTTATCATCAGGCGGTCCGTCACTTGCTTGCCACTTCTATAAAAAAGCCGAAAACTTTAAATTCAGTGCCGCTGCTTTCTCTGCTAAAGTGCACAGATTACACACGAGTCGTCAACTTTCGGCTTATCGACTGGTAAAGTGGAGCACGTAGGTATTGCCACAGATTAAATGGTATGTATCATATAAACGGCAGTGCAAAGCCGATTGTCCCGTTACCAGCCGTGCCTCGTTTATAGCTACCAGTTGAATTTGGCACAAACTCACTGCTGTATAAACTGTGCCGTAGCAGTGAATGCAATTGGGAGCAATGGCTCGCTAGCATCGCAGTTATTTAGATTATGCTAGAATGGTACCAGGGTTGTCAGTTTTTTTTCAGTCAATGCAGAATGTATACCACAAACTGTAAGATAAATAAATGATCGTCAAAAAGTGTGATTCTGTTAAAAACGAGACATAATGATAGGTAGAGTTTTTCAATAAATCACATGGAATCCAAAGTAGAGTAGAATTGGCATTTGTGTACAATGTTTTGGCCAACCAGACATACTTACTGGTAGAAAAATACGCGAGCGTAGTTTAGGGACAATATTTCTAAAAAAAGAAAGAAAATTAATATTTATATAGGACAGAAACTAAAGATACATAAATTATGAGTTAAAAACAACAAAATAATAAATGTGTCAATTTAGGTTGAAATTATGCTGGAAGAACAACAAAATCTCAGATCAGTCAAACAATGCCTTAGTACAATTATAGTTCGTGTTAAAATGTCTCCGTCTCATAATTTTTTTGACTATACCTTGTCAAAACTGTACGTAGTCACTTACTTATTTTAATACACTAGAAGCTTGTAGCAACACAAATGAACCAACTAGTCCAAATGTAAAAAAGGGCGGCCGCAGGTATCGAGCCTGATTTAGGTTAGAAAGCGTTCGCCATCACGTGACCTTACCATATCTCCCATGTTTGTCTGATCTGAGATCGTTTATAATTTCGTATGCCATATTTAGGTGGCAAACACGCAAACGGGCTGGCTGTTTTTTTTTTTAATGCCATAGGTGCTAATGATGATAAGCTGTCACTGTCGCCTATGGATACTACGATACCTAACACTAGAGGCATCACAACTAAGAATCTATTAACTCGCCTTTTGAAGAACCCCATGTTGTGGCTTCTCGGAAACACCGCGGAAAGTAGCTCATTTCATATTTTGCAGGTGTGAGACAAGAAAGATCGCGTGGATCGCACAGTGCTTCAGTTCGCCGAGCTTTCAGGCGGTGACGGCTAGTGCGATGGCAAAACCGCGATTCCAGCATCAGATCAAACAGTTCTTCAGTATACTCCCGGTTAAAATTGCGATAAAAGATACAGAGATACCATCGAGATACAATACCTAAAGAATCACATACGTGCAATAAAAAGATTGTGACTCTGTAGGTATTGTAACTTGATAAGAGAGACCCAACGTCTCTGCGCATGTTGAGCGGCTCTTGGTGTTCGCGGTAACCAAAGGCAAAAGGTAACTAATAGTCGCTCGGCTTGCTATACTTACACGTGTTAGTAGTTTTAAGCGACGAATGTGATCATGGTCACGCGGAGTCCTCAGTTATATAACCACATACCTAATCAGTGATGTTAAAATGCACGAGCCGCTTGGCATTGGCGCATTATCTACCCGACGCGTTGTCATCACACAAACAGATATTAGCCGTAGGTAGTTAGAAAAGTGGACCAAGGTTACGCTCACAATTGGTGTTTCGAGTAGCAAAATGAAAAATAATAAGGCGACGTCATATTATTACTTTACGTTCAAGATTTGTTAACAAATATACTTTAATTCGGCATAAGGAAGATTAAAAAGGAATACAGTAGAGTCTCACTAATTCGGCATTTCAGTACGTACATCGGCACGTCCAGTAGTCCGGCACTCTACACCTACAGCCCCCATTTTCTACGCCCGCGCCTTCCCCTTTCTTCAGCCGCTACCTTGCGTTCTTTCTTCCCCAGATAGTTTAGAATTATTAAGTTTGTACATAATATACTACCTACATAATTATGCAATGGTATATTTTATTTACCTTGCATTTTCCTAACCTAGTAATCCGAATATTCCAATAATCAGGCACCTCGTAGTATTTAATAGTTTCGGATTAGTAAGACTCTCCTGTAATTAAACCTCCAGTGGGTTTCGGTTCCGAGCTCAGAAACTATGTTTCGTGATTTATACTGGACAAAAAAAAACGGGACATTTTTTGCACACACGGTCACCTTACTCCAAACTTCTTTATAATACCTAAATAGAGTAATTTTATTTCTAATATTTTTAACAAGTCCTAATGCCAAACATAATTAAAACTAATTAAGTTCTGCTACCTAATTAAGTTTACCTCTAAAATCGGGCCCAGTAAGTTAGCTGGTTCCTTCCGGACAAGCGCGCTTCATGCTCCATCATAGTCTGGAAACAAATGCAAGTCTTACCATGAATAAAAAAATCTAATAATTAAGAATTTAATACGTTACCTAATCAACAACTTACTTTGTACGAACACGAGTCTAGATCAGCTTCAGTAGTCGATATTCAAGATAGATACCTCTTGATTTTCACGCTAAGCAAGTAGGTAATTCTAGTCTTTATTTAGACTCTAGATAAAGATTACACCATAAATATCTTAAACTAGCTAACCTTGTCCAATGAGTTATGGTTCATACTAACATCCCATAAAAAAGCACTTAATTTTTTCCCCGAGTTTTCCAAATTTCCGGGCAAATTTTGTTAATTATTGTATTGACGCAAACAAAACTAAAAAAAAATCTGCCAAGCCAATTTAGAGTTCCTTTTTGCAAGACTAACGCACGGCAATTAATAAATTTTTATTAGTCAATACTTACTAACTTAATGTTTGTCTTCTTAACTTATTGTATTTACTTATGTGGAAAAATGCGATTAAATGTGCCGCACTTACCTACAGTCTTTGCGTTAAGCGGTTTAGACGTATAATACTTAGTGAAAAAAGTGGGGGGAGACATGACGAATGATAATTGTGATCAGATACTGATACAGATTCTTAATTCATAAATTTTAAAATTTACACGTCAATAAGTTATTAGGTACTTATATATATAATTATATCTCGTTTTGTTTCTCTGATCTGAGGTTCAAAACCAGCGATGTCGGTTACGTCGTTCTGCTACGAGCTACGCACCGCTACGCGCAATTCACCGCGAACTATTTATTGGTAGATTGTACTCGTAGGTGTCGGCTAGCCGAGCGCTACGAATCTAGGTCACAGCTGAAATTTGCATGAGAATGATCGCTGATTGGTCGGATCGCTTAAAATTTTCCTCTCATTTCGAGATTTTAGTAAGCTACGCTGTGCAATACTTACGTATTCGTAGCACAGCGATTTTTCCATATTGATTTTTAATGCAATTTTATTTGTTTGTAAATGCGAAGCGGACGTGATTTTAGTCAGCCATAATTATGTTATTTTAATAGATAGTATATTTTATTTACGCACCCATAAGTAGTAGATATAGTTCTTGGGAATAATATTGACGCGAACTTTTCTGATTATTTTTGTAGTAGGTACCTTAGTAATGTAAATGTAATTCAACTATTTTTATGTAGTAGGCTGTAAGTCCGATCGTGTTTGGAATACTGCTGTCATCTTTGGGACGGCTCAGCCAAATACCAGCTCGGAGCTCTTGAATCGGTAGACCGGCGTGCTATTCGTCTTATAGGCGATGAGAAGTTAGTGGCTAAGAAACTTCTCAGTCTAGAACACCGCCGTAAAGTAGCGAGTCTGTCAATTTTCTACAGGATTCATTTCGGTGAATGCGCATCAGAGCTATACATGACCTTATCCTGCCATCCCCTTTCTACTACAGGACAAGTAGGAAAACGGCCCACTACCACCCATACATTGTGGATTTTCCTTGGATACGTACCAAACGTTTCGATTCTACGTTTCTAATCCGTACGGCCAAAGTTTGGAACAACCTGCCAGCTTCCTTGTTTCCTGAGAGATATAACCTGGGCCTTTTCAAGGCCAGAGTGAATAGGTATCTTCTAAGTCTGCGTGCTTCATATTCGACCACATCGTCGCTTACCAACAGGCGAGTTGGTGGTCAAACGCGGACTTATCAGCGTTAAAAAAAAAAAAGTAGGCTGTAAGTAGAATTTGTAGTTAGTTTGTATGTTTTTTTTAAATAGAATTGTTCTACTGTTGGCCACCTTCTCGCCTGATGGTAAGCGACGATATGGTTGAAGAAGGAACAAGTTGATCTAGACGAAATCTATTCAGATCTATTTATTCTTTATTTCAGTGTAGGTACTTACGTATTGTTTGTCAGTGCGGGGTGAATCTGTGTGCCAAGACAAACCTTTCGTGGTTTTTTGGTGCTACATTTTTGTTAATTGTATATGAACAATGTATTAAACAAAAAAAAATAAAAAAAAATAAAAAAAAAGTTGCCTAGATTGTAGTTCTCAGGAAACATGGACGGCAGGGAGTTCCATTCTCGGACAGTGACCCAAATAGTTGTGTACGAAATCTTTACTTAGTTAAGGCTCTAGACCTTCTTAATACTTTAAACACTACGCACTGAAAGGCAAAGTAAGCAAGAATTTAAAAATTTCTCAAACATTGCGTGAATATTCACGTAAAAATATATCTTAATATTTAAAGTCATTTTGTTGCCTAAGAACCAAACTTCCAGATGGCAATGACTTGTACTATGACGAGCTACTCACAGGACACCATCTGAAGAAACCTCTGTGTATTTGCCTCATTGAAAAACGTAATTAAACCTCTTTGTACATTAACTTATTGTAGGTTACCAGATACCAGATAATTAAAGGAGACAAAAATTGGTCACCAATTACTTTAGCATTCAAACTTTTCCTAAAAGGATGTTCTTTAAAAAAATTATACATTAAGTAGGTACTTCCCATGTGAGAAATTATAATTTCTTAGTCGATGACTAAAACGCAGTCATCTAAAATTGGGATAATTAGCGAGCATCGCTAGATAAACACCACCGCCGGGGTTAGCCAGTGTACCTTCGAAGGTTCGTTTCCGTATTACCTTCGCCTTTCAAAATATTCACCGACCAACTTATCTTTACCGTTGGCCAATTTAACGAACTAGAAATTAGCGATGGAAGGCTCACAGTTTTGCTTAACAAATTTGATCGTTGCTCCCTCAGTCAAGTTCACAAATAAGTTGGTTTGACTGCTAGGTTGTTTGTTGTGCATGCGAATCGGAAGTGTTCGGAAGAGGTCGGGCGTCGACGTGCGCGCCGCGACACGTGTAACTAACGCTTGCGTAACGCAACCTTGCGCTCGCGAATAATATGGAACGCCGACTGAAACGGTGGAATAGTGAGGATATTCCTCCATTTTGACTTTATAAACATTTATATTACGTTTTAAGGATTTTAAGCGTGCATTTTACATTATTTTAATTCCTGATGTTTCCAACACTTTGCAGTGTCCGTGGTCGTAGTTAGAATCAAAATTATTTTCAAGTACCACGCGTGATTTTTAACCAAAAAGTTCCGTATGTATGCAGTAGCCACTCACAGTGTCCAGAGGTCTTGCAGTTCTGCGCCGGGATTGAGATTTTATTAATTAAAAAATCGTGAAAACCTAAGAGATCATAATAATGATAAACTTTAATATAACGTACCTAATTCAATAGGTAGATATAATAACTATGAGTAGGTAGAGAAAGGTTTCCAAAAAGATGGGGACTTCAGGTACGCAGATATTGTGTCCCCCCCACCTAGCCTCAGCGTTTAATTGTTTGCGAAGTATTTATTATCCGCCAAAGTTAACAATGTGTATTTCCGTTGCTCTATCGTTCTAAACTATGGGTACGACATATGAAATTCTGCTGGCTTTTATTTTACGTGAAATCTTGATAGTTTTTCTCGATAACGCAGCTTTGATTCCATATTTATTGTGCGAACTGCTAGTCTGTGGAATTCGCTGCCTGAATGGGTTTCCCCCGTCAGTTACAATCAGGGTGTCTTCAAGACGAGAGTGAATCGGATTCTTATAGGTAAGCGTGCTCCATCGTAGACCGCATCGTCGCTTAACACCATAACATCCTATTAAAAAAAAAAAAAAAAAAAACATGCAAAGAGCAAGCCTTTAACTTTTGTCAGTTTATTTTTAGACGCGTTTGAAATCCAGTATATCACTCCTATTTTTATTGTGCTATCAACACGGGGTCAAACTTATTGTAGTCATGATCCTGTTGACGATTTCAATTGCAAAATTTATTCAGTAGTTAGGTGAATATTATTTGCATCGTGTGCGTCACTAACTGTAAGGCCGTTTCCACAGGATCCCGGAGCCGGTATTTTAAAATAAAATATAATATTATTAATTTATATATTTCATAAAATACAATATTTATTATATAAGTACGGTATTTTTTTATAACACAACCTTACCTACTGCTACTTCTTAACGCGGGCTCAAAACAGCGCTGAAACAGCACAGTGCGGAAAATCACGTAAATGTGAACCGGTACGGTTACGAGATACGGTTTGCGGTCTCGCAACTTTTCGCAAACACCTAAATAGAAAAAAACAGGTAGCCATAAGGCCCCAGTACAGATTCAGGGTGCTCCAAGCCATTATTTTTAAGGAAGGGGGGGGGGGGGGGGAATCCTTTTAATGTTGCCTCAGGGAACGTGCTAGCAGGGTACTGGTGGTGAGGGTACAGCTAAGCCATCAAAAACGTTTTTGTAGATGTAATCCTACATAACCTGGCTGTACCTCGATACAGCCTGGTATCTTAAACAGATTTCCCCCCGTAACCAAAATAAAAGAGCCATTTCCACAGTATTATATCGGTGCGTTAAGTGGCCTCATAGCGAATCAAAGGGCCTCGTCGACGGCAGCGGAAGGTCGTTAAGACCTTCTGTCCATCGCCTGTTGCCCACGAGTGTAGCATTGACAACGGCCCTTATGCAAATCGTCTACGCGTGCTTTAACTACCGCCTCGGAGCGTTAACCGCACCTTAAAACCTTAAGGGTTCTTCATTGTATTAGAAGTACTGCAAACGTACACACTTATTTTCCGAATGGACCTTCAACTCGGACGATCCTCTAGTCGTGACTACCAGCTGTTTAAACACGTTTCCTGGTGCTAGCCTCGGTTTTGAAGAAAACACGGCAATTTGAACGCAGCTGAACGAGTGAATATTTCAACAGAATTGAAATTTACAGGCAAATAAATATTAATTTGGCAAAACGATTCAAAAAGTTCATGTTTGCATGATGTTTGCTAAATTATTTGCATGTTTCAAATTTTACATATCGCACAAACAACTGCGAATTTGAATTTTCATCTGAAAATACAGTACAAAGTTTTTGCTCATAACCTTTGTAGTGGCGTTTTTTTTCCAGTATCACCTACCTATTTGGTATATTTGTATTGATGATAGTTTAGAATAGTTTAATGGTTGATGCGTTCGAATTCTAAACAGCAGAGTGTGGGTTCAAATCCCAACAACGAGCTTGAGCTGCCAGTGAAGGGAAACATCGTGAAGACTGATGCATAAAATTTTATGCATGTGATGCATGTGATGCACTAGAACTATAGCGTGGTGTTAGAAAAAAGAAAATCCCCATCCCGATGTCCGCCGTCGAATGTCTACCTACCCATGAACATGGTACATGTAACTGCGCCAAAATATCGGGAGCTCTATCCACAACCTCATCATCATCATTTCTGCCATAGTACGTCCACTGCTGGACATAGGCCTCCCTATCGATCTCTAACAGGGCCGATTAGAAGCGGCTTGCACCCAGCGTTTCGCTGCGGTCTCTTTTAGATCGTCTGTCCATCTTGTGAGTACGCTGCGCTCACCAGTCTGTGGTCTCCATTCCAGAACCTTTCAGCCCCATCGGCCATCTATTTTGCGTGATATGTGCTCTGCCCACTGCCACTCCAACTTGCTAATCTGGTGGGCTATGTCAGTGATTTTTGTTCGCCTACGGATCTCCTCATTTCTGATTCGATCGCGTAGTGAAACCCCGAGCATAGCCCTCTCCATAGCTCGTTGTGCTACTTTGAGCTCTTCTTTGACTTTGAGATCCACAACCTAATCACAGTTAATATCCCGTTACTAATAATGTAATTGTATGTGTTAGACTTAGATCAAACAAACAAGGGAGATATGGCACGTTGGCATTGTGGGTGCGAACGCATCTGGTCTAAATCAGGCTTGATGGTTTTAGTCCAACTCACTCTGCAGTCAGCCTAGCCGCTCTTCTATTTTTGCATGTTGACTATTAGTTAGTTTGATCGTTGGTGTCACTGCAAGTCTCTCAAGTCTCGTGCGTGAAAAATAAGCTAATGAGCCGTACTTAATACAGTTTATGCGCGGTATAGTGAAAAAAGTGTATGAAATACGGAGACATTTGAATACAAACTAAGCATACTTAATAATAATTGTACTAATGCATATCTCCCTTGTTTGTCTGATTTGATTAGGCCCACTTGCACGAAAACAAACAAAGTATATATTTAGTGTCTTTATTAGGTAACTAAACAAAATACAAGCCAACACTAGCAGTTTGGCAGAGTTGTGTAACAATAAAATGTATGTTATTCACTAAGATAAATAAAATAATAAAAAGTAAACTTCACCGTTCTGCAATTTAAAAGGCTTAATTTAGAAAAAAGTTTTTATGAAACTTAAGAAGCTGCCTGCGAGATATTATTAGCTAATTATCAATAACCTTGTATACTTCTAGTACCCAAGTACTTCTAGTACGTCACTTTATCGAATATCAGCCTTGCCTTGTAGGGAGCCCTATGCCCAAAACTGTAGGTACTAAGATAGGTCAATTATGATGATGACGAATCTAGACCTAGATGTTACCACGCTTGCTATAGGCGCCTACGTATACCTAATCTTCAGTATAAATATAATAGAAATGCCAATTCCCAATGGATTGTGTCCAGCAACCGTATTTTCTTTTCACAGCTCTAAATTCTGCTCTCTTTGAAAATTGACAAGAGTGTGACATCAAATCAAGGGCTTCGAAGTATCATAGTTCTAAATGACGATTATTTTGAAACACACTGCCAATGTTGAAATGTGACGCGCCTAATTCAAATGATGAGGTATTTTCATATATTAAGGAAAACAAGTCGTATATTTTAATTTGAACGTTAAAAAGGCCAGGGTTGAGTTTCAGTGCGTGTAACAGCAAAAATGGCGTGTGCCAGAATGAGAAGGTTATTTTAAATTTGTTTATATTTTTAGCAGAAAACGAGCGCAAATTAATAGAGTCAAGCTGGCAATGCTGGCTGGCGGTTCAAGGCGAGCCCTGCATCGAAGGGCCGCGGCCGCGTCACGAGGCAACATTGACCTACTTCCAAGCTACCTACTCTGCGTGTGCGCATACCGCGTACAATCGCGAGGAAAGCTCTTCGCGGCGCCGCAGGTCACGTACGCAGGACGTGGCCCTAGGAACACCTTCTCCCGGAAATGTACGCTGCAAACTTAAGGAATTGAGCCACAAATCTTGAGTGTTTTGCATAACAAAGTGCTAATCCAACCTCACATGGAGTACTGCTCTCCTCTTTAGAACGGAGTACCCAAGTATCAACTTGAGCCTCTTGATGTATTAAAGCGTGGAACTGTAAGAATTCTCGACGATCTTAAGCCCATCGAACACCTAGAGCCGCTCAAAATGCACAGAGACGTTGGTTCTCTGGTACCTATCATTTGCAACGGGGAGTGTTCTGAAAAACTATTTGATCTGATGCCGGGTTTTATCATCGCACTAGCTGCCATCGCCTGAAAGGTCATCCACATATCATAAATCAGTGGCACACTGTGCGATTCACATGATCTTTCTTGCCTCACCTGCAAATTGTGGAATGAGCTACCTTCCGCGGTGTTTCCGAGAAGCTACAACATGGGGTTATTCAAAAGGTTAAAGGAATTAAATCTTAACGGGTCGGCAACGTATTTGTGATGTCTCTGGTGTAATCAATCAATCAGTTCAACAAACCGTTAGGGCTCCAGGGCTCTGGGGTGCCTGGGCAAGTCTGATTCCCACTCCCGGCGTCGGCCCAAGCCGAGGTTCGTACCTTCGAGGTGCCCTTGTGTTACAAATATCCATAGGCGATCGATAGTGACTGCTTATCATCAGGCAGTCCGCTGCTTTTTTGACTCCTATGGCATAAAAAAGGGAAAATATGAAAATATGGAAACTTAGGAATTTAATTTACTAGAGTGGCGGCGTAATAACTTAAATCTGCTTTGGTCTACTACATCACAGGATACCAGTGATCCCGAACTTGTGCTATCCCTTGTCAACTAGTAATTTAGTGAGAAGTCGATGCAGATGATACAAATTTTGATTACAATCATTTACTAAGTAAGTCTAAAATTGGTTCAATGGACACCTCGAACGAGTCAAACAAGAATACCTGGCAAAAAAGTAAACTATCTCATACGTCGCTGGTAAGGACACAGTAATAGCATTCATTCTCGTATCCTATTAAGGTAATGTTATGACATAGGTACTTATAACGTCATTCTAAATCTCGCCGTACCAAATCTGTGGCTCACATACTTGAGCCGCGGTACGAGCAGGTATGCCGCTGTATGCTGCTTTGTAAGTATAGGTAAACTTATTTTTGGACAGAAATGAACTGAAATTTAGATAGAAGTAAATGTTAAGTGTATAGACATAAATAATTATTATCATCAAAGTGGTTTTAGTTGCTGTACCAGTTGATCTCCAAGTGCACATACACGTCCATAAAAAGCACAAAAAATTACGCTTCTCGAGTTCTCAGAGACTTCATGATCAGCCTTCATCGATGTATAGGCCTGATTGTTTCAGGTCCAGCGCTGATCTACGACTTGCGCTCATCTAAGTCTGCCCTGTTTCAAAGGATTATCCGTAAATATTCCAAAAAAATTTAAGCAATTCATATCTGAAGCGAAGTGTTTGCATGGAATAATCAAACAACTTCGAATAATACTAATTCTTCCAATAATACTAAGCTGTACCTATTAATCAATCCTTAAAGACTCCTTATATCACATATCGATGGGAGCACTTTCGTGTGCGACGGTAGCGCCACAGTTTCAGCGTAGTTTGTTACAGTTGTTTGTAGCGCATCTCAAGGCGAAGCCCTACGCGCCGCAAATAATTCTGCTATTGTGAAACCGCCTTATCACCGCCACTGCCGCCGCCCGCCGTCGCCAGAACCTTGGTTAGATCATACAAATTACGGTCAAGTTGACGATTTCACGATTATATTTTTATTTTTGGATGATAATAAAATTTCGGATGCCATTCGGTGATCGGAATAAAATTTATGATGGAATCACTTATCAGCATTAGATTATTTGTTCAAAACAAATGGTTTTCTAGAATTATCTAGAAGTCTTAATTTATCAGGAAAACAACATATATCTAAGTAAATGGTTAAATATTTATGTATATACGTTAATTATATAAGTAGGTTCCTACCTAGTTGAATGTTTTTTTATCCCACGCGCTTACGTTGTAGAGCAAGAAAAAAAATTGTAAATTAAATTGTAAATTGTAGAGCAAATATTTTAAAGGTTTCTTGATTCTAATTATTCTGTAGGTCTGATAAAAACAGGTTGTACTTTTAAGTATGGTTTTATATTCTTTGACTAAATCTTTCTAACACATTTACCGTGAGTGTGTATAAAAGGTCAATAAGGGACACGTCCTTTACAGCTGTGTTATCCTTCTAGAAACCTTTTTGGTTATACATGAAGACAAGCTAAGGTCTTTGCTCTTCAATTTAACCTTTACCCCGACGTCCAACGTCTGCCGCTGACAAATTCGGTGTTTCTGAACTTTAAAATGATTCTGTACAGTCAGACATAACAACACATGTGTTATTCAACGCCTGGGAGCATGTTCTATGCATTATCTCGTAAGAGGCATGCCAGTGATAAGTGCGTCGGCGGAGGCGTCAATGCACTCGAATGCATGCCCCTAGGTCAGTTCCCTATGAGTCAGTCACTACACCGTTACCTACTAACGCATCGTGATTGTTGCATTTATCATCTAAGAACTCGAAAGTTTTTCTTATCTTTCCGTCTACCACACATTGACGCGTAACAACCTTTTTTAAATCTATGTCTACCGTAGAGCCAGCGATGTGTCTGAACTTTAGAAACAATATCCGTGATAATAATAGACAAGCAGTTCGCTTAGTAATGGTGCCGAAAGATTGTTCCAGTGTGTTGCAGCGTGAAGCAAACAATCGTATTTGCCCGGTGCTCCAGTGACTTTACAATATTATATATCTTTGCTTTCTTTATGACTTTCGTTTTCGATTTTGTTATGTAATAATAACAGTTTTGATTCCATTTTGAGATGATTAATATCATTTAACGATCAATTTTGTATCACCTTTGCTCTTTCTTGTGGGCAGCTGATCATAATAAAGGGTTTTACAAAAAAATCGGTCATGGTATTGCTGCGATGCTGACACTTATAAGTATCTTATAGGAATACATTATTAGGTTGTTTATTTGTGTGAGAGAAAAATATAACAATTATGAACTGAGAAAACACTAAAAGATACATAAAGCCAATAATACAAATGTATAGAGAAGGTACCTGAAAAAACAAATAAAAAAAACTTAGTGGATTTTAACAAACCCAGTTCTGTATTTTTTAACTGATTGACAATACAAGCGTGTCACTCGCTTGATAGTGAAGCAACGAAGGTCGGCAACGTATCTGTGATGCCCCCGGTGTTACAGGTATCCATGGGAGACGCTGATCACTTACCATCAGGCGGCCCGTCAGATTGTTTGCCACATATGACATTTTAAAAAAGCGCTACACTCGCCCCTAACAAAGTTATATGATTATTTACGGGATATTCCCCGCATTCTTTAGTCTTCCCGTGAACATGGTGCATGTAATTGCGCCGCAATATCGGAAGCTCATTCCACAACCTTACCACGGTAAATATCCCGTAAATAATCATAGAACTTTAGTGAACAACCGTGATAGTTTAAAACAGTGTTTCGCCCCTAACAGTCCAGTTCCACACAGAATTTTCAACTTCAAAGGCTCCAAACCATATGCGTGGCTAATGTAGGTAGCTACTGCGCTCATCGCTTCATGCCCTGTCACTGCAAACACTGCCCTTCAATCCGTATTTGCACACTACTGCTTGGCAGTACGAGTAACTGGCAAAGGTATAATACTTCCCCAGGCGGACTTTACAAGAGTCCTTTTTTTATCACATTTTTGTTTGGCGCTTTAGTCGCTATGCGATTATGCCAGCCCCGTTTTACTAAGCAACTTCGAGAATCAAAAGGGACCAGAGTTCCTACGCTGATCTAATACGAACGAGACCATGGGATACAAGGCCCTTGCCGTGAGTGGAGGTTGGGAACATCTTCTAGAGTACAGCAGAGTGAACTGACGGGATATTCGACCCCATCCATCAAATACTCAAAGTTATTAAGTGGCATGTGGCTGGAGCGAAGTCAACGGGGAAATCCTCGAAAGATATCAGGGTGCATTGGGGAGTAGCCGGGTTATGTGAGATTGCACCCACTAAAACCGGTACCCTCCTATCTCGCTGTCTGAAGCAATATTCCCGGGAAATGCTCAAAAAAATTCCGCTCCTTTCCTTTACAACGGCGCTGTTGTTATTATCATTGCTGTCCCTGGGCTAAATTTAATGGACAACTACAAAAAACATAGTGACACAAAGATATATTTTAGAGTCTCATTGAACATTTGGGTCCAGCCAGCATCGATGCACTCATTTGAATACTATTACTGTTGATTATGTAACTGAAGCCACGAACATCTGCTGTTTGTCTCTGGTCCTCTGGCCCTCAGGAAGGGTGATAGCCACCCTTTCACGACCACCGGCCATTTGACTTTTTTATCGGACGGCAAACAAGCGCGTTTAATGAGAAAGATCGGTTACGGAAACACTCCATATGCATATCGTACTGACAAATATTTGGACGCGGACTCTGTTTTGAGATTGGAGTAGCTTTTACTGTATTTATACAAAACTTACATGAGTGTCTTGTTGGGTATATTTTGTACTAGCTGCGCCACGTGGTTTCACCTGCGTGGACAATCCTTCAGGAAACGTAATTGTTTTCAGGATAAAAAGTATCTGAAAAAGACATTATGTTACTGCGTGAAAAAACTACAAACGAACTAACACACCTTTACAATTATAATTTTATACAACCCCTCTACGGATTTCTCCTATATTCGAACTTTTAAAAATGTTTTTGACAATTCTAATGTTTCTCGACCGACAGAATTCGAACTTGTACCATCCTGGTTTACGCCGGTTCGATATATTGGATTTAGAATTGTCTTTTTTTAATTTATGCTGACGCAGCGACTCAACATGTGCCTTGGCCTCCGATACTAATAGACGCCATTCTTCCCTATCTTTAGCAAGTTCAGGCCAATCATGAAATTGAAATTGATCCTATCATGCACCATTTTCATCTCTAGAGGTAGGTACCTATAGTAAAAGCGTTGGATTTTTATACAACCATATTTATAAAATTTTGAAGATTTAGAGCACTACGCGTGTTTCCAGCAACCATAAAGACCCTAGAGAAGTATAATATAGGAGCGAAGTTTAACCCAAATAGGTTATGTCTGATTAGTAGGTACAAATGATTATGAAACGAATACGTTTTATATTATTTCTAATTATCAGTTCATTTCTGCCCCCAATATCACCTATCAGATAAGAAGCATACCTATTATTTCACAAATATTAGGGTAGCGAACGTATTACATTATTTTATGGCTAAGGGATGGAAGGCCAAAATTGTTCAACGCGAGGCAGATGTAAAAAAGCTAAGGATAAAATAGCTATATCGTGATCTGCACATATGCATAGCATAAGCTGTACAGTGCAGCTTGTACTCCTTGACCAATGGCGGGGCAGAGGGCTGGCTAGCCGCGATCGAGGTATTAATTCATGGTGATTACGAAGGGGAGTTTTGTAGTCTTGAAAAGTTAATAGGTCTTTGCTAATCGCAGATGTTGGTTGAACATGGACGAAACAATCACACTAATATTAATATGTTAGTAAGTTTGTATGTTATTGTGTATGTTTGTCCGCACGTCAGATCAGACAAGGGAGATATGGTAAGGTGGCGTGGCGGGTGCAAACGCATCGAACTCACCATGTAGGTGACCTTGTCGCCTTTTTTCGCATGTGGACTTACATTACATTAGTTAGTTCATTGGTATTGCTGCAAGTTTTTTTAGTGTGTGTGAGATATGAGTTAGTGTGCCGTACAATTACAGTTTTTGCGTTAAGCGGTTTAGCGGTGTAGTGAAAAAAGTGTATGAAACACGGAGACATTTAAACACGAACATTAATTATAATTAGGCATACCTCCCTTGTTGGTCTGATCTGAGGTTACTCAACTCCATAACAGCATTGACAACTAAAATGTTTTGAATGAAATATGGTATGGAGATAGCTTACACCCTGGATTAATCCATAGGCATATTTTTTCCCGGAAAAATTAACAGATTCTCTAGGATTAAAACAGCGCGGCGCAGCTAGTTTGAAATAAATGAAAATGTGAAACAATTGTGTTGGTACCCAAACTAATTTTAACTACAATGTTAAGTGGAAAGTTTTAAGGCGAGGTTTTCCCACTTTTAAGCAACGCTTATTACTACATATGACCATAATCCTTGGTTTATTGAATTAAAGTCGCATTTAGCGGAGCAAAATCATGGCGCTTACACACAGTCGTGCGTTTCGCTACTTCTGCTTTAGGGGTTTTCTTATATTTTTCGAAAAGTATTGCTGTAATGTAAAATGTACCTCATCGGTTTCCTTCATAATTATGAAATATATATATTAAGATATCGCAGAGATTATTTTATAAATAGATAATTGAATGAATCCCAAAAAAAAAAGGGATAAAAGCGCAAATCAGTGCTACTTTGATATATTTTTCTTCTATCGAACGAAATGTACTTAATTGTGTTTCGGTCTTATGGTTTTCCTGGATAAAACATTCAATTTGTTATGACACCATTTTTATAATTTTAAGCTAACCGGAGTTATGCCCACTTAAACTAGAATGACCATAATTGCTAAAAGTCGGAAAAGAGCGCCTTAAACAGACCTGCTTTGTTTCATACCTACAGACAAGAGTAATATCAAAACTTCGGCAGGAAAGTGGCGAGTAGTTAGCATGAAGTAGGTACTTACATAACTTTTTCTCCCTAATTCTTTATGCTGTCCTGCCTATGTACGGAATAATCAACATTCAAATTACACCCCCGAAATGGTACTTCCTTTACGAAAAATTATCACTTTGCCCTACGGAATGGCTCGCTATAAAGTCGCGGTCTCAGAGCGGAAACATTCCGTGTAGGGTTCTGTAGGGTTGCGATTTATTGCAGGCCGACAGCCGGTGCCCCTTTGCCTCTAATTGGCTACAAAACACATCCCATTTTTATAAAAACAATAGCGATAACGGTTTTTAGCTTTTTGTGATGAAAATGTGCACAGATTAGGGCCTCATCCAAATGATAAGCTTCCTGACCCGGACACAATGGGCAAAGGACACAAAGCGTTGTAAATACAAAGTCAAGTATGCATGGGTAGTGGTAGTAGCAATGGGTAGTACATGCAAAAGTACGGTCAAAAATGCCTCCAATTTTAGTTGTCCAAATAAACAATGGCACGTAAATGACACGCAAAAGTTCTATTTTTCATAGCATGCAAAAAATTACATTTGTACAATTACGAAAATGCTGATTCATGCACCCATGTGTCAAGAATCAAAAGATATTTTACATATCTACCCAGACGTTTATTCAGTCCGAATCAAAGAGCAAAAAATTCGAGGATTGCATTTTATCCACAATAAATTTAATGATACGACAGCGACTATAAATCGGAACAGGTAGAATTTGGAACTAATGACTGCCTCGAGTAAGAATGGTCATAAGAGCCTCGCGGTTCGATAGACTAATGGAGACGGTTACACTGAAGCTGCTCAGGTCATTTGGAGTTGAAAGTTGAATCTAAGTTTTTGTGCATTTAGAGGGGTAAGTCAGAGAGCGGGGGAGGTGGAAGACGAGCTTCTCGCTGAAAGGGTTGTGTGGGAACGGAGGGCACCTGCGACTGCACATGGTGCTCAACCAAGTTTTTATACATTTGCGCACACAGATCTGTCTATGCCGTCTAATGCAGTTTTTTACTCATCGTCCCTTTTATTTGTGTGTTAAATTTTAACATGTGAATATTTGAATTGTAGAATGTACAATTATGTTATAAGACAGTTGAGTATAAGTAGATGAACGTTTAATGTGGTTCAATTAAGAAAGGGGCGATTGCGAACTTGTCGATTGCAACCGTTTGTCGTGGCATTATCGTGTCAGTGTTAGTACTCATGCTCATTATGTATGCTGTGTTTCGCGTCGGCTTTACGGCCAGCTCAATATGACCTGTGAAATAGCATGCAATACTAATCCGAAAAGGTCTGAAAAGATTGGCTGACAAACTCGTTCTGCATTATTGAGTTACGGCGGCCTCCACGTTAGCGAACTGCCCCTATTTCTTGCCGGTGTATCCATTTTGCAACACATCGCCTGGCCTTTTCACTCTACCCTGTCGACTCACGCGTTCTCGTCGATGAATTGTTAATGAGACACCTCCGTTAAAGGCCGCCAAATTCACGGAGCCCCTTGTTGTTGAGGCGCTAACCAAAACATCGACACGCACCCTGTTTTGTTAACTACTGACGAGTATGTAACTACTCTATACCATACATCAGACAGGTAGGTATATAATACTTGTGTAACTAAAAACAGTTTGGTTGTCCATATACCGTTGAAGGTAAAGATAATCCGAATGTTGCCCACTGTCATTTGGTAGCGTAGCCAGCATGCTGACGGCTATATCACGCTGAATAGCAATGTATACGTTGAGCCAGTGAACGGATTTTGATCTCGCGTCGCACTATAACCAGGTTTTGAGTTGCGTAACTTGTAGATAAATACTTATTTTATATTAAGCCACTTAGGGCTTCTTACCGATGAACACAAGCTATGGCAGAGCATTGGCAGCGCCACGCAAGCTAAACGGAGCCAGGTTGGTTGATCACTCAACAGCGAGATGGGTGGACGATATCGTATAAATTTAAGAATTTTGTGGCAAGCGAGTAGCACAAAATCGAGGCAAGTGATACTATTAGAGAGAAACCGACCAGATAGAGAAGCTAAAGTGCGAACGCTGAAAGAATGCGTCTGACAGTTGCAATAAAATTGTAAAAAGCACAATGAAAACAGTAAACTATGATTACTTTTACTATAGCTTATTGAATATAAGACTGTAGCTGGTAGGCAATCTACTACAGTAAAATATTGAAAGAAAATGTTTTATCCAGATTTTTTAATGTCAATGTTTTTTAAAGTCAGACGCATTCTTTCAACGGCTGGACTGTAGTAGATGTTAATTCACCTACAACGTGAGCTGTGGAACCACCAAGTTATGCCGAACGCACTCTGCGTTCGCTAACTATATAGTTCGGTCAAGCTGTAGAGGCCAAAAGACCAACAGTACAAGTCAATATAAAAATAAAAAAAACTTAGCTGTGGCCTGTGATCAAACATAAAAACACGACAAAATACCAATAATTATCGAATTGATGTTGTCGTCTCAACCCAAACGTTTTAGGCATGTCCCAAAGCAACATAATTTATATTTTTATATACTTACTTTTTTTTTTTTTATAATTATATTATTATTTCGAAGACCACACACCACATTTATGTTTCTTGGCATGAACCTAGTGAGGCACAGTAGTGAAGCTAGGAGGACCGTCTCTGTGTATTAAAAGTGTTCTATTAATCCGTCGAAATGAGTTAAATTAGAGAGGCGCTGCAGTAGCAGCGAAAGCGTCAAAAGTTATTAGAGTAGGATAGAGAAATAAACAAGAAAAACGTCCGTTTCGTTAAGAAATATATAAAATAAACAATCGTTAATAAAGTGAGTATTTAGTAAAAATATTATCATACTCTTTAGCTACGCTAGCGCCATTCCGGAGGGTTTTTGAACTGTTATTATTTAACAGCTTTCAGTTAGAATTTTTTTCAACTTGACTCTCCATATAAGAAATTGCTCCTGACGTCTACCCTCCATAACCAGAGGCCACGCTTGAAAGTTCGTATTTTGAAATTGCAACACACTTTATGGATGAGCAATAAAACTGATAACGTTAATCGTTAGAATTCTAAAAAGCTAAACCATCTATTGTGCAAGTGTTAATCGGATAGAAAAACTTTTTTTTGCATAAGCGGATAACCCTTCGGCTGCTACCTGCCTCGCGGGCTTTGTGCAAGTCTGCTTACGCAAGCGCAGTAGGGTGCTCAAATATTAGGACAGACAAATCTATCTATAAAAATTGGATAATTTCAGAAAACATTACAAGTTACTTTAAAAAATTACAGAAGGCTTGAAAATTTTGGAATCGTCAGGTCAAATCTAGTCCTTCTCTTGACTATCTTGGCTATCTGAATAAGAATGATAGGTACTATGTAAAAATAATAATATACGAGTATATTGCCAAAGAAGGACGCTGGTTCTAACATTATTTCTGAAAAAAAGCACCTTTACCAGTGTGTAGTGTGAAAATCATTATCCATAAAAGTTGGAAATTCGTGGACACCCTTCAATCATTGCATTCTGTTGTTATCTATCTACAATGAGTATAATGAGCAAAAAATGCATAAGAAAACTTTTTTAAAATTTAATATAGGTCAGGTGTATGCTTTAACCCTTTCGTAGCGTGGGAGGATTTTTTGTTCAAAATATTCGGTTCGTTTTGTGCAAGGCGTTTTTTGCGCAGCGAAGTGTTTGCGATAATTTGTTCCCACAATCCTTCAAGATCGAGGAAGTGATGACAGCCATTGAGATTGTTCAATCGAGACGTTGATACCGTTAGTGTAATTGCAAAAAATAATGCAAGGGTCTAAGTATTTGCCAGGTGAATTTGTATGTTGCTATATTCCCGTTACACGCGTAGGCAGAAATTATTAGTTGTAGTAATATTGGTAAATAACCACTGCTGCCATTGGATAAACATATTGATTATTTATTTTGGAGATGATTTATAACTTTAAACGCAAATAACTACTTATGAAGTGGCGACATAATAACCAGCTACAATACACTACAGAAATAGGGTTACAATGCAGCAGCTGAGTTTTTATTATAGGTACGTGAAACCGTAAAACCAAACTATGTAGGTATTCGTATCTAGCTAGATCTAATATGCAGGGTTCCACGGAACGATGATATTAAGCCAAATGGAGGTCATTGCACTCATCTTTATGAAAAACTTTTACTACGACCAACACACACAAAAATTGTGAAAAAAAAAGTTCCATAGAAAAATGTCATTCGCACTGAATAAAAGTAAGGAACAATTAATTTTGTGTTAAGATTTTAAGATTGCTCCTATAAGAAGGTAATGATAAAGTTAAGTAAAGGTTGCTCATTATGTATTACTAGTCTTACGACCTTTCGGTTTAGGACTGCCGTTTTGTGTAACCCTGTATACTTTTACTGATGCGCCTAATAATGTATCCCAACCTACATGGACATGTATATTTGTCAAAGCTTACATGATTCAATTCGAAGCACTCAAATAAGTCAATGAATGAGTTATTGCTACGGATCCTGTTATTAAAACTAGCTTAATTCACAAAACCCATCGCACTTAACAATACCCAGTAGAAAAAAATACGTCATTGGATTGGAGCCTCAATCAATACACACATGGTCTTCGATACGTAGTTAGCTATTTGCTACCTTAGGGCAAGTTACATGCGAGCCACGTAAACAGCCAGGCTGGCATGTGGTGACGCTTCACCCTTTAATGATCACTAATGACGCAATCATTTTAATGACAGCGATACCTTGCGAGAGCCGCAAAGGTGCCCTGTAAAACCAACATATCCGTGAAGTTGAACGGGGAGTCACCATCGTATTTTCTGAATAAAAATGACAGCTTCCCGTAAAAAAAAATAGTTCTCTTATTTTGTCACCTTTAAAGATAAGTTGGTCGCGTTGTAGATGATTTGTGTTAGCCGCAACGGTACCTCGGGCATCATTTGTGCGTCTCGGGGAGTTAAGGGTTAAGTCAAAACATATTTGCCGAGTGAATAATGGGAGTTCGCGGTGAGGCCGGAAACATAACATTCGCAATGAAATGCTACATCCGGGGCTGTCACATAATCATATGCTATAATTATTAGCTCGAATACCCTACAGATACATACTAACATCCAGGGTTTTTAGAATTTCTGTTAATTGCGCTTTGCTTATATTCATAGAACGAATAATCTATTTTCGTTTCACAGGCTAGGAAAGTTCATATTTCGCTAAAACCACGACGGAATGTGTTACTTTTCAATATAGGTTTCTAAATTTATATTGAAAAGTAATATTAATAAAGAATGAATCACAAGAAGCAAATGGTACAAAATAGATTTTAAGTACCTACACTTCATTATCATGGGATGACCTGACCTGGGATAGCTGGACCGTGACTGAAATGATTACTTGACTTAAGTCACTAAGGCTTTGTTTTTAATATCTTGCGATATAATTTTTTTCCTTCTCACGCGGTTGGCGCTAAACGACAAGTTTATTTTGCCAGTGTCAAGTAAAATAATATTTTTTTAGTTTCCTCACATTCGAAAATGAAAATCAGAGTGTTGCACTGTGGTGAAACAATGTACTTCACATTCGAGGTGCTCGCTTCAAAATAAAACATCTCTAATATAGAATCTATATTAGAGATGTTTTGTTTATAGATATTATTGCTTTTATCCCTTGGTGAAAAGTCTAAGTTTCCCATTTATGAAATACGAACGGAAAACAATGAAACTCACACAAACAAACAAAAGCGTTTTCTCTTTTCAAGTTTTATTGAATTCACGATAGGTACTATTTTTGTTTTTGTAAAGAAACTTCGTTTTACCAAAACACATTTTCTAACACACTGAAATAGTTTGCCGAGTTTTTACCGGTGTCAGGGTTCATACAACTTCTGCTGAGTTTTTACAGGGTTCAGAGGGAGGCTGGCGCGAGGCGTGAGAACACTGAAACTCGCGGGGGAGTTTTTATTCAGGAGGGTTCAACGACTCGCGAACGGCGGCTTTCAAGTAATCACAGAATAGTAAATAGTTACTGCTGTTTTGATGGGGTGGCTCGGCTTGAATACGTTTTAAATGACGTTTTGGTGAAGTTTACACCACACGTAAGAAAAGTGGATAGATTTCATCTAGGTCGACGTGCTTGGCCTCACGGTCGCTACAATCATAGTGGTCAAAAGCATATCAATATCCAATATAAAAACAACAACTATAGAAACAAGATAAATAAGCATGAAGATTTAGAAATGTATGTAACCCAGCATTTTAGCTCATAGCGAAACGTTTTTATTTCGTATAAAATCTTGTATAAACTATTTTAACCAAATAAAAATCCTAAAAATACTCAGTTATAAGCCGATAAACTCCAATCTCCATTTCAAAATAAACTTATCACGTTACTAAAGTTAGGGCAGATTTATATTTTTTGTTCGCAGTTTTTGCACAACATTCTCCCTCACAAAAAGGGATTTCTTAAAGAACCGTCGAAACCGAATTGTTTATTTTAGTGACAAAGTAAATTTAAGTTTGCCGTTTTTCGGTGTTTCATTCGTGACTATGAATTTTACAAAACTCAAGCAGGAGTGGGTATTTAATTATTAATCATAGACATCTTGTTCTATGGTAAAAATATTAAAATTATCCTACTTAAAGGATACCAGTTTTAAAGGTTTCTAACTGTTACATAATAATCACTGTGTCCATACATGAGGTGATTACTTATTCGCTGGTATAGTGCATGGTTCCATCCGCTACCATCAAAATACGGCAAATATTGCGCCCAGTCACGGCTGAAGCCCAAGCCGGATTTTTTGTTTGAATTTTTCTTTCATGTTTCAATGTTTATGTGTTTTAATTTTGGTAATAGCTTGATTATACGACTGACACAGGAGACCAGTTCCTGGGACGTTTAGGTTTTAAATTACTAATTCAATGAACTTTTTTTATCAAATGAGCGCGTGCAATTTTTTCCCTATTACAAATGCTTTTTTTTTAATGCCATAGGTAGCAAACAAGCAGACGAGCTGCCTGATGGTAAGCAGTCACCGTCGCCTATGGATACTTGTAACACCAGAAGTATCACAAATACGTTGCCGACCCTTTAGGACTCGATTAACTCGCCTTTTGAAGAACCCCATGTTGTGTTGATTACAAATGATTACTTATCAATAAGTTTGGCATATATTTAGTGAAATACTTAATTTATATTTTCCGCTAACTTAGTTAAATGAAGAAAGAAGAAGAAGACACCAAAAGGAGCAAATAATACCCTGGACAGTAGATCAGTTTTTGAGCCTTTTGAGGCTCAAAAGCCCATGGCCAGGTCGAAACCCTAGGGCCGTGGAAATCGGGAGCCAAATTTTTGTTTAAAGATTTGTCATCACATTTGGTCAATGTAACACGTGCCCAATACACCGGGCTCTACTTTGCTCAAAGAGTAAGCATTGATATACGACGTAATCTAATATTTTTTTCAAATTGAAATTCTATTATTTCAGCTTTATATCTGTAATCTTTTCTTTTCTTTTCTATTTCTATCTGTCTTCTATATATTATAAATTAAAGTCGTTTTCCGCGTCTGTCTGTCTGTGTAACCGCTAACTCCTCCTAAACCACGCAACAGATTTTGATGCGGTTTTCACTATCAGTAAGATATTTTTTCACGTAAGGTTTGTATATAACTAGTGACCCGCCCCAGTTTCGCACGTAAATTACATATACATATACTGAAATATAATTAAATAACATTCGGCTAAATCAGAGTTAACCTGAACAAAAAATAAAAACCAAATAAATTAAATTATAATATTATTAAATATTAGAGTTAAAATTAATACACATAAGGAGCCAGGATGTTGGGAACAATTCCCACTGGTAGTAATTTAATATATTCGTTTTTTTAGTAGTTAATATTAAATTTGTTTTACGTTCTGGATATTTTTTTATTTAAAAAAAAAACTTTTACCAATAACTGTTAAATATTATTATAATGCGAACAGAGTATGAGTACCAAATGGTTGCCTATAGTTTTCTATTTAAATTGTATCCACCAAAAACACAGCACGCGTTTTTTCTTTTTCTAAAAGAATGAAAGAAAGATTAATGTTCCGGGTCGATCGATGTCTTGCAGAGTACAGTTATATCACGACCCGTCCCACGCTTTTGCACAATTTCTTTACAAAAAAACCCGAATTTATAGCGTCTACCTGCTCGTGTGGCTTGCAGAATTTTGATATCTTTTGTAGAGGCTTTTTTGCTTTAATTTGTGACAATTATACCGGTATATGACTTTTTACCTGTGTTTTTTGTCGCGATTTCGGAATCCTCCAACCTGACGTTTTGCACGACCCCTCGTTTGTTTTGGTGAACATCTCGCTGGATTTGGGTTTGGATACTGTTAGGTTAGACAGACGAGACAAAAACTACTGCAAAAGTATTGGCTTACAGTTTTAAAGTTTTTGCTTGGGCCTGTAAATTAATACTTTAGCGTTAATGAAATGAAACAACATCTTCAACCGTTAAAAATTAAATTCCATTCGTCCACGCTTTCTTATAAGAAAATCTTGATATTCAAAAGTTTATTCTTGAAGCCTTTGCCAAGGTTTAATCGATTAGAGGCGATCTATTAAGACTCCGAATCAAAGGCCAGGTAGGCTGATGATATTGCGTTTTATCCATATAGGTTATGCCTAAAAAACCCTCTCTGCATGTGCCATTTAAAAAGGAGTCTCACAAAAAACCGGTTGGTAGGCAAAGAAGGGCTACCAAGACTTGGGAAGGGTTAAAAATGGTACGCGAGAGAGCGAGGGCAAAAAATTTGATAAAAGCTTTGTTTTACTGAATATACTCGTTTCATGTAGCATTGGTATGTATATAGCTTTTGTTTGTAATAATTTATTATGAATACGTAGTCAAAATAGTATTGTAAATGCTGTACAGTAGATATAAATTAAAATATATATTTTGGTACACCATGATTGGAAATTACAGAAGTAAAAAAACGGAAACCGATATATGCCGCTACAGGCAGGTACAGTGGCAGATTAAAAAACATGTCTACACTATACCAGGGGGTGTACCACAATCTCAAAAGCCTTCTTATTTTAACCTTCCATTGAGCGGTTTCTTGCTCTCTCGGCGAATGAAAGCGCGAGACAAAATTGGCACACCTTCTGTAGTGAGAAATACTTACTGATATGATAGTGTTGATGATGAAATTTTACCTATAAGTGTGGTAGTAACTTGAGTTAATTTTTATCTTTCTGATCTTTATATTCTTTTTTATTATGATCAGGTCTTATCAAGCGGTTTTACCATGCCCAATTCAAGCCAATCTCACTATATCATCTCAGGGTACAAATTGCAGCCAATATTCAAAGTTTTTTCTGGAACAAAGCGAATAGGGGGGGCATTTTTTCTGGCGCTTTCACAACATGTGCAATGCAATATACTGTCTGACCTACTTACCTACACTTCCTCTGCATTAAAGGGTTAAATGGTGTATCCGCGTATTTCATCAGCAAATACCATAACGGTGATCTTTGTTTTTTGTTCGTGTGAAAACTGGCAGCCATTTCCCGTCTACTACTTGAATGTAGGGTATCTTGTTCCTAGAACGTATTGCAGAAAGAATGGAGATTGTTCGTAGAAAATACGACTCTACTTTTGCTTATCTACTATGTGTATAGTTACGTATATACTTCTAAACATAACAAGTATGTATATACTTCCAAACATATCATGAAGTATAGTATAATTTATTAGAAAAGATGAATAAAGTATTAACATGTTTTTTACAATTTTTATACAATTTTGATCCTCAAGTCGTTACATTTAGGTATATGTTTAAAAACAGAAATGTTTTTTATTCTAATTGTATATAGACTTGTGTTTGGCTACCAACTCGCTGCGATGATGCGGTCTATGATGGAGAACGGTTGCCTATAAGAAACCGATTCTACTACTCTATTTCCGAAAACTATAAACTATTAATTTCATGTTATTATTTTAATAAGTTTATTTAATTTAGTTAGAATGGCGCTTTTAGTGAGTTATAACAATACATTGCATAAAAATAACTATTGGAAACGCCACTAAACTGCAATTATACCATAGAAAGTATCGATCAGTAAATTCTAGCAGCACAACGATGTCCTATTTTTAAAAAGTCATTAAAGTTGAGGGGTTCTGGCAAAGTGGCTAAGTATTTCAGCCTCTCAAAAAGAATGGCAGAAGAGTTGACAAACTGACAGCTAATTGAAATACGCCCATGTGCAGTGTGTTTTTGCTTTACAGTGGAGGGCTAATCGCGACATCCCCTCGTGGTTTTTTGCCATGTATCATAAAGGGGTGGATTTACTAACAGGGGTACAACTTACCGAAATGTTACAGCAAACGCTATTGTTTTAAAGATTTTGTTTTCATATTGCTTTCTGTTATTCTTTCTGTGCTGTTATTCATTTGTTAAGCTTACTTCTAGCTCTATCACCGTTTCATTCAAAAAATAAAATACGGATTAGACTCTAACTTATGAGCAGGTTTTAATAGAAAAAAAAACCAAAAACTTTCATAAATCTTTTTTATATTTTTTGACTCTGTGTAACAAACAATGGTAAATCCTTGTTTTTTTTGTGTGGTGAGACCGTATTTGTCTATTATCACAATGTAGTATACATATTATATGACTAGTTCGCCCATTGATATTAAAGATTTTACAGTAAATAGTCATACCTACTCACCTATTAAAAGTTTTTTTTTTACTTTATACTTTTATTCGTTGTTTATTTTATTGTTGACATAACAGGTTATAGGAATTTGATTTGAACTAACCTTTCTTCAAATTTTAAATGTAGGACATTTTTATTTTATTTGCGATAAATATTACTATTATATTCCACCACGACCTCTCCGGGCTATTAAGCATCGACAACACCGCGCCGAGGAATGGCGCTCTTTTTATACAAAAATAAATAGATAATGTTCTGGTAAGTAGGTACTTGCCTTTTTACATTATTAGGTAGAGTTCTGTAAATCACTGAGTTCGGGAAGCAAAGCTTGAAGTAATTAAGTGGAGTGGAGCAAACCATGCATTATCCCGTCACCTCCGAGGATCAATGTTAAAGCAAACACGTGTTTAAAACGTTTAAAATGAGATATTTTACATGGAAGGGTTGCACTCTCCCGCACATCGCGTATTGCTAAACATAGAACGTGAGTATGAGCTTATACCCTTGCCAACAATAATTTCCCATTGGAAATAATCCTATTCTAACTACCGTTCTAATATAATGCACCCTTTTGCTTTTGTTTTTGTATTTCCGGCCGAGAATTTTTGACATTTCGGTAACCGCGTTCTTTTGTTCGATAATTTTTGTTAAGACGTAAGTTATTTTTAATTATTCATAATTTATTACAGGAGTAAGATAGAATAGTAGTTATTATTCATGAAATAATGTTAGAATAAGAATTCTCTAAGAGTAGTTGTTCACAAAACTTTGCGATCGCGTCGAGCTACCAAGGCTCCATAACGCGGAAGAGGTACGCCGATTACCACGGCGCTCATTGTGACGCTCCACGAGATTATACCTACAGTTTTTATTTGTTTATCAGTTGAATTGGCCAATGAGAGGCTAAAATCTTATGTGTATAATTAGTATATAAGATAAAAACATGGTATGTAAGCGGTTATATGATGTATTGTTGTATATAAGAGTAAAGGGACCTATGTGTTTGCTAATATATTCGCGATATCGGCACGGGGCGCGCGACGTCCTGCGATTGGCGGACGGCGCGGGAGGGCAATCCTCCTCCTCTCGAATGATACGATTCGCGAACCACGCACACTAGCAAATCACTCGCCTCCTATCCGTGTAATCACGAGCTTTGTTTTTGTTTTATTTACTTTACCAGGCGCGAATCAAAGTGATGTTTATTTAATTATTTCTGCGCATAAATTATCTACATTGTAAAATCTTTATCTACAATCAATATTTACTCCGTTCTCACTGAATGTTAATATCTAGAGTCCGGTTTTCTGGCGATTCCTTTGTGTAGTTCCATGATGGATTGATTCACACAGTATTGGAACCAGTCTTTGCACAATCGCGTAACGGCTGCATCAGAGATCAGAGGTCAGCGACGGGTAGCGATTGCTGGACACTTGCATTCGATTGCACTGCATTTGTCCATTGTTAGAATGTAGCGCGCATGTTGAAAGATTAGGGCAAGAATTAGACAGAAATAGTACTTAGATTAACGTAAAAGTTTTTTATTTTGTTTGGATAAATTTGGCTTACATTTTCTTATATTATGAAATAGCCACCACTTCACCTGCTGGTAAGCGACGGTGTAGCCGAGGATGGAACACGTTGATTTAGACGAAATCTATTCTTTCTAGCCTTTAAGATGCCGCATCAGCATGCATTTAGATTGTAACCCTCAGGAAACAAGGAGGACGGCGGGGCAGGGCCATTCTTGGGCAGTACGTATCATAAATGACGAGCCAATTTGTTGAGTACGAATCTTTGGAATTTCCACAAGGAAGGGGTGGTTGTATGCAGTCCATCTTCTACTTCTTGTAATTTTACCCAGTGTCAAGTAAGTATAGCGAACCTCAACTTAAAGCTATAAACATCATAAAAGTTTTCCACGTTTTGTTTTTACTATACGAGAATTGGTATTAATAAAAATAATACCACGTAAGATTAATTACGCGGATACTCTCACCGCCAAATAATAGAAAAACATTCAAATAAAATTAAATTTAATCTATAGTACTTGTATCTGGATGCATAAGTATTTCCCGTTTATAAAACAATACGTGTGCAAACTACGTCAGTTTGCATATACCTATGTATATTTTTTATACCTACATTACACTACCTTCTTCCTCAAAACTATCATTCATCAGAAGAACAAAGTACTAAAAAGCTCTCTTTCTAAAAACGTCTGGATTTAAAATAATCAATCACAAAAAACTGTTAATACTGTCTGCAAATCACAGTCCAACGGTCAAGCCGTCCTACGTGTGAGAAAAACGTACCGGTCAGCGAGAACTGCCCACTGGGCTAATGATCACCTAAACAAAACGTATGGACAAAAGCTAACCCTAACCTTTTATTCTTAGCGTTTTTTACTGGCAACACAAAGCGCAAAACAACGCCGGACAAAGCTGGCGATTTCGCACAATACCACCGATATTAATTACCCTTCTCAAGAACACTGCACAAAGGAAAGGGTTTAATACGCTTAAGGTAAATAAAAATACCGTAAATCGAATGACCGAAGTCCGGCCGTTGCGTATCACTTATACAGCGTTAAATTTGATATGACGTTTATTGTGGTATAATAAGACTTGCTGACCACTGACCATTTTAAATCGAGGGAGAAATCCTTTATACCCATGGAGGATTAATAACCTAGCACCTAAAAAAAAGTAATAATAAATGCTAAAGCTAATTTTAACAAAACTTCAGTCAGCCAAAACTTGAAAAATATATATATTTTAGTTTATTTTGTTAGGTACTAGTAGGTATATGTTTCATTTAATCAAGCAAATGCCGCAAAGCTTATGCGAACTGGATTCCTTATATAAGTAGGTACATATTTAAAATATTTTATTTATTTATTTGCTTTTAATGAAAACGTCATAGTAAGATAACAAATAACATAATAATTATTAACATTTCCATAGCTAAGAAACTTTTTGGACGTTTAATGGCACAAATTATATTGTCAGACTCGTATTTAAAATTAACTTACCAATGTAACCAACGTTTGAGCCGAATGGAAAATAGTATGTAGTCTTCCTGTGACCAGTCACGGGCACTGCAAGTGTTCGAAACGTCATAATAAAAAAAACTGTAAAACACACGCGATGAAATCCGTTAAAAGTCAAGTAAGTCAAGTCCGTATAAATCAATTATCATAATTTTTTTTACCACGTCTACCTGCTAATCTTCGTATTGGCGGACCTTCAGACAGCACTGGTCAGTCCTGGGTCAGAGGTGACGAACGGACAGACACACCTGGTCCTACAACTTTTTAATCCCCACTTGTACAATCTTACATTCTTCGCTCGTTCTTTGTTCGCTGATAAGAAAATAATAATATTCAAATAGCATCTTTTTTGAGATTTTTTAACCGACTTCAAGAGGAGGTTATCAATTCGACTGTATGTTTTTAGGGTTCCATACCTCAAAAGGTAAAAACGGAACCCTTATAGGATCACTTCGTTGTCCGTCTGTCTGTCTGTCTGTCCGTCTGTCAAGACCCTTTTTCTCAAGAACCCGTAAAGGTAGCAAGTTGAAATTTATACTAAATACTTGGGTCTATGGTTTCTTTCGGCTGTAAAAAAATAAAAGTTGTAAGTCAACGCAATCAAAAGATATGAACGTTTATGTCGCATATTTTGCGATTTCACAGGGGAACCAAAACCTATAGGGTACTTCCCGTTGACCTAGAATCATGAAATTTGGCAAAAAGCAAGGTCTTATAGCACATATATAGGAATAAATCCGAAAGTTAGAAATATGAAAGTATATCATTTAAAAATGATTATTTTGCTATTACAAACTTACATTTTGTAGTTGGAATGTATGGAAGAACCTTATTGTCAACTACAAACTTAAGTTTGTCTTTCAATATTTTAACTTCAGTTAGTTTTTTTTTTGGTCTCGCGCTCTTAGGGTTCCTTTATGTCGTATATTTTGCGATATCACAGGGGAATCAAAACCTATAGGGTACTTCCCGTTGACCTAGAATCATGAAATTTGGCAAGAGGCAAGGTCTCATAGTACATATATAGGAATAAATCCGAAAGTTATAAATTTGAAGGTATTTAAAAATAATTATTTTGCTATTACAAACTTACATTTTGTAGTTGGGATGTATGGAAGAACCTTATTGTCAACTACAAACTTCAAAGTTGTCTTCCCAGAGACTGTGGGATCGGCCGATCTGCGAACTAGCATGGAAATCGCTACTAGATACGTGTCCTAGTATTGCAGATCGCGCTCGTATTCTTGCTGTCTCTGTTTGGGAATCTGGACTTTGGTTGCAAGCCATGCCCTCTTTTAACACAGGTAGCCTTTTAGATCCAACCGCATTTCGTCTAGCTGTCAGCTTACGCTTGGGTGCAAGGTGCTGTGAGGCCCATCGCTGTCAGTGTGGTACTGCTGTTGACCAGCTCGGTCACCATGGTCTCTCTTGCTCGAGAAGCGCTGGTCGTATTGGCCGACACGCTAGCCTGAACGACATCATACGCAGGGCACTTTCCACCGCCAATTTCGCAGCTGTGCTCAAACCGAGTGGTCTTGCGCGTGACGATGGAAAGAGGCCTGACGGTATGACACTTGTGCCCTGGAGGTTGGGGCGGCCCCTTGTATGGGACGCAACTTGTGTCGATACTTTGGCGCCGTCACATCTTCCTGAGACACAGGGTAGGGCTGGCGCGGCTGCTAATTCGGCAGAGCAGCACAAGCGTCGCAAATATGCTAACCTCGGCAGTGGTTACATATTTGAGGCGTTTGGGGTCGAGACATTGGGCCCTTGGGGACCGGGAGCTCACCTCATTTTCAAAAATCTTTCAGAGCGCCTGGTTAATGCGACGCGTGACCAAAATGCTGGCGTGTTTCTGGCTCAACGCATTAGCATTGCCATTCAACGTGGTAATGCCGCCAGCATGTTGGGTACGCTGCCAACTGGTAGTGGGCTTGAGCATTTGGATTGTCTTTAGACCTTTAACGGTCTATGGGCAGTCTAACTGTATTTGTAGTGTTAGTTTTAGCTTGTATTTTGTTTAGTTATTAAAGGCACTTGCCCAGTAAAAAAAAACTACAAACTTAAGTTTGTCTTTCAATATTTTAACTTCAGTTAGTTTTTTTTTTGGTCTCGCGCTCTGAGGGTTCCGTCTAACGGAACCCTCAGAGCACGAGTCCTACTCGTACTTGTCCGGTTTTTTTTTTTTTAGTTTACCTTTTTAGTGTGTTGTGCAAGATTTTTCCTGGTTTTAGACACGTAGAATGTGTTTTAAACAAAAATAGGTAGATGCTCGCCATTGTTTTCTAAATGTTCGAATTCTGCGATGCGTTTACTTATCTCCACATCCATTACCATTTCTATGCGTATTGCCAAAACGATTTGTAAAAGATAACATAATTGCAAAAAGCCCGAAGGTATGTGTCTATTGTGTTGAGTTACAATGTCTGGGTCAGGTGTGGGGAACCTGCGAGGGAAGGATTCGCAAGTGTAGACTGGGCATGGATGGGTTACGCTAGCCGTTGGTCACCCCTGACCGCTGAGCTGACCTCTTGGGACTGAGAACTTGAACTTCATCCTTACGATCGTGACATTGAATAAAAATATATATTATTGCAAATAATTTCAAAAATCGGTTCAAATAACCAGTTATGGGTAGATATTGAAACAAATTTGCTAAAAAAAATTATATACATGCTTACACGGAACGAAGGTCATTTTTTAGTATAGACCACCTGTACAATCGCGGAAAAAACCATTTTGTTCAGAAAATATGAAATTTTTCTATTGTTAGCGTCTTCAGGATTGATCCTGTAGATAGAGTTAATAATAATGATGAGCACAATCACCTCCTTTCGGCTTATTACCACCAGTGTAACCATTTGAAGTAAAAGAGGTTCAGTTAAATATTTTTCTAAAAAAGATAATATTAATTTTAATCTCGAAAGATGAAACGTCATCTGTGGGGTGCATTTTTTTTTCCAACCGATTTCTTTTTATTATGTTGTCATTTATAATGACGTCATATATCGAATGACCATCTCTAGTATTACTTATTCGAATCTAGGTATTGGCGCATAAAATTCTTATCATCTGTATGCAACTTCTATATGATAATCATAGACTATTTTGCAAATTAAGAACGTGACTAGAAAAGCAAATTAATACTTCGCTAAATCAATAGCAATTAATTGCAACATTGTTGTAGAAATATAGGTATTCTTGCGATATTTTACGTGGAAATAGACGAGAATAGATAGAATAAAGTTAGTAACAGATTACAGTACTTAATAGGTTTTGTAATAAGTACATAACTATCTATTTAGCAATTGGCAACAATGTTTTTGGACCCGCCGTATGTGGACATAGGTACTTTCTGTGTTCGCGATGTTAAATGCTACAAGCATCACGCGTTTTTTAGATAAAAAGTAGTCTATGTTTATTCAGTGTTGACTATCTCCATACCTCATATAAGTCTATTCCGCCGTTTCTGAACTGAGAGAAAAACCATTGCCAGCTTTTTGAAGAATGTTTGTTTCCATCAAATAACTATGTAATAAGGAGAATTCTGTCTTTAAAAAGTTGAGAATTCTCAGTTTTTGAAAGATAGTTGGTGTCGATCCATTTTTGTGACCCTTTGTATGTATCTAATATAGAAAGTTACAAATCGCGCCAACCTAGTTTTCGGCTCGAACCGAACGTATTCATATGTACAACTCGAAGTAATTATTGGCATTTAACGACATTGCCTACACTTCTCTGTTTGACGTAAAATGACTCTGATGAAATAAAAAACATTCGTAACATTTTTGCACACACGGTCATCTGACCCCAAACTAAGCAAATCTTGTAATATGACCAGAGGCTGATATACATATTTTTTAAAATACATACTTAAATGGATATTAACACCCAGATATGGAACAAACACACATGTTCATCACACATGAATTTTTGGTAGGTATATGTATTATGTTGTATATATGATATACCCACCTAAACTACCTTAAAACATATATGATGCACTAAACTAAGTATGTAGGTATCTTAACTTCACTATGTTGCGTTTAAATCTAGGGCTAAATATAAACAAGTTACAACATCTACCTGAAATCATCCCTTTCGAAAATGCTTTGCCACATATAAAAAAGTTTCTATCAGATTTACTCAGCCACGGTCAAATAGTTTTATTCGCAACCCCTGGCAATGTCCAGCCGTTGGTCACCCCTGACCACTGACCCCTGACCCTCTGGGATCTACAACTTGTACCTACGACGAATACTTGCTGCGACATTGAACTTTGCGAATAAAAAATAACAAGTTCAATAATCTAAGGGAAGTACAAAAAGTAAAACGAGAGCTGCTGAAAATAGTAGATTAACAAAAAGTTAAAAAAAAGGTAATTTAGTTCGAGGGACTAAGTTGGATCCTTCGACAGAAAGCCAAATACAAGTGGCCACTGTCTTAATATAGGTACTTTTTTAACCTCTTTCATTATTTCCTTCCGAGAAGATTTTGAAGAGCATTTGCCGTGTCAAAGTATTTAAATATTTTTAAGTTTTTGTGGCAATATTTCCGATGTTCCAGTAAGTGAATATTTTTTATGCTCAAGTCGCGAAAGGGTGCTGGTCATCCGTTGGTCACCTCTGACCTAACGAAGATTCAGAGACTGGCCTTTTGTTAAATTAGAATATCAGTTGATGTAGCATTGTATTGGCCCTCTTATATAGTTTTTTGTAGTGTTTTTATAAGAATCTGATATTCAAGTTTGTATTTTATCAATTGAAAAAAATTGGAAACAATTATCTAGAGCCTGACTAACTACTCTGCGCCCATAGTTTTGATGATGACTCAAGATTTTTATAATAGATATAAGTATTATTTTATGCCCGTTTCTATGACGGTATAATTATGTTCGTGACAATTTTTTACAGGATAACTTTCACAAAAGACAACAAGTGATGAATTTAATGACTCGAAGTGCGAAGCGCAAACTGTTTTCAATATTACTTTACTTGGTGCAACCAATACTAAAATAGAATGCATGCATATGTAATAAAACGGTCAGAAGTCACAGCATTTACGTAAATTAAACTGTATAATGTTGCGATTTATAAATTGACGTGGAAAATGCAAATGCCATGTTTCGCAACGCAACACAATGGAGGTCGACGATCGAGCTCATACCTCCTTGGTAATATGCGAAGTCAATGCCCACGTAATAGGTGAATTGATTGTTTTTAGTTTAATTAACTTTGACTTCCCTGTGAAATTACTTTGCTGATGCTTTGCTGGTTGCTGGCTATGACTTGTTTGACAATATTTATATACTTGACACTGGCAAATGCATATAATGTGCGACGCCAAAATTATCTCAAGAGAAATTAATACAGACTTTAATTAATTATTTTAATTTAAATTTCATGCCAAATATAGTTCTCTTCGTAATATTTTAACCCATTTTCTTTAATCAAGACGACACGTATAAATTGTTTTGATTAGTACAATGGCAATTGGCTATAATTGGACTGCCAATATTGGCAAATATTTGAAATAGTATTATACTATAAATCCAATGATAAAAAATCATTTTAGTTCCTTAAGTCTACATCTTCCACACGAAATTAAGTCTACATCTCGTGAATTTTCGTTATTACCGTATTCTATAAATTTGTGGACGCTATTTGTGTACGTGTTTTAATTATATTCCGCCTAAAATAGATTTAAATTGAAGAAACGTAATCCGTGATCAATTAATCTCCACGGCTGGGACTGGAATAGAAGCGTCTCTGGTCACATACTGACGGAACTCTATACTTTTATTTGTACTTTATAATAGCAATAGGAAGTGAAGAGCACACGTGGTGATAGCGAAGGAAAGGATAGGAAGGCGTGACTTGAAACGGTTTTGATTAGAACAACCGCATTGTATAAGGGCATTGATCAAACTATTTTGGTGGAATATTTAAGAGTTTTCTTTTATCTTTTTTATTATCTATCGTGACTTTATCGCACAAAAGAACTGAAATAAAGAAATGAAAAAAAACTAACAACTGTTTTAAGGTGCAGTTAAAGAAGAGCTTTGCATACAATTGGTAATAAATATAAGTAGTTTTTTTTCCTTTTGTGTGTATTACTATAAAATATTAATGGTTGACAGGCCAGCCTATAATGATTATACTCCGAATATAAAGACTCTAACGACATCAAAATCGTCTATTTCCGTTGTCTACCACCTTTTGTCCGCCACTGGTGGATATCGGGAAAAAAGTTGCATTGTCCACCTGTAGGGACCAATGTCACAATAATCGTTTAGGATACAAGTAGGAGGCAGGTAATCTGTAAGCAGGAGGTAGGAGGCGGCGGTTTATATAAGATATATAAACATTAAACAAATACAAACAAACAAAGATTCATACATACGTCCGGAAAATATAGGAGGTTAATGTTATCGGGTAAAATAAATATACTTACCTTGATAGTTTCCACCAGGTTCAATGACCATAACGAGCTGATTGAAGACTTCGGGTAGTTCTGAAGAGAATTGTGGGTTGTAATCTTCTATCCTCACTTGTTTTTGCAAACACAACACTGACTGAATCAGTAAATGTCCTTTTTTTTCGAGGGGGAAATCTTCGAAAGATGCAGCCAGGTTATGTGGGATTATACCCACTAAAACCCCCCCGGTGACCAGCCTTAGTGCTTGACAAGAGGGCTGCGCGATCACCAGAAGAACGCACCGGAGCCCTCGGCACTGCGCTACGGATCCTCCCGAGACAACTACGTTGTCTCAGGCCCTCCGCCCACGACAACGTTGGTCACACAACGTGGTCGTTCTCTCCCTGGGCACCCTTAAGTGGATGGTCAGAGCCCCAACTTTGACCATCCCGAGTCCGGAAGTCCCCTTTTAGTAACCTCTTACTACAGGCAGGGGTTACCGGTGCCGTATTCTATTGCCCCGGCGCCAGGGCCAATCAGTAAATGTCCTAGTACAAACCTACACCATGGTATGCACACTATGCACACTTGCTTACCTATTACGTAGAAATTTGGAAGCAACATTTTGCTCACGTTTTAATATAATTCCCTTTCGTTATGTATTGAATAAGAACAATTTTTGTAAAAAAAAAATAGAGGCAACGTAATTGTAATGCGGAATACTATTTAGGAGTGACTTAATGTAGGTACCTGTATATTTATACTCTTCCCATACACTATTTAATAATGGTCAGTATCTTTTACAAACAAATCAAAACACCCTTTAGCTAATTGTTGAAATAAGCACTAAGGAACTCGGTCCAAGCATTTATTTTCTCTGACATAACATAACATAACATTGTAAAAAGGCTAAATAAAAACCTTTTTTTAATTTTTCACTGTTTCACTGTTCCTATCACAGAGAAAGAAGTAAATAGAACGGAAATGAGAAGTATAATCTGTTACCAGGCATTATGAGTGAACCTTGATTGAACATTCTTATTTAGATCAACGTGGTGAACTCCGTATCACAGTTGCTAAATGATTTCGAATGACTGACGTTTCATTTATATGGGTGCAACTGGCTACAACAAATTTCTTACAAAAATGCTTCGACTGCCGTTCTAATTTAAACAACAACAAAAAAAAAACTTTTGTTCCTACCTAATACAAAACCTAGCGATAGTGATTTATAATTGGTGGTTTTCATTCAGGTTTTTAAAATGATAATGCAGCTGTCAGATCAAATAAATGCTTGAACCGAGAATAGGCTTGCTTAACTAGGTACATTTATTTCCGCCAAATCCTTTTGCAACTCTACATTTTTCAAAACAACTAAACATGAAAATTCTTTAGACTTAGATAATCTTTAGAAGGAAATTTAAATGACACGCCATGAAGTATGCGAGGGGTTGTTCCGTATTTCTATTTCAATTCAGATTCTACTTATTTGTTCAATAATAAGCTGGATCGAGCACATGTCGCGTTTCGCCCCCGCGGAAGGAAGCACCAATCTTTTTATTGGGGGTTGTAATTAAGGAAACCTACGCTGTAATTACAGGGGCTGCTAAATATAATTACTTGAACTCTTTTTCTTTTTGGACAGTACTCCATCCGCTCTGTACCTACGGAGGAAACGCGAGGGTGGAATAATTGGATCACTTTAAATTACTGTCCTACTACCCGCGGGCCTTGATTCATGAATTTGTAATTCCTGAGCCGAATGCTAAATCGATAAACGATGTTTTGGGGCATATTGGACACGTAAAAGGTTACATTCTGAAAAAACAATATAGGTGTGTACGTTTTTAGATAGCCCGTTGGTTCAGTTGGTAGCGAACCTAACTTCTGAGCTTGGGGGCGTGGGTTCGATTCCACCTAGGACAAACATTTATGTGACGAACATTTGTGTTGGTTTTATATCTGGTAGTTAATATCTATTTAAGTATGTATGTAAAACTATAGATGTTTGTATATCAGTCTCTGGCAGCCATATTACAAGCTTTGCTTAGTTTGGATGACCGTGTGTGCAAAAATGTCCCGAATATTTATTTATTTATATTTATCATACATATAGGTATGGGTGTATGGACGAAATGCTCTACCAATGGAAAATAATTTTATTAGTATTTCTCAGTATTTATTTACATTCACGGGTCTAGCCCGGATTTGAGAGGCATTGGTGGGGCTGAAGCTAACACCAAGAGGCCTTGTGGAGTAAAAAATACAATTATTGGATGTGTATGTGATTGGGAATTATGAAACTATTGCACAGTACTAAAAAAACTGGGCTATTATGATGAATTGTGTTGTGCTGTTGTTGTGGTGAGCTGGTCTATGGTATGGCCAATTATGCCTCATTTCAATTATTATTATCATCATTACACATTAATTACTAATTTGTTTAGATAATAGGTACCTACTTATACCTTTTTTTGTTGACGGGGGGAAATCTTCAAATGATACCCAGCTGCATTGGGGTGAAGTCGGTTTATGTGAGATTGCCCCCCCTAAAACCCCCTCGGTGGCCGACCTCTGTGCCAGACGGAGGCTACCGGGATCTCCATAGGAACGCACCGGTATCCTCTTAGCACCCTGCCTGAAGCAACGCTCCCGGGAAATGCTCCAAACATTTCCATTTATTAAAAGTCTACAAAAGCAGGGTTTAAAGATAAATTACAATGACATCATAATCTAGGCTTTTAACAGCGGCCTTATCGCGAACCCCCGAATTGATAACCCCCTCCTTTTTTGAAGTCGGTTAAAAACAAAAGAAAATCAATTGCTCGTTATCACTAAGTACATATAAACAAACATTCGTAATTAGCGATTTAGCCGCAAGTACGTAAGTAACAATTTGCATTTGATAACACTATCACTTCCTTTCAAACACTAATTTGTTCAATATTGTCATAGGTCCAAAAGGGGACAACTTATCAATAATACTTTAATCATGTTTGAATACCCTTTATTGATGTGATTTACATTTTCGCAGACTAATAAACACTTTCTAGTGATTACTAGCATGCAGCCGTCACGTGTATTGGAAGAAAACATGATAACGCCTTAGACCAAAATAAAACGAATGGACGGGCCCAGAAGAAGCGAATTTTTGAAGATTACAAAATGAGCGCTGGCTCTCACTTCGTGTCAGTCGGTCTCTAGCCGTAGGAAGTGCAACACGAAACTATTGTTACATGATAACGAAACATGTGACAAAATTATGCCTTCGTGTGCTTTCCCGAAGTGTAAAAACACAATAAAAAGACCGTTATAATTTTTTTGTAACATATGTTCTGTACATGGTTATAATTAGGTGTTGAAGTATATGTCCGACGATTTTGACTCGTTTTTACTGAGCAAGTTCAATGGTTATGGCCCGTCCATTCATTTTATTTTGGTCGAAGGAAATCTCGAAAGTAATTTCTAACTCCCGACCCAAAAAGATGTCTGTGGCATCGTAGCTTACAAACAGCTTTTTTTGTTTGAAAGGTGAATTGATCATTGGTGTTCTTGGCCATTGTCATTAAGGAGTCATCAAAAAAATATTTTATTTATTTATTAATAGGCTTGCGTTTCACCGCCAACTCGGCTGATGTTAAATTAATAAATAAATATTTGGGAAATTTTTGCACACACGGTCATCTGACTCCAAACTAAGCAAAGCTTGTAATATGGCTGCCAGAGACTGATATATATGATTGATTGATTGATTGATTGATTAACTCTTTATTGTTCACACCATGAAATTTGTACAGAGGACAAAAAACTCTTAAAAACTAGTGTAACAACTGGCGACTGTATACATATATAGTTTTAAATACATACTTAAATAGATATTAACAACCAGATATAGAACAAACACAAATTAATGTTCATCACATAAATGTTTGTCCTAGGTGGGAATCGAACCCATGCCCCCAAGCTCAGAAAGCAGGTTCACTACCAACTGAACCAACGGGCTATATTACGATGGAGCACGCTGGCTTAGAATAAAACGGATTCACTCGTGATTCAATGTCACCCAGATTTTAAATATCAGGGAACATCCATTCTGGCAGCGTATTCCACAGATTAGCAGTTCGCACAATAAAAATTGAAACAAAGCGCTTCGTAAGTTCGTATGGGGTTTCGGGGTTTCGTACCGGGTTTCGGGGTATCAACTTTCAATCGACGTCGATTTTTCGTGCCCAGAGTGGGCACGATAGAAAAATGGGCATAGGGAATTATATCAGGCAGAGCCGATGCATAAGGCAAACGCAAGCCTTTTATTATAAAAAAAAACACCAATAGTGAGAATTCACTAGCTACAACTGACGAGACAAGATGGATGCTCTACTCCAACGTGATTCATAAATATAACTATCAAAAATGGTATACATACTAACATATACTGCATATTCTAGACAATGTGTTGAAACGAACACAAAATTTTACGTAGTGCAGCATCATAGCACAAAGTGCAGAACTTGCAGTTTGGCAAAAAAATCCTTTCTGTTTTTTTTTACAAGATTTACTCATAGCCTCTTGTAAGTATAGTGGTACCTATTCCCGTAATTCTAATTACATCCCATCCAACACGGTCGGGGTGTTTATTATTCTCCGTATAGTTTTAATGCGCGTTCAGGAAGCGCGTCTATGCGCGGGCGCATGGTAACGTGCGTCGTGTTGAGGCAGGCCTGACCACCGCCCGCGCACTCCCCGGGTACTGCTGGAAAAATACTCATTACATTACTGTAATTATTTAATTAATTTATCAACAAATTTAAACAACTGACAAACGTTTTGCCAAAGATATGAAAGGTCTCATCACTTGTTTTAAATGATTGAATAAGGGACAAACAGGCGTCGGGCCATTTGACGGCAAGTGGTCACCGCCGCCTGTAGACAACTACAATAACACGGGCATTGTCAGTATGTTGCGTATACCTCTGATAACTCTATTCACCCTTTCGATTGAAGCAGCTCAGATAGATTACACATCGGAGGAAAACCCGAAGGTAAGCTGTTCAACCAAATACAGTACATCGATTATCGATATCAGAAATAATCGATGAAATAGAACAGTGCCAGACTTTCATGTACCTACTATTTATTATATACCTATTATGTGGATGGAATTTCTGACGATAGCGGCTGGGTCGGTGGTAAAACCGGGACGGAGGGATGAGGTCAGAGTTCATCAGAGTATTCTCCGTTGTAATAATTTTATTGTAGAACAAGCTGATCGAACCAACATCCTAAAGCGGCTCTAAAGTTAGCCTAGTTCTTATATTCTACACACTTATACCTACACACATACTTTCGTATTAACATTAGTGTGGTTGTTCCTAATTTCCGACTGTTAGAGCTAATTGTTTTTTATTACGGCCTTGAAAGTAGTTTCTCTTGCTGACCGTACTAAGTTACATAACCACTATGTACTAGTATATACATAGCCAAGTAACGGGAAGCGATGCGCTTGCGCTGCATTCGACTCGCTACACCAATGTTGATGCAATACTTTTAATGCTCCACAGATACTATCAAACCTATTTTATTTATAGGTTTTTTTTTGTGTGAAAGTTTTTTATATGATATGATATTATTTATATCGCGATGGATATAATTATTATATGCCCGTGGAAATGTGTCATGAAAGAAGATTTTATGCGTGGTAAGAAAATGTTTTTAAGAATACTTTGGTAGAGTTAGGTCAGGGTTTAAAAAATTTGGACAAGCTTTTCTTAGAGTTGATGACATTAACACAACTATGTAGTTCTAGAGCAGTGATAATGTTGATGAAATATGTTTAGTTACCTTTGTAGGTAATGTTTCATGTACCACTTCCTAATTGTAACAAATGAAAATAATGAAAACTTGGAAATGTTCATATGTCTCACAAATTTACAGTTATGTCCTTTAACCGGGCCAAGTAAAAAGCAAGGGCCATCGTCAATTTCGTCCATAAAATAAACATTCCAGCAACGGTGACTAAATAGTCAAATCCGGTCGGTGGAGCGCTGGTTAACTTGGTTAGCGAGTTTCGGCAGGCCAGGGGGGCGGCAGGACTAACCGGGGCGGGGGCGGGAGGGAAAGTGCAACGTCCTCGCTAACATCGCCGAAGGGACGCTTGCCTCTCCACTGACGTCTACGATCATACAGATATTTGATGGAATTTTTGGAACAATCTTCTTAGAATCGCAGGTTTGGTTGCTATTGTATGGGAGTTGAATGATTGGTCAACTTTATTTGGATTAGACTTCATTAGACAATGAATGGATTAGACCTGCCTATGATTTAATTTATCTACCTATATTGAAAGAGAGAAGAAAATAGATTAGAAGAAAAGGTTTTTGCGTTATTGGAATAAATTTATAATCAAATATTATCGTTACACAACTAGGTACATAATTATAAAAACATTATTATAAAAATATTGTGAACAGTATGAATTATAACCTATATATACAACTATAAAAGTATGTATACTATACAAATAAATATATATATATATATATATATATAGATAATATATATGTATATAATTATTATATTCTTGTAAAAATATTACATTAGTATTATTTTTATCATATTTACAAAGTCACATACAAACTCATTTTACCAATATCTTATTATTATTATTTTTGGTGCAAATGTTTGCTCGGTTGTGTAGTGGGATACGCGGACTGCAGTAGTTCTCGACACGGGTTATCCTAGTGAGGACTGCTTCGCAAAGCTTACTATTATAGGCTCGTCTCTTAGCTGTGTTAATTTACCACGTTAGTTAAAGTGAAATATTTAAGTTAAAACATTGTATCTTTTAATTATTGTGCGTGTGTAAATAAATAAATAACAAAAAAATTGATACACTATGCATGTATATTTATTAGTTGCTAAATGTTTTGATCATAACTTTCAAAGACTAACAGATCTACTATTTGAGTATTGCTAGTAGAAAGCTTTTACCTATAATTATTACCAGACAGGGTGTCTGGTTCAATTAGGTAATTCGCTCACCTATTTTAACATAATTATTGCACTTTTTTTTTAAATTAACAAGTAAATTAACCTAGGAAAATAACTAGAAGTTACAAGACTGTCATTTAATTAAAACCCTGCATAATGGTGGTGGCCTAATTTAATGGTGTGAACATTAAAGAGTTAATTATTCAATCAGTCATAAAAAAGATTTATAAAAAAAAACTCATATTAATAATATCAAGAGCCAATGTCTTTCGTGTCTTATCTCGCTTACGTACCTATTTCTGAGCTTTGAAGCTTTAATTATATTATTAAATTAATTGATTGATTGATTGTAAAATAATTTTAATTGTAATTTAATTGTAATTTGTAATTGTAATTTTAATTTGTGTTTTGTTTTTATGTTTGTACTTATTATTTCGACATTTTTATTGTAATACTGTTTCAATTTTGTGTAATATGTAATATGGTGTATATGGATGTTTTCCGAAATAAAATAATAATAATAATTTCTAAATTTTTGAAGCAATAAATTCTAACAAATACACGGTTCACCTCGTTATATCACTTGTAAATATAATTCCACCATTACAATACATTAACACTCAAAATACTTAGAAAAATTATAAAATTAGGCGACATGGTCTTTTTCACGATGGCGCCAAAACTCATTTTCAGACTTGCAGGTACATATTTTTGATTGAGTCTTTATGTTTAACTTATTAATATTTTTTGTTTTACTGCTACTGGCAGGAATTGGTGACGTGGTCAGGTGGGCTGACATTTGGCTTTGTCCCCCATTTCGGTGTCGATGACCAAAGGGAAGCTGAAGCCAAACAAGTGTTGCTAACCAATGTAGAGCCGAATCCTGTTACTGCTTCCTCGAACTTGCACCGCCGGCGTTTTGTCAATATTTAGGGGTTTGGGCAACCTTTACATACTTCGTGTTAAGAGAAATGACTGTTGTTTTGTTATGAGGGTTTGCAAAAAATCGATATAGGAGCAATGGGGTAGGTCAGTTGCTTTCCAAAGGTTGCTAAGGTTACTTTATTTACAGCCCTCATTCTCTACAGTTATGTGAAATTTTATTATATGATCATTTCACACCGTATTGATTAATTTAAACAAAGTTCAAATAAAATATAACTAAGTAGCTGAATCCTGCGGCGTTTCCAAAGATTTTCCCGTAACTTCCGCATTTCAGGGGGGAAGTTTATAGTAGGTACCCTATATCCGTCTTCATGACGCACACTATCTTTCTGCCAAATTTCGTTAAGTTTGGCCAAGCCGTTTAGTCGTGAAAAGCGAACAAACAGAGATATAAGAGTTAAATTTAGGTTTAATAATATTAATAAGAGTGGAAAATTTAAAAAATAAAAAACAACTGACTCTACAGAAATTTTAATAAAGGGATTCATCTCTTAGTTTTCCACCCTAGGAGGAGAATATTTTCTTCAAATTTAAATGAAACCCTTCGTGATATAACCTATTAAAAAACCTTGGCTCATTTATATAGGTAGTTTGGATTTGCCTTAGGCTCGAACTAGTATCGAAAAGTCTGTCAGAAACTGAAGGGGGCGAGGTAAACACGAATATTATCATATCATATAGGTACATACATATTCCTATACTAGTTCTACAAACGCACACTTCTATATTGAGCGGCATACAACTGTGTGAAGACTCTCGGTTGAAAAGTTGAAAATATGGCGGTTGTCAACTGTTTACGATGACATGACGTATCATTCATGGCTAGATTGCTCCGAGAATAGTACCTATACGAGTATCATAGCGGTAAATACTAAGTTCCTTTATTTGCCTAGACATTATCTAGAATGTGCCAGAAACATTGGGTAAACATGTAACAAAGGAACGATCAATCAAAAAACATTAGGTGTGTATTTATGTAATGTCTGGTGAAAACAATAAAGAGTTAGCGATTGATCTAAGTAGATACGGATAACCAAACTAGTGTTGGTAAAATTAAAAGATAAGGCAGAAAGACAATATGTCGTTTTAAAATGTTACAACCTATAGATACAACAAAACAACAAAAACCAAAGAACCATATTATCTCTTGTAGTATGTAGATTGTATCTAGATTCTTCTTAGTTCATAGTTCATTCTTACGACCATGTATGCTACTTTATATGTATGTGTACCTACCATGTTCTGACAAATAAATAATTTGAATTTGAATTTGAGATGTTAAATATGTGTTAAATTTGGAAGTACGTACTTCCAAATTTAACACATATTTAACAAGCCAATCAGCCAAGATGTCATTGACTTCCGGTTATGCACAAAGTATTTTCAAAGAATACCATTACGTTTATCGCAAGATTCATCAGCGAGTTGCGCACGCTGTTTTATCTCGCGACTATAATGGACTATTCGCAATTAAGAATCGATTAAACTGCCCCCGGGTCACGTTCGCCAACAGTTAGTCAGATAACAGCTTCATAAACACCTTCTTCATGTTTGTTTATCGTGTTTGCAATATCTGAGTATCTTGTTTACGACTAGTCTGAAGGCCCCCTGGACTTATAAATATTTTCATGTTTATCTTTGAAAAACAACAATAGTCATGAAATTGTGTTAAAACTAGTTCATGATTATTTTAATTGGAATTTCCCGGGTTTCTATGTCAGTCGTCGGACAGTCGTGACGACGGCTGCGTCTGCGTTAATGTGCATAGACGCGGGGTGGGGTGCGGGGTGCGGGAGGTGCGAGACTTGACCTTGGGGCAGGATTGAGCCGAAGCTCGCGGTCCCTGACCTGACTATTTCGAGTGGCAAGTGCGCTGCCGCCGCTGCGCCGCGCTGCATGCAATGTGCATACCGAAATAACCGCTTGGTCTGTTCGCCCACTCGCACGCCTTTAACCCACCCCCCCCTTTACCCACCCGCCACCTCTCTTCAGGATGCACTGCCTTACCGATGCATGGCACGCCTATCACGCATAGGGAAGGAGTTCTGTTACATGAAGCCAATAGGGTGTTTGACTGTATTGAAAATATTATGCCAATTGACATCATCCATAAACATGACATAATGAAAAAGCATATTTCATTGATTTTTTAATAAAAATATGCTTATTTTTTGTAAAAAACGCGAATAAAATAACTGTATTTTCGACATTTGATCACGTGATCGAAAACGGTCTGTAATTGGCTTCATCCCTAGTGACGTCACACAAATCTAAACAAACAGATTTTGTATTGATATTTGCGAATTTAATGTTGTAAAGCTATTTTGAGAGCGATTTATCCAGAAATTATCACCAAAAACAGTCCGGAGGTTAAATGTGAGAAGAATGGAGAAACATTTTGTGCAAGCAGACAGCAGTAACTTACCCAAAATTAATGTATTTATGGTTGCATATTTCTTCAATAATAATCTACGTCATTGTTTCTACGCTGCAGAACTCAAAACGTAAAAACTACAATGTAAGTATTAATTTTTAATTGTTCTCCAAGCAAAACATTCAATCAAGTTGTACAAAAAGTATGTTGTAGTAGGTGGATATCACTATTTTGTTAGGTTATGTCTTTACAATGTTTAAAAAGGAAGTAACAGTACATAAAATAGTAATGCAATAAAAACACAAATTGTAATAGAAATATATAGACTCAAATATGTACCTCAAAATGATCTTCGCACATAGAAACACTTGATTTAGCTCCAATACTTTTGGGTTCTCTACGAGCTACTTAGTTCCAACCACTTTTTGCGAGTTTTCGGGTCCATTGGAACAGAAACGAATAGTTTTTCCGGTGTTTTATGGAAGTATTTGTACATTGTGGCACTACACAACATTTATAAACCATTACTTCTAGTAGAAAATTAGTGATTATCAAACTTTTGCTGCCTGGCTGCAGCTGTTTTGTTTTGTGTGACGTCAATCGTCGCTCGACCGGAGCTATGACGCAGATCTGCGTTTTGGCGCGATATTTTTTTATTCAAACTTTAACTTCGATTTATATCGCAAATACGACTGATATCCAGAAAATATAAATGCAGTATACATTAAATAGGGTGTTTGACTGTATTGAAAATATTATGCCAATTGACATCATCCATAAACATGACACAATGAAAAAGCATATTTCATTGATTTTTTTATAAAAATATGCTTATTTTTTGTAAAAAACACGAATAAAATTACTGTATTTTCGACATTTGATCACGTGATCGAAAACGGTCTGTAATTGGCTTCATCCCTAGTGACGTCACACAAATCTAAACAAACAGATTTTGTATTAATATTTGCGAATTTAATGTTGTAAAGCTATTTTGAGAGCGATTTATCCAGAAATTATCACCAAAAACAGTCCAGAGGTTAAATGTGAGAAGAATGGAGAAACATTTTGTGTAAGCAGACAGCAGTAACTTACCCAAAATTAATGTTTTTATGGTTGCATATTTCTTTAATAATAATCCACGTCATTGTTTCTACGCTGCAGAACTCAAAACGTAAAAACTACAATTTAAGTATTAATTTTTAATTGTTCTCCAAGCAAAACATTCAATCAAGTTGTACAAAAAGTATGTTGTAGTAGGTGGATATCACTATTTTGTTAGGTTATGTCTTTACAATGTTTAAAAAGAAAGTAACAGTACATAAAATAGTAATGCAATAAAAACACAAATTGTAATAGAAATATATAGACTCAAATATGTACCTCAAAATGATCTTCGCACATAGAAACACTTGAATTAGCTCCAATACTTTTGGGTTCTCTACGAGCTACTTAGTTCCAACCACTTTTTGCGAGTTTTGGGGTCCATTGGAACAGAAACGAATAGTTTTTCCGGTGTTTTATGGAAGTATTTGTACATTGTAGCACTACACAACATTTATAAACCATTACTTCCATTAGAAAATTAGTGATTATCAAACTTTTGCTGCCTGGCTGCAGCTGTTTTGTTTTGTGTGACGTCAATCGTCGCTCGACCGGAGCTATGACGCAGATCTGCGTTTTGGCGCGATATTTTTTTATTCAAACTTTAACATCGATTTATATCGCAAATACGACTGATATCCAGAAAATATAAATGCAGTATACATTAAATTATATCAGGCAATAATGTGCAATAGTTTCCCAAAAGTAGTCAAATACCCTATTGTAAACAACAAACCCTTTCACATGACTTTTTTAGTTACAGAACTTTGTGAGAGGCTTTGAAGCCATTCAAAGACATGCAGTTTCTTGTTTTTGGGTTGGATATTACATAGGACACCGTCCAGGCTAAATGATAAACAGTAGGTCGGTTTGACATAGTATCGTTTCATTACTAAATTATTCTGTGGACTCGACCTAGAATACACCAGTGACTGGAGATCAAATATAAGTATCAACAGTAGGAATGATCGAGCGAAGATTGTGCCAAATCTAAGATCTTTGGACTGCCTAAAAACAGCATTTTAGAAAAAAATACATTTACTTATACCTATTAAATTTTTTTAAGTAGGTATAAACAATTCAAACATTTAAGACAAAAACTTTTGAATTACTTTTCTATTTTTAGTTATAGAGTGAATCATATGTACCTACCTACTATATACTCTTTGAGACCCAATGGACTCTATGAAAGTAAATGTACCTATGAAAGCTGTCTCCCAATCCCTTTAGGGAGAACATTCCAGAAGGCGTTTAAACTGTTTCGTCTAATGAAGTCACCCGCGCCGGCCAACTCCGGCGCACGCGAGATAAATGTCAGCCTGATAGTTTAATATACGGTATTATGGTGTAGGTGAGAGTCGTGATGGACGAGGGAAAGGCCTGGCCAAGGCTGCAGCTAGAGCTACCAACTCGAAGCTTCTAAATTCAGGATAAAGTTGCTCTATTGGTCGATGAGACAGGATTAGAAGAAGTGACGTCTCTACTATCGGAGGCCAAGATTCATTAGCAACCTAGTTATGTGGTGATGGCAAACTCAGAAACTGTATTGACTATCTCCACGCTAATTTGTTCATTTAAGTAAACCTTTTTTGATTTACTTTTAATCTTTTATTTATGATATGATAAGTGGTAAGATATTTGGTGTATGGGACGCCAAATATCTGAAACAAGTCTGGATTTGTGAGATAAGGAAAATTTGGTGAGATGTTGCATATCACTCGCTTACCGACAAGAAGTTTGTGGTGAAGAGCGTACCTATACCTTTCCCCTAAAATGAATGTAAGCAGTAAATACCTTTTCAGATAAGTACCTAAAATTAAAGTACTTAAAAGAAATTATTTCTACTTAAGATTAAAACCGGTCGATCGTCTCGACCGATAAAATATCATCGTGAGTGCAAGCCGATGTTATAGTAATTAATTTTTGGCCAAATATTGCTAGAACAATTTTGAAATAAAATTATCTTAAAATCCTGAACCTTCTAGAACGTTTCTAGAAATTTATAGAAATTATCCTGCAGTCTATAGAACCTCTTCCGGGTGGTCACAATAGTAGCTGCAGCATGCACTTTCACGAGATGCCGCGTACAATTATTATGCATCCATTATGCGCCCGCGTCGTCGCTCAGGCATTTTCTCCTGTCAAACCGCCCACGCCAGGTTTGTGAGTGTTTTGGACCTTTGGTTGTGCTATTGGATAGTTCTATTGGAGTACCGCAAAATACCAACATAAAATTTTGTGTATTGAACATAGACGTATGGTTCCGGCAATAGCTTCCTTTCTGATTTAGATAGATATATAGATAGAAACTCTTTATACAAACAAATAGAAAACACTTACGAACTAGTGCCACAAGTGGCCTTATCGCTAAAAGCGATCTCTTCCAACCATTTACAGACTCATTTTGAAATACTTTTGGGAAACTTAAACGATCAAAATCAAACTTTTTTATGCACAGTAAGGACATGCAAGTACCTTTCAATTTTAAAGATACCTTTTGATCACACTCTCATATTTAGGCTTTTTTTCCGATGTGCCTTTCCATTTTTTTAATATTCAATAACTATTAAGAACGCGTGCCTATATATTAATTAAAAAAAGAAAAAAAAAACTCGGTGGTTACTATTTCTAACTTTTTTACTCACAGCATCATAATTTATATCATACTCAAACTATAAATTTTATGTAAAAGTGAGTTTTTTTTGTTCCTCTTTCAAGTAGTAATAGAAGAGTTATTCAACGGAACGTAATTTTTTTGCATCTATATTCTTAACTAGCGGTCCGCCCCAGCTTCGCACGGGTATAGATTATGTCACCCGGGGATAGTGTAGCTTCCCAACAGTGAAACAATTTTTAAAATCGGTCTTGTACTTTTTGATCCAAACATACTTCCATACAAATCTTTCCTCTTTATAATATTAGTATAGAAGTATAGATTGGAGGACTCCCGGAGAGTTTTTTTTTGCATCGGACTAGGCCTACGTTTGACCGCGATCTCGCCTGGTGGAAAGCGATGTGGAGCACGTTTACCTAGTAATAACCTATTAACCCTAGACTTTAAATTAGGTACCTACGGTTCCTGAGAAATGGCCAACGCGAGTGTTCAGCTAAGTGGTAAATAAAATACCTGAACCTAGGTAGGTTAGGTACCTAGTCGTTATATAATTTAGGTGTATAGACTTCGCCCCGCCTGCACGTATATCAACGATGCTCCTAATCAGTAAATATGATATGATAATCAGCCCTCGACTAACGCACACATGCACGCCTCATAGGGTTCAGGCCAGTAAGAGTGTGTGTCATGCGTGTGACTAATCTATGCGCCCGCGCACTAACTTCTGCTTAAACTATCAACTGGTGGTAGAAGCTGCTGCTTAATCTATGGATTTTTCATAGTATTTACTGTTTAAGCTGTGTACGCGCCATTCAAGGTCACTGGCCAGCGGAGCGGCCCACCGACCGAATTTAACGCAGTCATCCTGCATGACTTTTTGGGCTTTGGTTTTAGGAGGGTATTTTCACAAATAAAATGTTTTGTGTGAATAGTTCGTAAGAGTTTGAAAAATCGCTTTAAACTATTGACACCATTTGTAATAATCTACATTTCATCTATCTAGTCTTCAAACTGAAAGAAAAATGCAATTTAACATAATTATCTACACTATACCTAATTACCTACCATAACAGTTATGGTACCTAATACCTATCGTAATTTTTTTTATTTCTTCCTTCATTCTATAGTCTAGTGATAAGCTGTCACGGATGACACGTCCCGGTAGTCATACCGAGACGTGTCATCCATGATCCGACCCATGGTAATGCTCAGTTGCAAATGCCACTTGCGGCCACCCATCCGAAAATCGGAAAACCTCAGGAACACGTATACAGTCCTGTTATGCTATAAACACTGCCTAAAATGCCTCTGCGTTGTTACCATCAATCGAGCTATTTCTTCGACTCGACATTCAATAGTAGATAAGAAAAAAAATTGGCAAGAATGTATATCTATATACTTACTAACCATCCCGTAATAATTTCAGTACAATATGTATTACTTATAAATAAAATAGACTCAAGATTTTACAAAACGCTACATAACATTCAACAAGTAAACCAAACTTAAACAATTCTCAAAGATATGCCGGAGACGTTCACAAGGGCGAGGGAGTCAGGGGTGGACGGGTTCTGGCGAATGACTCCGACGTCCGGGAGCGGGCATCGACCTGCCCAATCTCCGCCGCATTAGCATGGCGAGCAATATTCCAGTCTAGCCAATCCCTGTGTGCGTATAGACTCGACGATCTTACTATAGAAACTCGAATGACTGGCCATCTAGTACTCGCCTATGTCTGCTACACTAGCAACCATTCTCAAGATGAAAATCTGCCCAAACCACAACTGATCCAGAGCAACCCGAGGCGAGAGTAATTTCCTGATCTAGTTCCTAGAAAGAAATATAATTTCATTTTGCGAGGCGTGTTTACCCTCTTCGATCAGTTAGGTGAGCTAGTCAAACGTCTAGAAACTACCTACGTTTTCCTAGCCGTTCTTTAGAGTTTCTGGTACTACCTCTATCATCCTCTATAAAGGTTTTGACTCTGAAAACTATCAGCTCACTTCTAATCTGCAAGAGGAGATATCAAGGAAGTGATTAAATGAATATTTTATAATAAACCTATCTTAAATCGTAGCTATTTATGTAGCCTGGATTTACTAGTACCTAGTACTAGTTTTAGTTATTTTAATTGGTGGTTTTTTTATTGCCTAGACTAGTGACGAAGTGAAGTTCTTGGATCTACATGCGTTGTAATTTCACATCTCCCAAAATTTAACCTACTCTGTACTAGTTACCTATTTGGTAGAGCGAATTATTTTCACAGATATAATTCGAATATTTCGAGTTTTTTTAATATTATATATTTTTACTAGGCACAAGCTAACACTAGGCACTAACACTACAGTGTTTTTTATTGTTTGTAGTACAGCGCTACGTACTCCGGGGTTTGTGCCCTTTTCCAACTATTTTTATTGTCAACTATTACTAATACATATAACATAAAACGAGTGACTTTACAAGACGAGTGTTTCGAGTTCAGCACTCGTAGTAGGAGCACATACGAGTGCGTACACATGTGTGCGTGCTGCGCCCGCGCTGCCGCGTCGTCATCGCAAAGATGTGTTTGTTAAAACGCTGATAGATTAAATGCCTCCTCACTGCACTCCCTTGGTAACAATGTGCATGCTTGATGTGGCTTGATAAATTATTTAGAGTGGAAGTCTTATAACAGTGCATAGGAACACATCTATTGATAGATAAATATTACCAAACAGTCATATTTATTCTACTGACATCTGTCAAAATATTGTCACTATTTCGCATATTTTTTTACATTCATTTGTTTTTGTAGTTTCATTGTTTTTTGACTTAAATTTTTTAAGTTCGACCTAGGACCTCCACCAAGGACCAAGGTATGGTTTGGTGTTCCAACTTCAATTATCGTTGGACCCTTAAATTACCTTGGTTAAAGGTTCATCATCATCATCAGCCAGAAGACGTCCACACTGAACGACAACCTGCCTTTTGCATCCACTGGATGCCTGCGACTCCCACAATGTTGTCGGTCCATCTAGTGGGAAGCCTACCTACGCTGCGTCTTCCGGTTCGTGGTCTCCACTCCAGATTCTTTCTTCCCCATCGGTTATCGGTTCTTCGAGCGATGCGGCCTGCCCATTGCCACTTCAACTTGCAAATTTTAACAGCTATGTCGGTGACTCTGGTTTTTAGGCGAATATCCATGTTCCGGATTCTATCGCGCAAAGAAATTCCGAGCATAGCTCTCTCCATTGCCCGCTGTGTGACTCTGAGTTTTTCTAAAAGGCCAACAGGAATTGAAGCTTGAAACAACAAAATTCGCAACCAGCAAATTTTCGCACCCGTTGATGTCTTTTTTAGCGCCTACAATGCAAGAGAATATTTTATTATTTCGTGTAACCTATCCTGTAAAAATTGTCCGTCATATTTTGACACGCACACATCCAATGTTTGTTTGTATCATAATGCATTATGACACAGTTGTGTGCGTGTGTGAGAGCGCGGAATGCGACGACGGTGCTGATATAATTTCGAGTCGCTCGTAGCCCCGCTTGATAAAAAAGATCAAGTTCAAAGGGCCACGCTACACCGAAGATATGAATTAGGGCGATGATGATTTTATCTAAAAAAGTTCTATGCATCATAAATACCTAAGTCTACGTTGTTACGTATGTTACATTTAAATATAAAGTTACAAACACCGCAAAATATTAAAGACATGTCATTCTAAAGCAATGAAACAGCAGTTTTAATTTCATCGACCTAATCGACAAACACTACTCAGAAATCAGTAAATTGTTTACTACGAGCATAATCAAATTCGGTAGCATCGGGCATTCATCACCGAGCCCCCATTGTCGCGATGAAAGCGCTCATAAAAAGATTTGCATTTATTTGCATACAGTGTCATTATACCGTTGAGTGAGTGAATGGCACTTGTATTTGCAGTGCGGTGCCAGCTTCGCTAAGCCGACCCCATCACTACGACAATAGATCCTTTTCGTACCTGCGAAGTCATTTTTTACACCATCATAAAACTGGCCATTGCGTAATTTTCTGCATTGTCTAAACCCTTTCCGTTTGTTTTTATTGCTCCCCTTTATTTAGCCATCAGCATCCAAAGTCGGCATCTTTGCTAAGGTTGCTGAGTTCTGCAATTGAGTTGTAAAATAATAAAAAATGCGCTATTCTCCGCAGAAATGAGCCAAAGGGTTTAATGTTGCGGGGTTGGGTTTCTCTTTTATTTGAGGAGAGAGACCGTAACGGTACAGTTTTCGAATACATTTCTCTTGGAGTAAGTAATGGAAGCATTATGTTATTGCCCTAAGATAAGTGAAATGTTTTCACGTGACTCGTATTTATCACGTTGGAAAAAGTGTATATGGAGCCGATACATTTTATGGTTATTTAACATTTAAAAGCCTCCGTGACGTATGATTTGTTCGAACTTGAAGCTAGTTGTCTTGAGTGCATCATTTAAAAAGATTTTTAAATAGTTCGGTAGAACACTTTCATGTGTATAAGAAGTGTGAGTTTGTAATTTATGGACAGGTCAAACTTTTAAGAGTATTTTGTTCACAAAACAATACAATGATAGTACCTCCAACCAGACAAACAAGAAATATGTATATGGTAAGGGTGGGTGCAAAGCAAATGGATCTGAGGCCTTACGGCTACCATTCTAAGCGATTTTGCGGTGCAAGTACCGTTCTTTACCGATCGTCAAATTTAACAGTTGAAATAGTAAATGTGATAAAATGCTATTTAATCAGTACTCGCTATGATCGATTCTATGGCATTTTATCGAATTTGACGTTCGATAAAGAACAATAAATAATAAATATTCGGGACATTTTTTGCACACAAAGTCATCTGACCCCAAACTAAGCAAAGCTTGTGATTTATGGCTGCCAGAGACTGATATAATATAAAAATATTTAAAAACCAATAGCGGTATTTCTGGTGGATCAACTTTTGCAAACGGTAGAAAATTATGTGTCAAACCTCACTTTCATTTTAAAAGATCAATTTAATTATACATCACATTCAAATTTATATTTACCCCGCTGTCACGCCACGATCTTGTATTTATGAAGACGTCATCTACCCAGTGACTAACCCTGAACTAAGAGTAATCTATTGACACCTCCATTTATGAAAATCGTTTAAGGCGATTAGACTGTAAGTAAAACACACGTTAAACTCATTTCCTGCTTTGTGTTGCCTCGGGTACATACATTTTTAAACACGTATAGGTACCAGTATGTATAAAAAAAAAAAAAAACATGATACTAACAATGAGCATGTGCACAGCGCAAAACTGAATACAAACCACATTTACTGATAACAAACCCCCACAAAATTCAATGAAAGCACAACCATTTTTTAGCGTATTGTATGATTTTTTTAAAGGTTTGAATCCTTTTCTGAGATGGCTAATTCTCAAGGCAACAAAGGACCTAACTGTTTCGTCGAAATAAAACTTTCTAAATATTAATATAGTCGGCGCTAGAGTTAAAAGGTGCCAACGTTTAATATAATCGCTTGCAAAGGCGCCGCTTTTATGGCATCATAGGCCTTTCTCCGGACACCCAAGAGTTTTGCGCAATGTTGCGCATCTCTTATCAGTTTTAACTGCACGCTATAGCGGATTTTTCTACTTTTGCGCAAAACGTTTCTCAACGTGTTTCAGACGTTACAGTTATCTGCAATAGCCCAAAGAATTGCAATAAAGATAAGTAGACATCCTAGTTCGTTATCTCCGTACGTTATCTCAATCTTAGCACGATGCCGATATCTAGCGGTCTGTCTAATGTTGGCAACATTAGACGGACTGCTCATTAGCTCTATCAGCCAGATCGCAAACAAATTTCATAAAATGTCGTATTTAATGACTGTCCTAAATGGATCACGAATATATAAAACGACCTACAGCTTTCATCCATCACCGTGCCAATCAGATATAAAGAAAATACACAAAACGATGTCCATTACGATTCGGCCACAAATTGTGGAGAGGGCATAGAAAAACATTTTACTGTTTGACATGGCCGAGGTAAATGACAAAAGTCAATCTACACATCAATCGCCAAACATTGGAAATTTTGGAGGTAGCACGCAACTGTTCAATAATGCACGGAGTATCGATGTGGGACACCGCCCGCTGCCTCCACCACCATGACGGGCTGGTCTGCCAACCACCACCGAGTGCGTGGACAACACCTCATCCTTTATGAAATGCGTATAGTTTGAAACTAGAACAGATGACGTGTATTCATATAAATGGTAACTATCTTAGAACACGTGATAAATATACAAACTGTAGGTAAATTTGTATATTTTATTGTTGTTAAATATCTATAGATACCAGTAACTGTTTCCCGTGACTTCGTCGGCATTGTAAAAAAAAACAGTGACGATAATTAGTTTTCTATCGATAAAATAATTTTCAGAACCGCAACAATAGTTCCAGAGATTACCTTCTACAAGTATACTAACTTCAATTCTTTATACCTAGTACGAGTGCATATATGTATGTGACATTCTCATTAATCACGAACAATTATTGCGGTTTTAAAAAATGATATGAAACTCTAGATCGCATTTAACTGCAAGCAAAAGCTAGTAAGTAATCATTAATTTGGTTTAGATAATAATAATTCTAAAAATTTGGAATCTTGGGAGACGTACATATTAAATTATTCTTTAAAAAATTAAGGATTTATAAACCAGAGTATTTTGTCACGAAGTAATGACGGGAAGTCAACAATTATTTAGATGACAACACTGAATGTAATTAGTAGGTATAACACTTTTGTAAGTTATGATACTAACCATGGACAAATTTAATGAAATGAAATGCCTTGAGTCAAAATATAACTACTGTTTTGATACAAGTAGAGTCAGTACGCAACATGAGTATACAGTAGCAAAGAGGAACTGTTGACTTTGGTGATACGGGGTGCCTAGTCGGTGGGTGCTTTGCCAGGGTGGCAGGGGGTTGCCAAATGACACCTATCAATTATTCACCGTAATTCCCCGCCACATTTGCGTGTGGAAGACAAATAGTACGTCCGAACTTCCAACGCACGTGAAACATCTCCCTATAATTACAAGCTATCAATAAGGAAAGTACTCAATCATTTCGTAGCCTCGAATGACCATTAATTTGTTTCACTAATAACCTAATAGTGTTTAATTAGGTGAATGTTTCTTTGCGAACCCTAAATTAGTAAGTTAAAGGAAAGTTTCAGTTACTATGTAGCGTCTTTTGAAGTTATCAAAGCATGTATCTTAATTATTGATTGAAATGAAACAATTTTATCGCCTGTATTTTACATCGCATATTTTAATTCCTGTCGTTTTGAACACATTGCAGTGTCCGTTGTTACAGGTAGAAATGACGATGTTAGGTATAGAAATGTGATGAAATTATTTACAAGTACAGACACAAATTTTAAGTCAAAACATTATCTTTGTACGCAATAAGTCGCTCAATTTTGTAAGCGACTGCTAACGGTATCCAGAGGTTTTGCAATTCTGCGCCGGGCTTGAGGTTTTTAAATTATTAATTAAAAAACCCATGGATTTTGGGTCAACCAGTAGAGAAAAATTATGAAATAAGTATCATGAGAAAAACCGATAGAAATACCGACAAACAGATTAAAGAACCCGTCCCGTGAACATGGTGCATGTAACTGCAGTAACTGCGCCAAAATATCGGGAGCTCATTCCACAACCTTACCACGGTAAATATACCGTAAATAATCATATAACTTTAGTAAACAACGGTGATAGGTGTTGTTTGTAGTGATAGTGGTGAGACTTCCTTAAAACAGTGTTTCAAACAAATTAAAACCCTATAGAAAAGCTACCTTTGGATCAGACATTTTTAAACGCTGACGTTGTCCATAATTTTAAACATCTTTGATCATAGTCCTGTAATTGTTGTGCGACGAAAAAGTTAAGCACATAAATCAAAAGCTTTCTAATCTTAAATAAGACTTGACATACAAGATTTTTACAACCAAAATTATTATTTAAATCATTTATCAAGTTGGTCGAATTTACATATACCGAAGACGCAGAAGCGTAAACATTTACTCATGGAAAGATGACAATGACATGTAATTCGATAAGGTTGAGTAATCCTCGTACTTCAGCCTTGTTCTACATTTGTCTTTATCCATTAATATAATTTGCGTGTATTATAATCAACTGATAAGGGGGACTATGGGGTGGTAGGGCTGCCGACTGGTGGTGATCTGATCTATTATTCATGGAGCGTATTTTGGTTGCGAGGACAGTGGATGCCAATCGGACAGCCTATCCTCAACCATCAGTAAGTACTTGCACACATTCGTAAGCTCGTTGAAGGCTTATTTATAAATTCATAGGTAAAACGAAAACAACGACTGGGATCCGACACGTTCCTAAGGAGGTCAACGATTCGTAAAAACCAACTTTGACAAGTAAGGCTAACTTGCCCATTATTTTATTTAACGTAATTTTTATGTGATATCGTAAAGGGCTATCGCTAAATGATACCAGTTTTCTAAGTTCCAAGTAGATAACTAATTTATAATTATCTTACATATATCTACATATTAGCGGTGAAACCTTGGCCCCAAATTTTTTGAGGCCTCGGCAGCGTGTTATTGAACAATCTGTTTAGTTTAAAATATCGCAACGGAATAAATAAATTATAACCTATATAAATATATAAAAGCGAAATTCATCTACTCACTCACTCACTTATCACGAAATCTCGAAATCTACTTGACCTACGAAGATGAAATTTGGCAAGTAGGTACATTCCTTATGGGATGTAGAAATCCGCTCCGGTCAGGATTTTGCGAAAAGGCCAAATTAAGGGGGGCAAACGGGGACTTAAAGTTTACATGAAAGTCTACGCGTACAAAGTCGCGGGCAACAGCTAGTTATATTATAAAGATAATCCGATCTGATGGATTGATTCATATAAATATGGTTAGGTAGTTTTCTTGTGTGTCTGTCTAACCGTCTGTCCGCTACTTACTGCTTTGCTCCTCACTATAACGGGTGTAGATATCGTGTTCGTACAGCGAAGCGTATGGAACTGCTGACTTTTCGCGATTTCAGTATTGGTCCCGAAGTAAATGTTGTTTATAATGAGGAGTACAATGATATCTTCGATTATGTCCGTCGTCTAACAGAACACCCCATGTAGTTACGCGTACGAAGTCGTAGGCATCAGCTAGTTAATATTCTATGGTAGTGATACTAAAATTTATGAATTTGTAAAGTGTAGGTATTTTCGGTACCAGGGTTCCAGAACTGTTTGTTATCTTAGTCTGGCTTGTCAATGTGTGCGAATCGCGTACGTGAATCGCGTATCACAAATTGGCACCGCCTCCTCGCGAACCGGCTGCCAAAATGAGTCATCGTCATCAACCGACCAAACAACGCGCTCGGCAAGTAGGCATTATACCTTGTTTATACCTATAGGAGTATGTTTAAATATCGAACGACTTCCTGAATAGATTGTTTGCGAGTTGCCTCTTAGCGGTTCATGCTGCTCTGGTAACAATTTGCTCAATCATTTAGTTGATTGAAAGTAAAAATTTCTTTATTAAACTTGAGAATGTTGGAGTCTGTTTTCATTTAAGTGATTGATATAATAATGTATTTAGGGTACATTATTTGAAAATTATTCTGTCAATTTGGTTTATAACATCATTGTATAATACTACGAATTGAATTAAAGGTAAGTATTTAGTTATTCGTAAAACTTCAATTATTGTAATTTAAAATATTTTCTGACAAATACTATCTTAATTCAATTGTGCAAAACCAGATAAATAACAGACATCATCATCATTATCATCAGACGTCAAAACAAATGGCAATGTCCGAGGCCATTGACCGGCTTTTCGCAAAACACAAAACCACCTCTTCCAAACTCATTTAGTCCTGATACTATTGTGCGAAATTGACGTAACTTCACGCCCGCCCACAACAAAATGTTTTTTGCATGCGCACGCGCCCCTTGGCAAAACATTCGTCATTGTTATGTCATTATTACGCTGACTGCACTACAAAAGTGGTACTGCATTACTTTTGTGCGGACTTGCATTTCTTTGTAGGTCGGGGATGCCGTTCATTCAATCCATTTGCGAATCTCTAGACAAGTGTCGACGACCTTGTCTGCCAATTTTTATACATAAGCAATTTTAGCGCTCGCGAGGTATATAATGTATAACATTGTATGTGTGTGTCTGTATATAAGATTTAATAGCGCGAGGTAGAGTCGATAAAAACGTGCCTGTCCGCATTTGAAGTAATAGATATTTATGTTTACTAGTTGTGGAATATTTGTGTGAGCAAATTTAGTTGCGATATCAATACGGACAGTGTGTTATCGCGGCAATGGGTTGCGTTATCAGTGGTACGCACTGTATCTCCGCGACAGAGCCGTGCGTGCACGATGCGTTTCGCCGACGCAAACTTAGGCTTCGCTTCACACGTACCGCTACTAATTGCATAAAAAACACTCACTTTCGCAAACGAATTACCAATTTTTAATAGAATTCACAATACGTGAGATTAATTGTGAAATTATGCGTTACGCACATGTAAAACTGTGATGATACCAAGCATTGTGGCACGTTTACCAACTTCGATAGATAACGATGTGTTGCTATAATTTATTTGTTTTTGTATTTTTTAACAAAGCAATGACTATGAACTTAGTAGATATAAACAAGGCTATTATAAGAAAAAACATTTATTTAGAAGGTACATTTAAGAAAATTACGACCTGAAGTTTTAAAACAGAAGTAGATAGCTTAAAGTCTTACTACAAAAAAATCAACTTATCAACTTTGTTTTAGCTAGACAGCGTCTAAAAGTTACTAGTGATTTCTATGCATGGAATACAACACTGAACAAATGATAAACGCCATTTTAGGGATCCGTAGCCTGGCAAGGAACCCTATATAACTAAATTCGTTCTGTCCGTCCGTCCGTCCGTCCTAAAAATTATTTTATTTTAGGACCTTCTTACTTCTATATAGTTATTAAGGCAAGTGCTTGAAACTTTGCACAATTACAGTTTAAGTATAGATCTAAATTTGAAAAACATAAAAAGAATATAATTTTGTGTTTTAGGGGTGGCTCTTTCATCATGTGAAATGGTGTGAAAATATTTTTTTCGCTGCACCCCCTCTTGTAGGATATCGTTAAATATGGCTTTTAAAACCAAGAGACGGTTTCTTAAATAAGCGTTTTTTTATATGGCCCGCTTAAGTGGCAAAAACTTAGACCTCCCTGCATTTCTAAACTATTAGACATAGAAACTTGTTACTTGCCATGCTGATAGGTCATATTAAAAACCTTAATTAAAAATTATTTCAAGCATTTTCTGATCATAACTTTTGAGATATAGAGATAAAACTCAAGAAGTTCTAGCTCAATTGTCATAAACTTTTTCGTAAAATTGTCATAAAGAATGTTTCTCAAGTAGCTTTCTTGTTGACTAAACTATAAAAAGTATATGTTATGTTGGTATGATGCACTTCTGAAATCAGAGCTTCATTATTTCGCATTTTTCTGTGACCCCCAATTTCTGAACTATGATGATTGTGACTTCAATTATATGACTTTGGCTACGAAAAACGGAACCCTACCATATTATGCGTGTCTCGAGTCTCGACACGCTCCGTGCCAGTAATTTGTAATTTGCTAAACGCTCGACTAGGTTAGTGTTTTGTTTTTAAGTAACACTGCTAGTTCATCATCTTCTCCACTCCTATAAAGTCCGGTGAGTTGTGGCCCAAGATTTTAATCCTCCGCCATCACCAACGAATTAAACTTCTGTATTTTCCTAAATAAAACGAATCGAAATATACTCAAATATGGAAACGGATGCACAGCTAATAAATAGATAGTTCAGCGAGGCGAAAGTAAACTAGTAGATAGTGTTATCTATACCGAGAAACTAATGCACTACGATAGTGCCTGATAATGAAATGACAAATTGCAATAACGTAGATTGGAATGTGTTGCGCACACATGCGAGCCCGTAGGTACTTTATAATGATCTCTAACATTCTATGAGTTCTAAACAAAAACATTTAAAAGTATGGATATACAGGGTTACGCATATAGACTGTATTAACCCGAAAGAAGGCCACTGTTCACATCATTATGAACAACTTTTACTATGAGACCAATCCTGAAAATGCAAAAAAATATCAATTATTCCATAGAAAACGGCCATTGACACTCGACAAAATATATGGAACAGCTGATTTTTTTTAGCGATTTCTTCTTTTGTCCCATAGTATTTTTTTAAACAATGGTGAGTACAATGACCTCCTCGCTGCTTATTACAGGCTATCTGCGTAACCCTGTAGAGTCCGCGCAAAAAATGTCCGGACCAATAATAGACTAAACTCATGGTAATTTGATAATTAAAACCATAATTGATGCAAGCTAAATTAAAATTGTTATGTCACATAGGATTTAAAAGCACTGCAATGGAATGGAACTATGATCTCGTCATTGTAAATTTTGATATGACCTGTGCTGTGCCCTTAGATCAGACAAACAAGGGAGAAATGGTAAAGTGTCGAAGCGGGTGTGAACCCATTAAGACTAAATCAGTGGGGAACTGCTCGGACACAGGCCTTCTCTCCAGAAAGAGAGGTTTGGCCCCTATACACGATGCTGTCTCAGTGCATGTTGGTGAATGTTATGTCTTTGAATTTTTGAGGTTCTTGGACATACCGATTTCCTCACGGTTTTTCCTTTACCGTTATTAAGCGATGGCATCGTAATAGCACGTTATTTAGTATTCATCTAATCACTAATTAGTATTCATCTAGTAACTAAATACTAATTGTCGCAGGGCTGAGGATCGAACCAGGTGCCGCCAGATTGTAAAGGAATCAGGCTACCACCATCGCTCCATTTTTAAAATAGGTACATCTTATATTGAGTAAACACAAGAATTTATTTTCGTGAATGATTAGACCCAACTTTCATTTGTTTTTGTAAATACAACGTTCTAGAGTAAAATATTATGAAAACGGACAATTATATCAACGGACAACGGTTTATTAACATAGATAGATATTAGATTTAACTAATTCAAAGAAGTTTTCTATAGACGGTTAACTACAAAATTACTTATCTTCAAAAACTATGTACCTACTTCCCAAACTATTTGAATCTTCTCAAACTCCTAAAGCAGCAGCTGGATAAAATAAGACATAATCACGAGAAGTCATTTATTACTTTTAAAAAATGGGGGAAAACATACAATTTCACTATCAGACGCAAGCAGACAAAAATTTGAGCAAAGTGTGAGGTGAAGTGTTCACCAAAACACTTTAACGTGATGGGCACGAATGAAATGTCGAAATATTTTTATATTCTCTATAATAGGTTTTAAGGGACAAAGGATCGAATCATATTTGGCAACAAAATAGTCATGGGCAATCTTTTCGTGATATAAAAATGAGAAAAGGGGTTTAACGTAAGCCCTTTGAAGCGGGTCGAATTGGGTATGGACATGGACATCTACAGTTTTTTTGCTATTATTTGAATAATAAAACTGTCACAGATGTTTTATCCGTAAGTGATATTTATTATTTGTTTTCCATGTTTTCGTGATATAATTTTACTAGACATATATTTTTCACAAAGTGACCAAATGTTGTAGTTTCTAAAAATAATTCGTTCCAAAAGCTATCTGACCGTTTAGTTTTAGTTTTATAGGCCTTGTGTGAACGTAATTTGTTTAAAAAAAATATAGGTTGGTAAATTGCAGTACCCACTGGTAAAGTAAATAGCGCTTGTGAATAAATAAAAGTAGAGTACCTACCTACGTAGCATAAAAATATATTACTCATATAAACTAATCACCTACTCGATATGGTATTACATTCGAAATGAAACATTGTCTATGCCCTACAATATTTACCGTAGCGGCCTGGCTCTCAATAAAAAGGAGCAATTATAATAAAAATACAATTTTGACCACAACCCCTGGTATTATTGCGGAGGGGTGTTCGCGAATAAACCGGCCGTAAAACTCGTAAGCACGGGGCTTTGTACTGACATATGCCTGATCATATTTGGGATAAAGATAATATTGTATTCCATTCAAATTGATAGGCTACACGATTTTAATGCAGGATGTCACACATGCAAGTTGCGGACATGAAAATTATGCAAATATCGATATATTATGATAAATGAGGGTAGCATCGTGATCAAAGACTAAAGTAGTTAGACCTTGATTAATATTAAATCAGAAAAGTGAATAATTATACGGATAGCATGTTGCCGTCGATGTCCCCTTGGCTTCTGGGAATGGTCGAATGTGGACAAGTTTTAGTGCGAATGATAGCTGTAATTACAGTATAGGGCTGCAAGCCGGCTATCGGACAGTCCATCTATTCGCGCCGTCATCAACCGTCGATATTCAACACGCACACCGGAAATAACGTATGGACACAATACACCACTATTGATTGTGCTAAAACACCACCCTTCGCTAGTTTGCACGTGCTATACCATAATTGCATGCCGCGATGTTTGCACTTGTCAATTTATTTGTTATTCATGCAAACGACCGTGTAAGCGAAATAAAACTTAACATTCCAATGTTCATTGCGGAATACGTTGGCCAGTGACGCATAAATTGGGAGTTTCGTTCGAGTTACGAAAGAGAGGCGGCTTTTCTCAACATTTAGCGACATCGAAAAGCGGTCGTAAATTCGAAGGTAACGCATTTTCACGTGGCTCATTAGTGATGGGTGTTACTAACCGCAACCTAATGGCAAACGACTATAGCTGAGTAAGTATGGAATTACAAATTGAGGATTTTGAAACAAAGTAAAGTTTGTTAGTAACTTATCTAAGTTAAGGCGCAGCGTCGCATCGGAAGCCGCTACAAAATATCACACGAATACATTTTCTACTTTCCAATGCATTTTAAAGTATCGTGTCAGTGCAACGACCAGCATGCGATGGGACGATCTCTCGCGGCTAGCAGATCGAGTCCGCCCAAGGACGTCCACTCCGAAACAGCCTCCGGACACCCGTCGACCTTATCTCTTACCACATAAGAGATATATTCGATTGTGGCACACCGTAGATAATCCCTTGGCCGACTCAGTAAGAAAAATGATCCTGTATAAAAAAGTTAAAAGTCGAGAGCTCGCGGTTGTTTTATTTCTTTAGGCCGCGGCGAAGCCAACATGGCGGCGAGTCAGGGCGAATTATCTCTGGATATACTTTATAAGATTTTTATCGCACTATTCCCGAGACGAGGCTTAGTAAGGTATCATTTTAAGACAAAGGTAAAGTTAGCCTGTGATTACGCCTGTTTATAAATTTGTCGTATATTTACTGCACGGTAAATCATGTAGATAAGTTATAAATATTTTCAGTGAGTGTATGCAAGTAAGCCACATTATTTTAGCATAGTGTTTACCTATTCAATAAGGTAAGTCGAATATATCCAAAAATTCGTTACGCGCCACCCTGTCTGCCAGGCAGGTGCTCGCCGATATTTTGACAACGATACTTAGCAGAACCGCCCTTTTTTTAATTTAATTCATTCTTTTTTACGAACGCTCTTGATCCATTTTAGTAATAATCGATGTTATCTAAAGTTTAAACGTTAGAAAAACTGTTTCAAAGTCAACCGAAATGTATTTAATTGCTTCTGTATAATTTTGATATAAAGATGTTAGTATGTTTTGCTGTAGGTATATAGATAGTCCTAGTCATATTTTTTTCATCTATGGGTTACATTAGATCCTAACTGATAAAAAAAAAAAAGTTTCAAAATTACCTTCAAAATAATTATAGATTTAAACTCAATAAATAGTAAATAAGTTGATACAGGGGGGAAGAACGACAAAACGAAAAAAAATATTGGTACCTAATTATATTTTAGGTAGAACGTTATGTCCTTTGAACTTTTGAGGTTCTTGGACATACCGGTTTCCTCACGATGTTTTTCTTTCACTATTTTGAGCGATGGCATCTATACTGCCCATAGTTTATTTAAATATTGTATACTATAAATCATTGGTGCAGAACCGAGGATTGAACCGGGTGCCGTCAGATTGTAAAATGCATATGCTATCGCTCGGCCACCATGGACACTTCGATCTTTGCACATTTCAATGAAAAATAAACTTAATTCTCCCATTTCTCCCAATTTGCGATTGTATAAAATATTCCTATGTAATGAATAGTAATGTATGGGTGTTGTATGAGACAATGGGAGGAAAGAGTGTATTGTTTCACTTGGTCCCGGGGAGTTTCGCTACAATGAGTCGCATCCGGACTCGGCCGGGCGACGTCGTTGGCCCGCGGCCGGCGGGACCCACGGTACCCACCCAAAATGAATACATTAGACGACCTTTCAACGGAAATAATTTTTAAATTTTGGCTATTTACAATCATAAAGAGAATATAAATATACGTACGCATACACCGTGCTGCGATGGTGCTACGATATACAGCAACGTAGAGTAAGGCGTATAACCAAAAAGTGCTATAATCAACGAGTACTTATAGATGATTATATTCAACGTCATCCGACTTCACTCTTTATTCACATAACTATACCCTTAAAAAAGTGCACAACCTTTTAGACTATAAGTCCAAATCATCTTCGTCAATAAAAATGAAAAAAAACGAAATATAGGTCAACTTTTGCTAACTCTTAGTGCAAATACACATAGGTACAAAATAATTACACAAACTCGCTTGCACTATTTAACCATTATTAATATTTTCGGATAAGAGGGTAGAGTCACCCCAGATGATAATAAAATAATAAATTCATCCAGGGCGCGTGGCAGGATGCTGGTGACAAATGATGAGACCGCTTGCGTGAAATTACAATTATCTCTTTATACTCTTCAACCCTTCCTCATTATGCAAAGTTAATGTATTAATTGCCATTTGCCATTCACATTTATAACTCGCACAGATAATAAAAATCTCGTTTGCTTTAAACTCCCACAGATAATGAAACTCTTGTTTGCTTCTTTTGTGTTTTATGTTAAACGTACTGCAATGTGTCAACATGTTTGTTTTCGTCCATGATTGGGACTTTAATTCAACATAATTAACAAGTGAGTCAGCTGTTTCTGCATCGACTCGTTCGTTATGTTTTATTATAGACGAGTATTTTTGTCGTTTTATCCCTTACGGTTGATCAGTCGCGTCAATTTCAGCTCAACGAGCCACCATGCGGGATCGCATTATTGCTTTTTTATTAGTGTTTTTATCCCCCGCTTCGCAGTTTTTGTTTCGTGCGTGGGATAGGTCGGGATCGGGCGCGTCTGTTTATTTATGCTGGTATTAGCATAATGCATTTTTGTGCAGCGCTTTGTGTGCCAATTGTCGCGAACATAATTTATATCAATTTAAATTGCAAGCTTTCATTTATTTATAAGTATTTATAGAGTTGAACGTCCCCGATGAGTGAGACAGTAGGTCCGCGAATCCCTAAGCTAATTACCCCTACCGGCGTTAGAATCAAAGGTCATAACTGTTCGTTTCACGACAATGGAGCATTTGCATTCGAGTTTCCGGCGTAAATAGCCAAATTATCGTGAATTTTTTAAACGGTCGTGTGGTTGACCGCTGATATTAACAGTCACTGCGCATATCAGAATAAATGCATTTAGATAACGTTGTTTAAATCCAGTTGCAGTGTTGTTTTTACTTAGTTGCTCATCGATTTCAAGCTACAATATTTTTAGTGGCTTTGGCCACTGTTTTTCTAATTATCTAGATATATATAATAGTTGTAGAATCGATACAATACATTTTAGGTTGCTACGTCTTTCTTTCATTAGGTTCAGTATTGTTAGGTCAGTGTGGGATTGGTCACCCGCTAACGTTGAAAGTAGTAATAAGTTTATTTCTATAACATCTAAGAATATCATATTTGGCAGATCATGTTTTGCAAATGGTACACCAGAACAAACATTGATGTACCTAGCCTCACTTTCATTTGAAAAGACCTATTCAATGATACTTTATTATGAAGGAGTACAATGAAAAAATATTCACCCCTTCTTTTCTCCAGTACATGGAAGCTAATCATCTTGTATAATGTGTTATGACGTCACATAATATATGCAGTGGCTATCTTAGAGAAATCTTTCGACACCTTTTTATCAAAATCGGTGGAGGCGTTTGGGTTGAAGGTATTTTATGTTATAGGTGGCAAACAAGCTAACTAGCCGCCTGATGGTAAGCGATCACCACTGTAATACCAAGAGCATCACAGAAACGACAACATCCACATGTTACACACAACCTTCTCTTTTTGGTTTAGCGACGTCGTGTAAATATCGATATAATAAATAAATTAAAAAGCATTTTATTTCTACCACACACAATACGAAATATCAAGTTTGATTAGGTTTTTTTTTTTAAATAAGCAGTTTCCTTTGTGATATTTACTTAAAATTAATGTCAAATTTTCAAATTGAAATGTCATAAGAAAAAATTTAAATTATTGATAATAATATGTGACATTAGCTGCCGTTGCTTAGCTTTGTCAATTTGTGGTAGTTACTTTGGCGTAGGCCTCCACCAATATTCTCGATCGAATAATATCGATAAGCTGCTTGCAAATAATTCCCTCACGGTACACAATTGGTTTCAAACTCTTAGCACTCAAGTGCTCTCAACACGAGAGCATATCGATATGCAAATGATTGCGCACAAACTTTTGAAGTGCTCTACTTATTGAAACTAGCCGGGAGTCACACGGACTTTTGCTGCCTTTGTTTAAAAAGCCTTGGAATTAGACTTATTAATTCAAATCGTGAGAAAGTATCATGTGATACACGTATGATGCCTACATGATTATGGCTTATTACAATTAACTATTTGTTTTGGTAACAAACTAAAAGGTAGCATAAAAAAGCAATCCAAAATAATGTATAATTCACCAATAATACACAATCACAATCATTTTACATTAGAAGTCCATAATAGGTTGAGTGGCCAGTCCTAATGTCAGATAATGTTTTAGTAGACAAATCATACACCAGCTGCGCCCCGCGGTTAAACCCGCGTGGTTATTCCTGCAGAAAATCACGTCGATCTGTTGCTCCGTGAAAGAGGAACAAACAAACCAACAAACACACTTTCGCTATTATAATAATTATTAGCATGATTAAACCCAGGAAACATACCACTTAGGTATATCTTGACGGTGGTCGAGTAACATTTATTTTCCAAGATATTTTCTTCGCTTAGTTGTTTTTCGATTCCCCCCCGACCCCTCAATTTGTCTCGTTCGCACAAGACGTTTTATACCCTTAAATCCATGCTTTCGCAAAATTCGTTGTTAGCGAATCCCTACACTCCACAAGAAGTCTACCTGTCAAATATCAACTTCGTACTTAGGTCAAGTAGTTTTAAAGATTTCGCGATGGATCGGTTCTAAATTTTGATTTTGATTTTTCCGTAGAGATTTATTTGGAAGGGCTGTTAATTGACACTCCATATAGCAATATGAATCGATTAAGGGATTTTCTATCGATAGAATTCCGCGTGTCCCGTATCATTCGAATCATTGTGATGATTATGAAGAGTGACGTTTGATACACCATTTACTATTGTTAAATACTTTGTAAATTTTCTATGATGGCATGTTTTACTCGTATCACTATGTGAAATAGGTAAAAAGTATTTTCAAATGCACATTACTTTCTTACTTCCAATTTACCGATTGGATTGAGCTGAAATGATACAGGTGGGTTTGGATGTCAATATGTGATAAGATTGTAAGTACCTATCAGTAAACTAGTTTTATATAGACTTTAGATTAACACTAGGACTCCATAATGGCATATTTCTACTTCGTAAAAATCGACAGGCAACGCACAGTCTAAACTGCTGGGTCTTTATGCATGCTGAAAAGTTTTTCTTATACAAAGTTACGCATATAGACTATACGTAGCCCAAAGTAGGTCACTGTACTATATATATTTCGCGATTTCAGGGTTTATTTATTTAACATACAAATAGGTACATATGTGTTGGTCCCATAGTAAATGAAGTTCATAATGACGAGTACAATGACCTCCTTTCGGCTTAGTACAGTGTGCGTAACTCTGTATAACGAAGGTGCTAAGGAATAATGATTGAGAATGTATCCCCTAATGGGGCTAAATAGAGGATGAAAGTTTGTAAGGAGTATCTACGTCATTTTTAAAGTTAGGTGGAAATTGTTACTTAGATTTCTGTTTATAAGGAAAAGTTAGTTGTACCTATTATTGTTCTTTGGAAAGTGATCCCCCCAAGGGGTATAGAGGCTAAAAGTATGATCAAGAATATTGAAAGGTTACACACATGATACCGACTTTTTTTATTGCGTAATTATATAAAAACCCATTACATCTTTGTATGGATAATGAAAGCGAAAATTTTGAAAAGTTGGCTTCTGGAAAATGCCTTTATGAGGAGTCTGTGATGGAGCTCGAATGCGGGCACTGAAAATTCTAGCGTCAAATGGCAAGTAAGGCCGTCGAGAGTTATTTGTTTTGTTATTAGAAATTGTAGAGAAACTTTTCTTACGAATAACGACGATCAGAAAGCTTGTTCTAAAAAAGTTGTCGTAATTGGCAATTACTTAAAACCGAATAAAACTTTTGGGCTCATGGGTATTGATTTGGGGATCTGTTTTGGGGTTGCGAGCCCAGGGAAGACAACTGCGCAGTGTTAGTGGCCCTCGCCGTATAAGGAAGAAGTCGAAATGCTTCGACCATTTATTGGGAGGCTGCCTCTCAGACAATGTGCTAAGGGGGTACCGGTGAGTTCCTATAGAAATCCCAGTGCCCTACGTCAGGCACAGAGACAAGCCACCGTGCGGATTTTTGTGGGTGTAATCCAACATAAACTGGCTGTACCTTAACATCATCATCATCATCATCAGCCAGAAGACGTCCACTGCTGAACATAGGCCTCCCCCTTTAACCTCCACACTGAACGAAAACCTGCCACCTGCATCCAATGGATGCCCGCAACTCTCACAATGTCGTCGGTCCATTAAGTGGGAGGCCTACCTACGCTGCGTCTTCCGGCTATACCTTAAGCCACAACCTTACTGCCTTAAGCAAGCTGCCTTAAGAATATTTCCCGCCCTTAATTTTTTATTTCCAAAAAAGGTAGTTACAATAAATAGTGTTCCAAAAATTCAAAATCTAAAAGAATATACACAAAATATTCACACTGCAAATGCAGTGTAAATATTCTCCGCGTCAAATAGTCAATAGACGTTCCCCTTGGCGGAAGACAGACTGCAACTATCAACCACAAAAAATATTGCAGTACACCATCTTGTTCTATTTTTGAGTGCATTTCGCGCTATTTTAGCGTTCCCTCGCTGCCAATGTGTCAATGACCCCGATTCGAGCGTTGTTCACGCACTTTTCGGCATTTTGGGGCGATCTTGAATTGTCGAGTATTAAACTAATGAATGATCGATAATATGGTCTTTTTAGATTGTCTCGCACATGAGAAAGTTAAATTAGGTTGTAGTAAGTACACACATATAATAAAATTGTGTGTCGCTTATTTTTCCTGTTGATGTTGACTAAGAATTTAAGGATTATTTCATAAGAAAAAAATAGGTTAACAATAGTACTTAGCTTTACATCAGCTCGTTACACAATATGGTGTGAGCAATGGGGAAACCCAAAAACGAGTTTATATTTTTAATGAAGGGCAATTTAGTGACACATATTCGTACAATAATATTGCATTTTCCTTCTGTTTCAAGTACAACTAGTAGAACCGTATGGAGGTACGTATAAACCGCTGTAAAGAATATTAATGTTCAATTAATGGTAATTAACGAATGCATCGAAAAATCTTTTTTTAAGTCATGACGCGCAGTTTTAACCTTAGCATACAAAAGGCCTGCAAAGTACTGCATTTTTCATGAGTAGAACTCGACTCTATGCTGTCGCTACGAAGCGAGACGCGTTCGCGACACACACACGTGTAGGGCTCGTAGCGTAGCATGCGCGCGCGCACTCACGCACACAGACGCGCGCGCCCTCCTCAGCGCTGCAATTCGTCGGCCGCGGTGCGCGGCCCCCGCGGCCCGCACTCCTCCCGGGCCCGCACGCAATTGCACTGCACTCCGTCTCCGCTGCGCCGCGTGCGTAAAAAGCGCAAGCAAGAGGCGCGGGGCGGCGGCGGCGTAGGGCCCGCGGCCGCGACGCCGCTGCCGGCCGCGCTCAACAGTCATCGCCAGACGGTCGCGAGAGCACACCGCCCCCACACCAGGGCGCGACTTACCCACTCGCGATCCAACCCCTAACGTGATACGAACTTTTATCGTGTGCCAGTGCAGTTCACATGCATGTCGCAGACGAACACGTTTACGTGACGTTGGATTAACTTTGTTGTGGTGAGTTCCACCCCTAATATTTAACTCTAATACAAGTTTTCGTAGCGGCTCGTAGAGGTGCTACGGTTCGTAGACGTCGCAGATAACTTGTCTGAAAACGCGTTTACGTGCATAATGTGAGTTTTACAAGGATTATTTCCTTTCGATGTGAGCGAATTTTAAGCTGTGTCTAGCGCTACATAGAGGCGAAAATTCGGCAAGCCGGCGATTCACGGGCACTAAACATGACAGGAGGGAATCCGGCGTAACCGCTTTCATCGGTCCCCCAAGTTCGATTATACCTGCCGAATAAAAGGTAAAAAGTCAATTTGGCAGTGTGGAAGGGCTACGTATCGTAATATGTAAATGTGGTAGGGCGGTGCAGTCGAGCGGTCGCGCCAGCCCGCTGAGTACGTTAGTTAGTGGTCGCTGGTCGCGAGGTGCGGTGCCACTGAGTGCGGATTGCGCGTGGCTTTGTGTTTATCTACGAGCGGATTTATCGTTGGCACGCATAGCGACCGATCACTTGGACTTTTATAAGCTGTACAACTGTGTTTTAGCCATGTATCTCGGCACGACGTACGAGGAAATTTTGCCAGGTATGCAGGTTTCTGAACTTGTTGCGTTAGTATTTTATTTTTTTGGATCAGTGGGTGTAAAGTTATAGTATATTTTTTTTTTTATTTCTTTTTGTTTATATTAGTTTTAATATCCCTGTTAGCTTTTTATAGAATGAGCGCAAATATATTTAAAACTAATTTGTGTTTGTATACAATGGTCGGGCGAATCATAATTATGGTGGAAGTATTTTGAAGTGTCGTGAAAATAGTAATAGAATTCTTGAAGGTTATTATTTTACTACTAATTTACAGCGACGCATATATTGTAAAAAATGTGCACTACTACACAACAGTATTCCTTTAAATTTATTTTTATCCACAAAGTTCTAAATTGCCTTTGTTCTTAATTCGTGATTGTGATAATTCGCTAAACCAATGACGATCGCTAAACCCATTCTACGATCATCTGGTGGTTCGCACTCGTATTTCGTCTAACTCGCTTTTATTTGTTCACAGAAGCTCAATTAAGAAAAATGGGGAGTAGCGAAGGTCAGCAAACCTTTTGCCTAAAATGGAACCACCACAAGACAAACCTGGTGGAAATCCTGGAAGCTCTCATCAAAGTAGAGACCTACGTGGACTGTACTTTGGTGGTCGACGACCAGGTGACGTTCAAGGCACACCGAGTGGTGCTGGCCGCCAACTCTCCGTACTTCCAGTCGATCCTAGCCGACGTGCCGATGGACCATTGCAGCATCTTGTTCCCCGGAGTGAAGGATTTCGAGATGCGCGCGCTCCTCGAGTACATGTATACGGGTGAGGTGAACGTGACTCAGGCGCACATCCCGCGCATCATGAAGGTGGCCGAGCAGCTCGAGGTGAAGGGCCTGTTCGACATGACGGAGCTGCGGCGACGGCCGGGCAGCACGGAGCGCACGCCGGGCGCGTCGCCGCCGCGCGTGGTGCCCGCCGCGCCCTCCAGCGTGTCTCCGCCCGCTCCTGCGCCGCCCACGCGCTGGCCTCCGCCACCCGCCATACCCGTCCTCTCCGCCGCCTACGACTCGGCGGATATGAATCCGCTCAAACGTAAGAAACTCTCCAGCATGCTCGCAACGCGCGACACTCCTATCCTTAGAAACGTTCTGGCTCAAACTTCTCCCATTGACTCCTCGCAGCCGATATCTCTGGTGTGCCATCCGATCAACCCGAGCGTGTCACCGAGGCTACATTCTAACGGTTCCGCCCACGAAATAGAACGTCCTCCAAGTCCTCACAGACCTTTCGATTACCGTCCGCGCAGGCTTTCCTCTCGACCTTCGTCCCCTCACTTCAACAGATCTGACCGTTCAGAAGACGCGCACTCGCCTTACACGGAGCGTTCCTTCGAAGAAGACCACCAGCGCAGTTTCCATCCGTCTCCTCCGCCAGCTAATTTCCAACAAGACGTGAGAGCCGGTCTCGCTCCGTACGTCCCCCCGCAACAGAAACCCGAGTGGAAGCGATACAAACAATACACTAGATCAGATATCTTATCGGCGATCGAATGCGTGAGGAACGGAATGAGCGCACTGCAAGCGTCGCGTAAATACGGCGTTCCTTCACGTACTCTCTACGATAAAGTAAAGAAACTAGGTATCACGACGAGCCGGCCGATGAGTAGAGGTGTTAAAAGGGAGAGCAACGGTGCCGCGTTCCCGTACGGATTGAGTGGCACAGGCGGTGGTGAGGACGGTAATCATCAAGCTACGACGCCGCTCATCGACCCGTCGTTTCTGCAACAAGCTCTGGAAGGCGCGACCAGAGACGGGGGTCGCGAGGCTCTGCACGCCATGGCACTGGCGGCGGCAGCGCACGCGGCGCTGGCGCCCCGCACGCCGCCGCCACCCCCGCGGTCGCCGCCGCACTCGCCTCGCTCTCCGCTGCCGGACGAAGACCACGTCGAGGACCTCTCCGTGCCGCGCCGCCGCGATCTCGATCCGCCCGCTGGAGTCATCGTTCCTCCGCGTAATTTCGCACTAGATTGCGGGGACCGGGATTGAACGCGGGCTAAGGACGTTAAAGAGTACATTCGAAAAGACTGACTTAGGCGTACAAAATTAGAAGTAAGACTCATATCGGTAGGCTCTGGCAGGACGCGCCGTGCGCGCTAGCCACTCTGACCGGGCGCTCCGGCCGGGCGAATGCAATGGGCCCCGTGGCCACTTCTATGCTACCCATCTTCTTATCTATTTATTTCCAAGAGCCATCGACGCCTCTGAACGAAATCAAATTTCCGTTCGGAGGTGGACGATGCCCTATTGTGATTTTATTTTTGTTTATTTTCTTCTTTGGTTATTTTATGTTATAACATTTACGTCTTTGTTAATGGATAGCGGATTAAGTTAGCTTTAACTAGAAAGTAACCTTGTAAGTCGACCGGTAGGACCGAAGGGCGGCGAGCTCCGCCCGGACGGGTTTTAAATAATTGTGCAATTTTATGTCCGCGACTGTGATGTTTATAGACTGAAGCCGCATCTACCTCACGCTCGCTACTACTGCTCACTCTAGTCCACCACGTCGCGCCATACCACACGGTGACGTAGCTCCCGCAACACTCGAGGGTTCGCTCACAAGCGCTCTTGTCTGGGCAGCGACGTACCTTCAAACCGACCTAATAATTATTCCTTACGTTACGGGTTAGATTAATTTATTGTTTGCCATAAAATATTCGTTGTTTATTGATACCTAGTTGTGTTCACTACTTCGAGAGTTATATTTTGCACAAGCACCGTGATTCTTGTTAGATTTTAAGACGAGTTCATGATCACTTAGGTAAGAATGCTCAATGTTTTTCTTATTAGATTTGTGGTAAGCGATTTGCTGTTACTATACGTAAACTTGTAGTTTGTATGTCGATGAGGAAATCTGTAGAAAAACTGTTCTGCAATACCTTAAATAAAAATTATTGCCTATTATTCGATGACAACTGTAAATACAAATAGATTGTGAATTAATATCTTTTTAATTGTTTGGATCCTTACGGTCCTTTTAAATGTTCGTATCTATATTTTCTGGTTATATGAATTACATCTCTGTTAATTTCTGTTGAACATTATCTTATTATTTGGTAATTGATTGGAAGACTGATTTGTTACTTTAGTCTAGTTTGAAAATGCCATAGATACGATACGAAATATCTACCTTAGTGTTTGCATAGACACCTACGTGAAATTGTAATTAATTGTAAGTTAATTGACCTAGGAATAGGAAATATTATAGGAAAATTTTAATGAGTGTGTAGAAGCTACACTTTGTAGGTCTCACTATTTTGTGCCTTTGTTTGTTGTATTAATTGATATGATATTGGAACAGATGGAGGGTAACAGCCAAAAATATGACCATGAATAAATGTGTGTTCTTCGCGTCACCACAACAGCTAGACTGCTTTTCATCGTCATTATTTACCACTATGGCATTATTATTCATTATTTACCATCTACGCCACTGGAGCAACTGTGCCAGCGCCCCAGAGCCTGATATTTCAAGTTGGGTTGGCTCGGGTAGGTGCTGGTAGGGGAAAATGCACTGTACACCCCAAGCGGGACGTCAGTACAGGACTTATCGCCCCAATCATAACAAGATAGCCGCAAATAAGTGTTATTGATGGTCATATTTTTCAGGCCGTTTCATCCTCTTTCTACTCCTATGTTACATCAAAGGTTGTATTGTACGGAAGATATTTTGTGTGTTAGGACATTCCAGTAGATGCACGTTTGATCTATATCTGAGCTATTCCAATTTATTGATGTTGTAAATCTATATTTTCCATGGACTTCGCAGTTCCGATGTTACATTGACAGTTGCCTTGCAGTTATGTTGAAAAATATATGTTATTTATTACTTATCCACTTCCGTGCCTATAAAATATATGTTTAATTACTTAATAGAAGCGTGTTATTGCACTAGAGTTCATTTTATGTTGTGAATTTAAATATCGTATCTACTTTAGTTTGTAAGAAGCTGTAAGTATCTATAATTACTTAGGTTTTAATAGATCGAGTTGGTCCTCGTTACATCATATTATTATTACTATAAGAACTCTATATTTACAAATAATATAATGTTATAAATATAAATTAAACGTTTAATATCTGGTAAATATTGTTTCTATAAATATCTTCTGAAATCATACTCAGTAGGTAAATAGGTATATTAAATAAAAATTCCAATAGGTCATTATAAAATAAGTACTTATCTATTTTAACTTCATGATGGAAAAAATTTCCCCGACTCTAACACAAATCTACTAAACAACTAAATCTTTGTAGCTAAAACTTATAGAACCCACTGATGAGAAAATTTATAGGTATAAATAATGTTTTAGGTCTACCCATGACGTTTTATTTCCCTTCTTATGCATAAATGTTCGATGTGCAAATATCTCGACTAGTATTTAATTATTTAAAAGTTCGCGCGCAATTTGTTTTTTTGTTAAACTAGTGCTGCCATCTATGATTATTCTATTGCTACCGCATCAGCAGCTATTATTACAATGGTTGTTTATTAGTTTCTAAGTTTCAAAATAGATGGCAGGGTCTCCGATTCGAATTTAAAGTCGGAAGATATTATTTTTTCAATTCTTGTACAAATCCTAAATTAGAAACATTTCGAATAAGAAGAAAAAGTTTTTTTTATATTAAATATGAACACTGTGATGAACACACATTTCGTCATAGACACACAGACTTAGATAAAAAACTGTGATAAAAAGCACAGATCTTAAGTAAAAAAAAAATGAAATCAGATATAAATGTCAGTATCACTGTCAGTCAGTAAACAATTTTATTTTAATTTAGGTTAATGCTTCATACATCTTGTACATTTAGCCAATGCTGAGAAAAATATAGAAAATCGGTAATTTCGAGTTATAAAAGCTTATCGTCAAACAAGCCACTGTTGAGCGAGTCTAGCTGATACGTCAAAATATTATTATCAGTGTTTTATTAAGTAAATCGGTTTGCATAAACCACCATGCCGTGTCTATTGTGTCTTCTGTGCCTACAGTTTGTCGGAAAACTCTTTTTTTTAATGTTCGAGTCACTAAAACCGACCCGTACAATTTTACCTGTAAGTGTACCGGTACCCGCACCCTTATTATTCCATAGTAAAGTGATGTACAGTTTATATTCTCTTTGGTGACGTACATTGGAATTTACCAAAGGAATTTACTTGAAGCTTCTATGGAAGAAACAGCACGAAATACGTTTTATTGCATTATACCATGTGCCTACCACATACACACGTTAACAATCACATAATGGTTGTTCATTATACCATTAATAAACATTAACACTCGAAAAAACAAATGAAAATAAAAAAATTTCACATTGGCTTGGCGCTAAAGGGCGTTTTTCAAAAAAGATGTACATTTGAGAATTAGGGGCGTCCAAAACTTTAACTATTTATTATAATTTTTGTATGTACCGTACATGAATAAACGGAGTTATTATTTCATGAGTACGAATTTAAGTTACCAAATTAACTGTTAAGTGCAACCTAACACTCATTGATATTAATATATAACAAAAACAAACCGCAAAAAAGTGTCAAATCTGTATGTCCCATCGGCATTATTGAAACTTTCAAGTCTCAGAAAATATTCCACAAATTAAATAGCGCCACTGTTTTAGATTCTGTAGACGAATATTGAACTTGCCAATACGATTTAGAGCGAGATGTTGTCGTAATGGGTCTTAAAATAGCTCAAAATATTATATAATTGTTGTCCCAGGAATATGGCAAAACCGGAATTCCGGCAATAGTCACGGTGCATTTTTGATAGATAAACAAATTTTTACCATAAAATATGGTTATTTTTTGTTACTTTCAACGTTAATCTTGTGTGTGGTGTAGCCGCAATTTTGAAGCAAACGTCAGTGTAATCAAAATCAGTGACGAAAGCGGGCGCGTTACGTTGGTTCTAAAGTGGAGTTCCAGATAGCTACGGGATTTTATGAGGTATGTATAGTTTATCAAGGTATTTGCCGTTACACAAGCACATTTTTGTTTTTAAACTATTGTAAAACAAATCACAAGTAGCCATAAAATGAACACAACAGCTTGAATTATTGTTAGAAGTTTAGTTGATATGAATTCGTCACATCGCGTTCGTCACGTATTGTATAAACGGAATCATTTTGTGACAGACCGGAACTATTAGGCCGAGGCTACATTTGACAGATGAATAGTACTAAAGTAAATAATCTTATTATAAAAAAGTTTTAATATTATGTAGTTATGTACGTCTGTCACTGCTAATCTTTGGGACGGCTGAACCAATTTAGATAAAAAATATATATACAGCGTTAGCAGCTTTGGGTGTACTAAGCCGAAAAGGGGTCATTATACCTATCATTATGAACAACTCATACTATGGAAACAAACCTGAAATCTGCTGTTCCATACATTATGTCGATGGTCATTGAACTTTTTCTTTGAAACAGCTGATTTTTTTGCGATTTAGGTGTTAGCCCCGCAGTTAAAGTTGTTCCTAATGATGAGGTACAATGACCTTTTTTCGGCTTCTTACATCCCAAGCTGTTAACCCTGTACATAGATTATGTTGAATAATATAATTTATATAATACTATTATTTACTTAGGTACTATAACTAGTACTAAATATCTTAGTGCTAAAATTCAAATCTTGCAATTAATTAACGTGAAAACTTGCGTATTTTGACGTGCATCTATTTTGTCATATATTGTAATACAAAAATTTGTTAGTCGGGCGGGGTACTTTCTGGTACTACTAATCTAATTTTTAAATTATTTCTCTAATTATTTCAATAAATATTTGGTTCATATATTTGATATTTCAACATATATTTGATTTGACATTTCAGTGACCATGGCCCTCACGGTAGCGGAAAGAGCTAAAAAATACCGAGATAATTTAAAACGAAACCCTGAAAAGTTCGAAGAGCAACGGAAAAAGCAGTTAGAACGACTTAAAAAGAAACGAAAATAATTAATGACTTGACAGAAGAAAATAAATATAAAATAAAATAAACCAAATCAATGTATTATAGATAGATGTTACTAAAAGTTCCTTCAGTGTAAACATAGCTTAGTTTTTTCCAATTAGTCACTTAGAATTCCAGATAGCCACTGTCACATATTTTTAGCTAGACAAAAACGAATCCTATTCAAGATATATGAAGTTATTTGTTAATATTTAAGTTTGCTTAAGTTACTGATGTCCTATATTTTTATTATTTGTTAGCTTTAAACGTTTAATGTCATTAGGTAAGTAGTAAATGTAATGTTTTTAAGTTCAAAAGTTCCTACTGTGACGATCTCGAAAGAAAAATGATTGCTACGCAATAATTACACTGATTTTTCTATGTATTGAAATGCAGCTTCAAAGATTTTAAAGTTATTTTATGATTAATAAAAACAAATTAAGATAATTATTCATATTTTTCATTTTATTTAAAAAAAACTTTTGTGACTAACCGGAGCGAGTTTCTTTGAACACTTACGTAAAAATTAAGATTATCGCGATATTTTTCGTTATACTGATATATATTTGTAACTTTTACTTAAATAAAAGTATATTTTATCAAATAAGATAAGAAAATACAGCAAAATTTCAATTTCACAAAAATCAACTCCGGTTCGTCACGTGTACATCTTTTTTGAAAAACGCCCTAAAACACCCGTCAAAATTTTCAAGTAGTAACACATTTAGGGGTGAGGTGCTATATTTTGTTTTCATCGATTTATTCAAACAATTCAATATTGTTCGATTCTTATTGATTGTTACGATCACAGAATAATAATTATGTAGCATAGGTGTAGTGATAATTTAGCATAAACTTATTATCATGTAACTTCTTTACTCGTATGCCAAAATTGTTGTTACCAGATCGAAATAGATAATTATATTTTGGACAGGACGGCAAATTGCAGGGTTGTGCACTATTTTAATGTAATGAGGACCTATAAAAGGCTCCAAAAGCTACATACAATTTGACAGACGGCCTTGTACGCTTTGTAAATCACGTGATTAATTTACATTTATGCTATGTTAGGTTCTGTGGTTAAGATGCTCGAATAATATTACCCAAACCAATAACAGATCATCTATTAATCAAAATGGTTTCGCTTATCCGTTTATTTTAGTACCACAACGGGACATCTCGCAGAAAACAGTACTGACTTAATGGTTAAGTAAGATAGTCCCAAACCATGATCTAATAAAACTATTCACAAATAATATCTTAATCTAAAATTTATTGTCGCATTGTTTATTATTATTATCCTAAAATTATAATGAAAAAAATGTTAGCCGTCATGGTGGCTTATGAGTTGGTTTTACTGCCAATGCGCGATAATAGATGTTTCTATCACTTGCTATCAAACGTTCTTTTTGTATATATAATAAATAAATATTCGGGACGTTTTTGCACACATCATTCATCTGACCCCAAACTAAGCAAAGCTTGTGATATACGTATGACTGCCAGAGACTGATATATATACATGACGGGGCGAGCCTGGATGCGTGAGGCGGGAGCACCGGTCGGTGGATGGCCGATCTTCATCAGATAAATCTTGTTTCTATGGCGTGAGTATAGCGGCCGAGGAGAATGAGACATCGCACGTACATTGATACAGTTTTTTATTTCGAAGCGCTATGATTACTAATTACAATATCCAAATTACTTGAAAATTACTTGGGGACAAGGTGTTCCGCCTTGTAACGAACGCTACCACCCTCCAACCAACAATTCCAATTTCTAACCTCAAAAAGTGACAATCCCAAATCAGACACCAAGGTATAAGTGAGCTCCACCGAGCCTCGCGCACGTGTCCGCCGCACCGCGCTCACTAGCGCCTCTGCCGGACGGTATACCAACTTACTAAACTCTGATTGGTTGTCAACGACACAACTTCACAACGAACTTCAGCAGAGTAAGTTACTGCAGCGTTACACCAGTGACGGCGCCACCTCCATCACTAGTCCACCAAAACAAAGCTAGGTGACGCCTACCTACATAATCTAAGCCTTAAAAACTATCCGACGGTAGTTGCGCCCGAATGCTAAAACTTCAACGCGCCGACACGGCCATACTGACATACGACCGTCCTCGGGCGTTAGAACACCAAACCTGGAACAAACAAAATTCCAATCACCAAGACATCCGCTCGTTCATCCTGATACATGACTTTAGCAGTTGAATTTCGAAAAAGTAAATTGCATTTACAGTAACTAAATAATCGAGGAAACATAACCGCAACAGTTTCGCGTATTTGAATAAGTCACCACAAAAGTCAATTCTAACGACTCAACACAAACTTAAGGAATCATTTTCTCTCCACTTTCGATCACAATATTCGAATGGCTTGCTACTCAGATTGGTCACATACGGATGCCACAAACGCTTGCCACACAGGCTTGCCACACAGGCTGGCCACACAGGCTGGTCACACAGACTGGACTCGTATTTGCCAAGACGCAAGTAATAATGAAGGTACACCTGAATTTTCAATCTAGTTACGCTCACTGGTTTGGTTACGCTCGACTTTACTTAACGAAAACGAAATCGCCTACATGAAATAGATTTACGCTTTTCACTTATTAAAACGCTCACTCCTTGTTGGAGAATATCCCTAGGATAACCGATTCCGAAATACATACCATCAGGTGGTTCATTATAAAACAAAACTGTCAGTATATACCCTTGACCTTTAAATCACTGAGAATATGAGCATCGCATAAAATGTTTCTTTGACCTAGGTACCCTCGAAAGGATTTTTTTTTTTTTACGCGCATTACCACCAACTTAGCACTCAAATCTGATTTAGTCAAAGAGCACGCAGAACTACTACCAAATAAAATTGGACGAGCTCACCCGATGATTTTCCCAGCGTACTCCGCGCAGTTTGATGGTTTGACCTCTTTGACCACCTTCTCCGGCTGGAACGATGTGTACTGGCTTGCCGCACACGAAGCAGGTTCTCTCTTGTCAGCGCCTTCCAGGAAACGATATTGATGACAGCTAGGATGATGCTTCGCCCTTGAGTGCGTAGCTCAAAGCAATCATCAGCGATGGTTCTTGGCGATGCTGGTCGGTCACACACATGACCGAGGTTGTTATTCAGGCTTGATCGTCGATGTCACTTTTTCCCGGATCAAATTCAGGAAGTCGAATGGCACTCGAAGATGTGGGTAGTTTTATTGCTTGCACCAATGCCAATAAATTGCGATTTTGTTGCACGAAAATTAGACGCCATTTTTCTTTGCCACGTGAGTTGTTGTCTTGAGCACTTGAATTGCAATGGTTTTTCTCACTCATGTCATCGCTTTCTCCATGTGGGTGTCTCGGGTTTTATCCCAATTCTGATGACGGGGCGAGCCTGGAAGCGTGAGGCGGGAGCACCGGTCGGTGGATGGCCGATCTTCATCAGATAAATCTTGTTTCTATGGCGTGAGTATAGCGGCCGAGGAGAATGAGACATCGCACGTACATTGATACAGTTTTTTTTATTTCGAAGCGCTATGATTACTAATTACAATATCCAAATTACTTGAAAATTACTTGGGGACAAGGTGTTCCGCCTTGTAACAAACGCTACCACCCTCCAACCAACAATTCCAATTTCTAACCTCAAAAAGTGACAATCCCAAATCAGACACCAAGGTATAAGTGAGCTCCACCGAGCCTCGCGCACGTGTCCGCCGCACCGCGCTCACTAGCGCCTCTGCCGGATGGTATACCAACTTACTAAACTCTGATTGGTTGTCAACGACACAACTTCACAACGAACTTCAGCAGAGTAAGTTACTGCAGCGTTACACCAGTGACGGCGCCACCTCCATCACTAGTCCACCAAAACAAAGCTAGGTGACGCCTACCTACATAATCTAAGCCTTAAAAACTATCCGACGGTAGTTGCGCCCGAATGCTAAAACTTCAACGCGCCGACATACATATATAGTTTTAAATACATACTTAAATAAATATTAACACCCAGATATAGAACAAACACAAATGTTCATCACATAAATGTTTATAGCACGATTACTTTGATTAAATTTTGTTACTATCAAGATAAAATCTTTACGTATCAAGTTTTATATGTCATACATACACTCATCGTTGCCCAGAAATTGATTATTCGAATATGTGTACCAATATCGATCTTTTCGAGTAATTCATAAAATTTTGTATGTTACTCTCTAACTGATGACGTTCTGTGCTGTGACGTAACATCGCGCCACCCGTAAACACGCCCCTGATTGGTTAGAAATGTGTCATCGCATCGCATGATAATATTCGGAGATGTCAAAAAACGTAAACAAGGATCCCTTAATGTTTTTGCATTTTTTAATGCGATTATGATGAAAATTAATTTATCAACACTAATATGGATCAGCAAGAACCATTCTTGAGCTCGGACGTCTTCAACGTGAATGATATTGCGGAAATTGAAGGTAAAAATCATCACTCCCGGGAAGTGCGTGTTTGTTACTTGGACGATTTTGTTACGAACTTAAACAATTCTTTTTGGTATGTTTCAGACTTTCTGAGCAGTTGCGACAATGATTTTATGAAAAAATTGGAGGAAGAGTTAACTTATGGGGAAAATGATTCTGGTTTATTGACTGTTGATACAAAACTAAAGGTGGAGATTGCATCATCCCCGCAAGGGTCGCCAAGTTACAACACAAGCGGGAATCCTGTGATATCTCAGTACACGCATAGGCCCAAAACTTCGCCGCAGATTTCACAACATGTGAACTCTAGCCCTGTGCAAGGATTGTATGCAAGAGAAGAAACCTACAATTTGCGTCACGTGAATGACGGGGCGCCGCTACCGGACGTCACTCAGATTGGTCCTAGCCGTGTTCTTAAAAAAGCACCAATGATCGTCCAGCAAGTCGTGCCCAGTCCTGTGTATGTAAACTTGGCTCCAGCAAGTATTCAACAGCTCCCCGATGGCAGAGTCTTACATGTAGATGGAGTAAAGCCAGTGAATTCTCCCGCTAAACCGAAGCAAACAAACCAGCCTTTACTGATACAGAATAATGGGAATCCATTTATTTTGCAAAGTTCTGATGCGAGCTTCTCTCCAGTCATTTTACAGTCGAATATTATTAATCCTGAGACTCAGACACAGACTATAATGTACACAAGTGCACCGGTCCAGGGTAAGTAATCCAAGTATAATTCTGTACCTCTTGTGTATATGTAAAAAAAATATTTTTTGTGGTCTTACCCATGTGTCTCTCGTAGTTCTGGAGATGTATTTGGAAAAATTGATTGATTGATTGATTAACTCTTTATTGTTCACACCATGAAATTTGATACAACTAATCAATTTTTATATTGTCTAAAGAAAAGTTTTATGGGAACTTGTGGAACAAAACTAGATTTTAATTATTTTATATTTGGGATCCGTAGAAGAAGTAGCCCTTAGGCTGAATTCATAGCTTATTCACTCGTTTGACATTCTCCACTTTTTCAACAAAATCATGAAAATTTTAAATTATTAGCTAATTATAATTTTAAATTGCAGACCAGTAGAGGTTATAGCTTATAAATATTATTTTTATGCTAACCGATTGTATAATCCAGCTGACCAAATAATAATATTGTATTGGGACTATTTATTTTTCAAACATTATACATTATCAAGCTGACCAAATATCTATTTATTTTCTGATTATCCTTGATTTAGTTGCTGAGTATTGCTGGGTGTTTTTTTTTACGGTTGACGAAAACATATCTATGCTGACAAAATAACTTTTTAGCTGATTTTTCTTGCTGACTGAATGTAAAAAACATTACATTTAATTACTTTCCAATATCAATTACTTCCAGGAACAACACAAACCATCATCACGAATGCTAAGTCAAACACGGACACGAGGCCTATCCACACATTCTTTGCTAGCAGCACCCCTACACTAGTGACTACAGGCATCCCTGTAGTGCTGGACGGAGACAAGATAGGTCTCGGTCACCCGCCTAAAGTGAAGGAAGTCAAACGGAGCGCCCACAATGCTATTGAAAGACGATACAGGACGAGTATTAATGATAGGATTATTGAGCTTAAGAATATGCTTGTTGGAGAAGATGCTAAGGTAAAAATAATATATTCCTTATGATACACAGAAAATAGGCCATATATAGTTACTCATGTAGTTAGTCGTATAGTTGTGTTTGGTTTTTAGGAAGTCGTCTATATATCTATCTATATCTCTGTCTATATACAGACGCTTCAATAAATAAAATGTACCGTTACTATGATCCCAATAAATGATTGATTGATTGATTGGTTGATTGATCTGTACCACTTCATCATTGTATGTATGTAAAGACTTGATCCTTATAAAGAATAGGATTGAACTATAGAACGTCATCAAAAAAAAAGTTAAAAGTAAAAATTAAGGTCGGGCCTCCTTGAAAAATCTCAACAAGAAGTCTCCAATACCACAACACCTGGCGAAATAGGGGTAGAACAGTTTACGCAAGGAACCAAAGCTGCGCTCCGTTATTTTAAGAAGTGGTTTGGGTAGGATGGCATGAACATATGCACAATACACCCCAAGCGGAATATCAGTGCAGGTCTTCATCACCCCCACTTCTAATTAGAATTAAATTACAAGCCATTTTTAATTAAAAAGTAAATTTCTTATTGTAATAATTATTAACATTACAGTTAAACAAATCGGCTATACTAAGGAAAACCATAGACTACATAAAGTACCTGCAGAACCAGAATGCGAGATTAAAGCAAGAGAATGTGGCTCTCAAGCTCACATGTCAAAAGTCTGGTGTGAAAGAGCCTGTGTTTGAGGGAGGGTACACTCCACCCCACAGTGACATCTCTTCACCGTTCCATTCGCCGCATTCAAACTCCATGGATAGTGATTCACCATCCTCACCGGAGTACAAGGTATGTATAATTTAAGTAATACCTCTTCATTGTTACTTGTAAAGCAGGCGTTTTCCGCAACTAGGCCATTCATTGACCTGCTTTGCGTGAACCGGCTGTAGCTAGTTCAGCCACCCGATGTCCCGGATGTCAGGTGGTGTCCCGGTGGCTAGCAGCTCGTAGATGCCGTAGGTCTTCCCAAGCTTACTTGGTGACCCGAGGACGTTGTTTTGTTGCACATTATTGCTGCCGCATTGCTGCACACTAGCAACGTATGTGCTGCCGTTTTTTCAGCATGCATCATCGAGATACAATTCCTTAAGAGTCACAATCTCTCAGTGAAAACAGTTAAAAAACGTCCGAGCGTCATTGTACATACATTGTATCAATTATATAGTTCATTGTGCCTTATTTACTCCAATTTAGATGTTATGTCGCTTGCATATTACATATTATTGTTCAAAGTTAGTTGTCCGCAATGTCATCGTAACTCTGGCTACGCGCGGCGTTGTAGTCAGATCGCGGTTACCTTGTAACTAACCAAAAAGTCTGCGCAATTTGTAGCGTGCGCCGAGTTTTGGTTCGTTTTTTTTAAATACATTTGGACTCTGTAAGTATTGTATCTCAATGGCCTGCATGCATACTCTGCTAAAGGACTGTCTGTAACCCCAAGATTACGTTTTTGTTTAGAAAGCAGGATTTCTATGATGATTCCAACAATTTGCCGGAATTTAATTACAGTTGATGTGTATGAGTCTTCGGTAGTACCAGGAAATGAACTACGGGAATAAAGATTAATAGTTCACTGGACGCAATTATTTCCGTTATAAGCGACTGGTCGCTATAAATGAAGTAGTTATAACCAAAATCATACTAATACTTGATTAGAAGAACTACAATTGAACTATTGCATTTTGTTATTTGGCTCTTAATTGACTTGTTTTGCAGGTGGATGAGAAATACTCTAAAATAGTGATGGGAATGGGTGACAACTCTCGCCTGGCGTTGTGTGCCTTCATGGTCGGGCTTATCGCCTTCAATCCATTCAGCACATTCTTCGGAAACTTCATGTCGGAATCTTCCTCAAAGGACTTCACTTCGAGACTTGATCAACGGAAAATATTGTCTGACAGTGAATTTGGTAAGAAATGGAGGCGATACTGTACATCATAATGACCATTACAACAACTGTTATTTATAAAGTTCCACAAGGTTTCACTAATTCAGAAAATAAAAGTAAGAGTAGAAATATAATTGACCGAGCCAGTCAAAAATATTTTTTCTAACACGTCAAACAAGTTCAAGTAGTCGGTGTCAGTATGTATGTTTGTATATTTGTTCGCCGATTACTTGTGTACCTTTGACCCAATCTCAATTTGGTAAGCTAGTAGTTCATGCAAAAACAAAAGACAACCCTCTACCTTCTTTCTTCCATTTACAACCTTATCACGGTAAATATCGTGCTGATAATCATATAACTGTAGCTCAGTTATTGAGTTCGAATATAAGAAATATCGGTCGATCGAGGAGCTCTGCAGTTGGTCGCGACTTCACAGTTCGTGGTGAACTTACTATAATTATTATGTATATTACTATACACACATACTTACTCCATTTAATTTAATCCAGTCAGTTAAGTTAAGAGTGGCAATAGAATCGACATAATACAGTCTCTCAACTTTGTATCCATTTTTATAAACTACAAGCGACCCGCCCGCCCGGCTTCGCACGGGTGTAATTTACGTGCGAGGCTGGGGCGGGTCGCTTGTGAAAATTTCACCTTCCGTGAAAATTTATCTAACTGATGGTGAAAACTGCATCTAAATCCGTTGCGTGGTTTAGGAGGAGTTAGCGGCCATACAAACATACAGACAGACAGACGCGGAAAGCGACTTTAATTTATACTATGTAGAGAAGAGATTACTATTATTATTAGAAGACTATTAACTCATATTATTAGCAAATTTTGTAGTATACTATCATTTTGTAGACTTCACTGGAATCTCATGGGCGACTTGGCTTTTCAACACATTCTTCATATACGTAATAAACTTCGTGATACTGGGCGGCTGCCTTGTGAGACTGCTGGTGTATGGTGACTCGGTTCCCAAGTCGCAGTCGAAGGAAGCTGGACTGTTTTACAAACACAAACAGCAAGCTGAAAACTATTTGAAAAAGGTAAACATCAAAAATTTTCTAGATAGGACATTTTTTTTTTTTTTTTGTGAGACGGACCACATTTTTAACCCCCGAAGCAAAAAGAGGAGTGTTATAGGTTTAATTTGTGTATCTGTCTGTGGCATCGTAGCTCCCAAAATGCTAAACCGATTTTGATTTAGTTTCTTTGTTTGACAAGTGATTTAATCGAGAGTGTTTATGATTCAAAAAAATCTGTTAAGTCCTTTGAAGATTATCAGCTCTTTCATCAGGGGTTTATAAAAATCAATGAATACTTATGTTTATATTAAACGGGAATTACTCACGTAAGATTAATTCTGTTATTTCGGCTATAGTTTTAACCGTATTCGGAGGTCTTTTTCAAGGTGGTTTTCAAAAAGCCTATAAATCCTGGATATATGTTACCAATCCAAAAAAAATTAAAAAAATATATGAAAATTAGCATCAAAGCTAGCCTAACTGATACAAAATTGTTCCACAGGATGACATGGCAAAGGCTCGACTTGAGCTTCACCGTTCGTTAGCTGTCTGCGGTAAGAGCGTCCAAGCAGGTGGACAGGGGCATGCCAAGTTCTCTGCACTGGCGGCCGCGGTGCTCCGCCAGATACTGCAGAGGCTCCCGCTTGGAGGGTTCCTGGCGAGGCGGGCTGGAGATCTGTGGAGAGATAGGTAAGACAATAATAACGTGCAGTACTGGCTTTTTATACGTCGGCACAGAATACAAATATTAGTACAAGTACAGAAGATATCGCAAAATCTTTGAAATAAGTAGCGACTCTTGCTACTACACTATAAAGTGAATTCAGACGTGCGAGCGCTAACTACCGGCTATATTAACCTAGTAGTTGCCTCTCTGTCTCTCGCGTAACTGTTGTTGCGTTATCTCTGTCTATCGCGCGGCAGCGGATGCTGCAGGTACGACAAGTCGGCTACTTATAGCTTCATACCTAAAGTACGGAGTGCGCCAGCCCTGACGTCGGGTACAAGGAAGATATTCGATTCTTTTGGTTACTGACAATAGATAATGTGTCATGGTGTCGTAATCTCTCTATTGTATAATATCCACTGTTTGTTTTGGCATAATTTTACTATTATACAGAAGAATCTAGCAAGAAGAATCAAGAAATTCCCAGCCAACAGTCCCAGCCACTGTGTAAAAACTATGGTGTAATTTATTTTTTTCATCATCATCATCATCATCAACCATTCTCCACCCACTGCTGGGTATAGGTCTCCTCTTCAGCGCGCCATCTTTTCCGGTCCTGTGCTAGCCTTGTCCACTGCTTTCCTGCTGCCTTAACGATGTCGTCCGACCAGCGGGCTGGTGGTCTGCCCGGTGGTCGCTTTCCGTTCCGCGGCCACCATTCTGTGACTGCTTTGGTCCACCGTCCGTCTTCCCTTCTGACCAAGTGTCCCGCCCATCTCCACTTGAGTCTCGTGATCCGTTTAACCACGTCTTCGACCTTCGTTCTTCGTCGAATTTCTACGTTTGGTATGCGGTCCAGGAGAGAGATACGCAACATGGCCCGTTCCATCGCCCTTTGTGCCACTTGGATCTTGTGCGTGGTCTCTTTAGTGAGCGTCCATGTTTCAGCACCATATGTGAGGATAGGCAGGACACATTGGTTGTACACCTTGGTCTTAAGGCTTTGCGGGATCTTTGATTTAAATACGTCATCGAGTTGAGCATTTTTTTTTTGAAATTTATTTTTTTATACCTGATAATATATTTATGCAATTTCAGAGTTGGTCCCATTGTAAAAGTAGTTCATAATGATGGGTACTATGGACTCCTTTCGGCTCAGTACACCCTTCTCCTAACCCAGTATCGAGGGTGGCCCCATTTAAATTTGACAGAAATATCCCACCTTTATTGAATCCCATTTATTGAATTTCACCAATTTCCAGTGAAGAAATTTAATATGTTTTTGCAAAAATGCACTTTATTAAATAACACGACTTCTTTCCATACAGTCCTGCTCGAAGAGCCACCCGTCACTGGGCAGCCGAAGTGTCCACAGCATCCCACAAGCTGGCCCAACTCGAGCTCCTGTCCTACCACAGTGGCCGGAGCGAGAGAGTGTTACTAGCACTACAAGCTGTCAACTTGGCTGAAGTAGCGGGCAACAGGCAGTTGTTAGCAGATACTTACGTCACAGCTGCTTTGGTGTTTAAAGACTACATGCCTAAGATTGGAAATTGGTTATGTGGGTAAGTGATTTTCGCACCTTTTATCTGATTTATAAATAAATATAAATATAATTCTAGACATTTTTTCACACACGGTCATCTGACCCCAAACTAAGCAAAGCTTGTGATATCGCTGCCAGAGACTGATATACATACATATATAGTTTTAAATACATACTTAAATAGATATTAACAACCAGATATAGAACAAACACAAATGTTCATCACATACATTTTTGTCCTGGGTGGGAATCGAACCCACGCCTCCAAGCTCAGAAGGCAGGTTCACTACCAACTGGACCAACGGCTCAATGTTGCTGTCATGCTTATCTGATATTGAACTGAACGAATATCAAGATGGTTGCTAAATCGTGTCAATAAGTGCTTCTGGAACATACGTAATTTTTTTTATGCCATCGGTGGCAAACAAGCTGACGGGCCGCCTGATGGTAAGCGATCACCCTCGCCTATAGATAGGTGGATAGGATATAGATAGGACATTAGCTTCAGATAATTTATCTCATGCTAATGTCATTGTCAATGTCATTTTCATACAATTTCATCTTTCCGCAGGCGTGAACGCTAACAGTGTGGGGCTCTGTCTAGACCCCCTGATACGTTAAATCGTCTTTGTTGATAGAATAATAATGAAGGTGAAGAACCTTTTATTCCCCTACTAACTCTTTTCCCCCTTGGTATGTGTAAACCGGTATGAATAGATATTACTGGATGAATAGAGACAAAACATGAATTTAGTACATATTATTGTGTTTCGTAGTTATCAACATTTTACGATAATAATTACTAGTTTTATTTCCATTCACCTCGTCGTTTCTATTTATTCCGTTTTAAGATATCCTTAAATATCTAAAACCAAACCATTGCATAGCAATACAAATTCCAGACTTTTTAGACACTAATTTATCTACTATATAAAAATAAGTCGGGTTTTCCTTCCTGACGCTATAACTCCAGAACGCACGAACCGATTTCCACGGTTTTGCATTCGTTGGAAAGGTCTCGGGCTCCGTGAGGCTTATAGCATATAGGTTCAGTAGCGAGGCCGAAGGCCGAGCTCTACGCGTACGAAGTAGCGGGATTCAGCTAGTTTTTGTATAATTATTTTAAAGTTTTGTATCGACTCTACATTTTCGTTACAGTTACTACCTGAAAGCGTGCCGCCACATAATAACAGACTCTTGCGCTGTCTCTCCTATTCGCCTGCGTTGGGTGGGCAGTGAACAAGGGCAAACATTTCTGCGCAAGCGCCGATGGAGCTATGAACGATCGCACGCCGCTTCCGCGCTCTTCTGTAGACTCCCCGACCCGGCCGACCCTCTAGCTTATGCCATGCGGGTAATTTGAATTCGACTTTATTGTATTATGCTTAGGGTATAATCTAGGCTGGTGAAGCTACGGCGCTGTCGTGTCGACTACCCGACCAAGCGGAACCCGGCTTATGATATGCGGGTAATGTAATAACATGAACTTTATTGTATTAAGCTTAGGGTATAATCTTTGAGTGGATAGCAAGGACAAGTATTCTTGCGCAAACACAAGTATTCTTGCGCAAACACCAGGAGAGCTATGAACAATAGCAAACCCCTTCCGCGGTCTTCTGTCAACTCCCCGACCCCCGGACGATCCTTCGATGTGAAATATGCTTTATTCCTTTAAGCTTAGGATATCATATTGTCCTGTACAAACCTGTGGTTGACAATCACTTAAAATTCTGATACTGAATAAGGCGCGTTCCGAATCAGAGCCAAGAGGACGCCCACAGCGCTAATGAAAGCCAACAGGGCACGAAGAATATTTATTTTTGCTGTGCAGGGGGGTTAGATCAGACCCACTTACTGTTAGAGTTAACGCCTGCGGAAAGATGAAATTGTATAAAAATGACATTGACAATGACATTAGCTTGAGAGATGTTATCTCAAGCTAATGTCATTTTCACACAATTTCATCTTTCCACAAGCTTTAACACTAACAGAAAGTGGGTCTTGTGTAACCCCCCAGGTTCTCATTAGAGCAGGGTGGCACTGTTGACATGATATACATTTCTAGACAAGAGTAGATGAAGCTGTATAAATGCTATGTTTCTGTGCTCTTCAGCACCAACTTGAATAGATATTTGGATGAAACTGTGTGAACGATTGCATTCTGGAGTAGCACAGAAGTGTTTTTGACCAGAAAACTCGGGAAACAGCAGGGTACACGGCCAGCACATTTAATAATTGTCTTCTCTGATAGGCTTACCACTTGGAGCTGCTTCAGAAAAGTGTCCAGATGCTTCTCTGCGCGGACGAACAGAACAACACGCGCGAAGTACTCCACCTTATCAAATTGATCACCGACGACGTCTCTACCGACGCACCCCATCATACTGGTACATTAGACATTTTTATTATTTCGTTAAAGGTCCTATCACATTTTTTGACGAAAAAAGCATCGAAAACTGTATTTTTAGTATATTTTTTCTTACAACTAATAAGATCTGTAGAAAATTCAGTTGCTGTATTAAATAGATCTGTATTTTTAACCGACTTTGAAAAGGAGGAGGTTATCAATTCGACTGTAAGCTTTTTTTTTTTTTTATTGAATGTAGCGGCTTTAGATTCTGGTAAAACTCAACATATCCATTTGTTACCTACAATTTACAAAAATAGTTTTTCGTAAAACTGTAGGAGGGAAAGTTTGAGAATGGATTTCGTTAAAATTACTGTAATAAAATAAAATAAAATTATGTTATGGTTTACTTATTTTATATTGATCTTTCTAAGTTACGGCTTTATTTATTCGTTTTATGCCCGAAAATACAAATACTTAAAATTAAACGGTTCATTTTGTAATAATCTATTACACAAAGGCCGTTTTATACAGGACGGCGTTAGAAATTAGACAGAACGTGCTGTTACAAAAACACGGACGGGACGGACGGGTGTTTAATGCATACGCACCGTGACAGTGCGGTGAAAGGTGGACTTTAAACCAACTTTAAATAAAGATTCTCTATTCGGCTGTTTAAAAAAAAATATTGTTACCACATAACTCTGTCTTTTATAAGCTGATTCGGAAAATTCCGTTTTATATATTTATTCGAAACGATTTAGAACAAAGTAAAAAGAAGAGGAATACCACACTATCTACAAAGAGCTTTTAGACGATGAGACTCAATTTTATGAGTACCTATATACACATTTTATGAATTTTTTTGTCGTCCAGTTTGTTTGCTCAATAAATAGAGCGACTTTGTATACGCAGTGGGACCATGGACGGGACGTGGCCCGTGCAGGCGGGACGTGCTAAACATCGTCGGCAACGATATTTTTCCCGTCCCTTGCGTGCCACGGCGCCATCCCGTACGTGCGACGGGTGTCGTGTATGCGCTTTCGTATACATTTTCTATGAAATTATGTTTCCAAAAACTCGTCCCGTTCCATCCGGGGTAAAACATGTTATGTATTGTAGTGGCCTTTAATTGTCCTTTTTTATTATTAACAGGCTTGCGTTTGACCGCCCACTCTTGATTTGAAGACCCAGATTGTAACTATCGGGGAACACCCATACAGCCATTCATTTATTTTATTCTCTATAAAAATGTAAAGTTCTCTTTATGGTGTGAATAAAGTGCTATTGTATTGTAATTTTCCCTGACGCAGGTTGCTGGGACCCGGTGATGGAGTGGTGGGCCAACGTGGTGGGCGTGGCTGCGACGTGGCTGCTCGCTGACACGGCCAGGGCGATCGAGATCGGAGACAGACTGAACATGATGCCGGAACAGCTCGCCAGCTGCGAGGATCCATTGCCTGGGTAAACTGTTTAACTGTTGACAAAAGGCTCATGATATTAGGCATAACCATCATCATCAGCCCGAAGACTGCTGAACATAGGACTCCCCTTAGAACTCCACACTGAACGACAGCCTGCCATCTGCATTCACTGGAAGCCTGCGACTCTAACGATGTCGTCGGTCCATCTAATGGGAGCTACGCTGCGTCTTCCGGTTCGTCGTCTCTATTCTTGAACTTTTTTCCCCCACCAGTTCAATCAATGTGGCCTGCCCATTGTCACTTCAACTTGCAAATTTTAATTAATTCATCATCACCATCAGCCAGAAGATGTCCACTGCTGAACAGAGGCCTCCCTCTTAAACCTCCACACTGAACGAAAGCCTGCTATCTGCATCCACTGGATGTCCGCGTTAATTAATTATGTTAATTTAATTATATTCCATTGAATACTTAGGACCAATGCCCTTCTAGAATTCTCTGTTGCTCAATGGGATAGATTAGCAAAGTACCTGATTGAGGTGTTAGAGGCCATTGAAAAACGTGGCAAGAAGCTCATCACTCCTCAGCAACGAATCCCTTGTACAGCTAAGCTAGAAAGCCTTGAACAGCGGCGTAAAGTTTCTAGTCTATCGGTTTTTATCGGATACATTTCGAGGAGTGTGATTAGATCTGCATGGCCTCATTCCCTCCTGCCCATTTTCTATCGGATGTACATCATTTTTTAACCACGTCTACCGTTTGTGAAATTTGATCCGTCAAAAGCTTAGCTTAAGCTATACGACATTAAGTTGTATGGAATATCATTGTCGGTATTTTAATTATTTTAAAAGGAGGAACTTGTGCATTGTAAGGCTATTGACGAAAGCTGAAGCTTCCATGATTCTCCACAACCTGTCGATCCGCATTACCACTGAGCAAGCAGCCTAAATCTAGAATATTTACCGACGTTATTGGGTCTTCAATTCTTCATTATTCAAACATTATTCAGCCAGTAATACATATTCTGTTAGAATTTAACACACGTCTTGTCCAGCTTCGCCAAATCGCAATACTAGTGCGTCAGCAATAAAACGGCATCTGAAGAATCTCGGCTATACACTGGCCAATCATAACCTAACGTATTTACACTAAGCACATTCTCACACGTGTGAAAACTTAGAAACTAATCGCGTGTTTATAAAACAGTGCTGTACGGTTTATAGTTGCGTTATTGAAAACTATTGTCTTTGGCAATGTAAACAGAGCGGATGAGTGATAGCTATTGTGGTATTATTGCAGGGCGCTTCATATGGCGTACAAAAGCAGGCGCGGGCTACTCAGTCTATCGCAGTGCCGGGATGAACGCGCCCTCGAAAGGACTTCCGAGACTCTACTCAAGGTATGTCGACTTTACATTCATTTATGTATTTAGTTTATGCCTCGTTTGTGTTCCATAAGGCACCGTTTTCCCTGGTTTATGATTAGCGAATAGGGAAAATGACCTTCATGTCCACCAGCTTTTACCCCGTTTTTATTTCAAATTATGTTGTTTTCCCTGCCAATCATTTAGCTAATATCCCGTTTCTGTCAAATGTGTGTACTAAATATGATGGCTACCGGTTCGATCCTCGGCCTTGCACTAATGACTTTTAAATATATTTATATATATATATATATATACCTATATGAGGTGTAGTCAGGGGTTCAGTAGTGTTTTTAACGTCATGGAATTGCTGATCGTCTCTTTTTTATAACCGAGTGCATCGACCAAAATAAAATAAAAGGACGGGCCTTGAAGAAGCGCATTTTTGAAGATTATAAAATAAGCGCCGGCGCTTACTTCGTTTCAGTCGGTCTCTAGCCGTAGGAAGTGCAACGCGAGACTATTGTTACATGATAACGAAATATCTGACAAAATTATGCCTTCGTGTGCTTTCCCGGAATGTAAATACACAACAAAAAAGCGCTATTTATTTTTTGTTACAAATGTACTGTACATGGTTATAATTAGGCGTTGAAGTATATTAGTTTTGACTCGTTTTTACTGAGCAAGTTCAATGGTTATGGCCCGTCCATTCATTTTATTTTGGTCGAAAACCTAGAGCACAGTTTTTGGCGTCGCTACTAGCCACTCATAATCTCTCCACTGGTGGCTCCACGTAGTTGCAGTGTACGCATTGGTCACACCCCGGTAACCAGGTCGAACCAATGACTTCTATATAGTACTTAAATAAATTATATGCAGTTTCAATTCAATGCCATCGCTCAAAAACGGCGAAGGAAAACATCATGCGGAAACCGGTATGTCCAAGAAGATTAGGGCCCATCCTCTCTCTCAGAGGAGGCCTGTGCCCCAGCTCTGGGAACATGATGATCGTGATGATGAATTTCCTTTTTGCAGGTGTGTGATATCGCTGGAGCCAAGTTAGCAGACTCCCTGGCGTACTACTGCTGCAGAAAACCCACACAGCTCATGATGGTTAGTCATTCACCGATATTTTATGAGCACTTAAATTTACTATGACTTTTGCATGTTTGAAAAATCCTGGCCTGAATTATGTAATTATTATGCATTATTATTTTAAATATTTTTATGGTGTTTTGAACAGAAGCTTCTAAAAGTAAATGAGACAAAGTTTACTTCCTCTGGTGTTCAGGTATCTAAAGGCGTTGATCGCTTACCACTAGAGGGTCAGTTAGCTTGTTTGCCACCTATGGCATAAAAAAAGAACCTTGTGGTGTGGTTTTAATGTAGGAGTCCAACGCGTATGAAAACAGGTTTTTTTCAAAAATCATTGAAATCATTGGGTATTTCAACTCTAGCTTAATAGTTTTTCCACCTACCCTCACACACCATCATATTGTTTTCACAGGAAATATGATTTGAGTGTTTTTTTTTTTTTCAATAATAGAAAATAGTTTAATATGTCAATCTGGAATCTAGGGTATAAGCTACCTTTTTTATATGGTTGACAGACTAGTATAAACTACCTCCAAGCTAAACTTAATACAAACGTACTAGTAAAATTTTTACCTTGAGTAGTATACTGGATTACGCGGAAAAGGTGTAGTAAGCCCAAAGTGGTCCACATTACCCATCATTATGATACATTTTTCCCTTTCGGCTTACTACACACTTTCCGCATAACCCAGTTTCCTTACATGTTTTGTAAATAAGCAATGTGAATTGCTAATATAAATAGCTAGCCGTCTATTAGTATAAATAATTGCTAATATAGTTCACTTTTCTGACAAGCTCTTCTTTACTGGACAATAAAAGTAAATCATAATGACTTCTTAGGTTTTCGCGCTTGTAACGCATTTTATTGCTTGTAATTTCATTCGTTTAATTCTTAACGTTTCGAACGTTTTGCAGTGTCCGTGGACTCGGAGAAATCATAATAAAAATGCAGAAGTGTAATTAAAATAAAATTACATGTTTATCAAAATAAATAATAATAAATATTTCGGGACATGTTTCACACACGGTCACACACTTGTGATATGGCTGACAGAAACTGATATACATACATGTTTAGTTTTAAATACATACTTAAATAGATATTAACAACCAGATATAGAACAAACACAAATGTTCATCACATAAATGTTTGTCCTAGGTGGGAATCGAACCCACGCCCCCAAGCTCAGAAGGTAGTGGACCAACGGGCTATCTTTGGAATCGGATCGGAAAATCGGATGAGTAATATCCGAATGTTTTTACTATAAGTATGTTGTTTTTGGTATGGCAGGGGCACTTGCTAGTGCCCGATTTGTTGCTAAGCACCTAACAGTGTTTTCCGGTAGGCTTACTTAAAAGCCAAATCCCATTGCAGGCTAGCCGTGTTTACCCTCTTTGTACCATACCGTCACTTGACACGTGAGTAGTAGACAAAAAACTAGAAAAAAAAAAACTATTAAGAAGAATAATAAGTATATTATTGTATTTTTTTTAAACACCTGGTAAACGAGCTGATAATCATCAAATGACGATTGAATCTTGACGATTTTCTTGAATCACAGCTAACAACAGACTCGAACGTCGCAATTCAAACAAAAAAATTACCTAAACCGTTCGGGAGCTACGGTGTACAGACAGACACAGGTACACACGTTAAACTTATAACAAACAATCTACGCGCACGCACATCCCTCTCCACACACACATAGCCACACTAACACACACGCACACACACACACACACACGCACACACACACACACACACACACACACACACACGCTGCGCATATAATAGCGCATACTGTTGCATTTAATGGTTTAAAAATTATTTTATCTTATTATTATTTTTCTTTTGGCTACTTATTGGCATAGTAATCAAAATTTTAAAATACTTTGAAATATTTTTTACTTAATTTTAAAATGTTATATTGCTGTTTTGGTATAATTCATTGATACATTAATAGGAGAAGCCATTGGCTCCCGTCACACAGTCTTTGACTAGTTCGGGAGCCTCTGGGATCATTACTATAGCTTACTATAAATTATGCCCGAATAAATGATTTGTATTTGTATTTGTATAACACCCCTATGTTTGTGTCGGGGGTTAGTAATGATCTGACCTCCGGTCCCGTCTTAACCAGGGGCCTTACGGTTACGCAATTCTGCAGTGCAAGTACCGTTCTTTATCGATCATCAAACTCGATAAAATACCATAGAATCAATCATAGCGAGTACTGATCAAATGGCATTTTATCGAATTTGACGATCTCAACTGTCAATTTGACGAACGATAAAGAACGGTACTTGCACTGCTGTTTAGATGGTGCGAAAAGTTGCGCGACCGCAAACCATATCTCGGTGCGTTAAGGTTCTCGTTCGCGTGATTTTCCGCACTGCGCTGTTTCGAGCCCGCGTTAATAGGTAGCCACCAGGCCCCAGGTGATAATTTACTATTTTGCTTGACAGATATAATTTCGTACTATATCGGCTACTGCATAGAAGCATGAAGACTTGACTATCGCGAGAGTGCATTGTAGTTGCATTGCACTTGTTCCATTCTGTGCAATATCACTACAAAGCAAATCTCGAGTTAGTTGCTCGCATCGCATGGAAGATCACCGAGTTTTTTTTTTCGCTTTTTACTGACTGTCCTTGCTGGCTTTGTGTTTTACTCTTACTCTTTTTCTTTGCACCTTTAACACGGATTATTTAACATTCAAAACAATCTTTAACTCACCATGCATCAAAGCAAAATACAGTAGTCTTACTAATCCGGCCCTATTAAATACTTAAAATTGCCGGATTATTGGAATATTCGGATTACTGGACTATACAGGGAAATTCAAGGTAAATAAAATAAAACATTACAATTTATAAATGTTTTAATATATTGCTTTTTTTATGACAACTTTCTTAGTAAATTGCGCGTGATAGCGGATTAGTGAGACTACTGCACTAATAAAAATCCCCTCATTGGGTCATTGCTAGGCGCAGTAATACGGTATCTACGACTGGTTTGTTTCAGTGGTAGCACGTCTGCCTTATGAGCAAGAGGGACCGGGTTCGATTCCCGGCCGGGTAGATTTTTAAATGATGAATTTGAGTATCGCTGCTCTGGGTCCGGATGTTAAATATTATGATGAAATAAGGCCGTAATCACCATCCACATTTGATTAAAGCAAAGATCCACCCCCCTTTGGTGCGGAATGGCCCTTAGTGGTGAGTGAACATAATATGAGTGTTACTAACGTTATTAATTTATTTTATCTATGAGAGGTATCTTATATTAATTTACATTGTCAAAGGTTTGTAAACTGGCAAATTAAGCTAAGCCATTCTTGGTTTAAGCAAATTTATATCTTGTATCTATTTTCGAATGGCTTGTTAAAGTCATATTTAAAAAGGCCACGTTTTCGATCTTATCTGTCCTGCAAGGCTATCGCTAGAGCAGTGTCGTGATCCCAAGCGTTTTCATAATATGTATCAAACCATTCTTGACAACATTAGTGGCCTTATGGCTAACTCTTAACGCGGGCTTGAATTAGCGCTAAAACGGCGCAGTTCACATAACAAATCACATCAGAAATCTGCTGTCCTGATCAAGAAGGTGCATTGGAATGCTTAGTGTGTCTAAATGGACTTTCCACCACAAGAGAGTGGCTACACACAGAGAAAGCCGTACCTCTTTACTCACCAAAGTCGCTCTTACCTTTTGACTAAAACGCGCCCTTAGAGAAGATTTAGGTAGAATATTTGTGACACACGTTTGTATAAGACAATATTCTAACAAATAAAAAACAATACTCAAAAATCTGTATACCGAGCTATGAATACAAAGTTCTATTGAAAAGTTAATTATTGTTTTCAGCTGATGCAAGTTCTGTGCTGTGATTGGTTGCTGGAAGTACGCGCGGGTGTGTGGGAAGCGGGCGGGGGGCGCGCTGGCTCAAACGCGCAGCTGCGCGCATTCCAGCGGGACCTGCATTCGCTGCGCCGGCTCGACCAACACTTACCGGTATAGAATCAACACTACAGTCAGCGGAGTATGAGAATTCAATACGAAACGAACCATACAAATTGTGAATTTCGAAATTGAAATTTGTATGGAATTGAATTGGAATTAAGTATTTTATATATCGAATATTCGTACTTTGTCCACTGTTGATTGTATGGAAGTTTTTATATATATAGAATACTAGCGGCCCGTCCCGGTTTCGCTCGGGTGTAAGTTTTATTATTTATATAAATCTTCCGTGAAAAATTATCTGAACTAACTGATGGTGAAAACCGCATCAAAATCCGTTGCGTGGTTTAGGAGGAGTTAGCGGATATACAGACAGACGCGGAAAGCGAATTTATTTTATTTATACTATTTAGAGATAGAGAAGTGGCAAACAAGCGACGGTCCACCTGATGGTAAGTGTTCACTGCCGCCTATAGACATCTACAATACCCATTGTCAGTGCGTTGCCTACCTTCAAAGCCTTTAAGTCTGCAAAGGCATCTGATGCTTACTGAGGAAGCTTGCGGTTACAACTAATTAAAGCTGCAGTCCGAAGCCCTGTCAACTGACCAACCATAACGGAATAATACTATATCGAGTAATAGCTACCAAGCTGTTTTTTTTTATTGTCCTATACAAAAAAGGTTTCTTTATTTGTTATTCATGAGTCTATAAATAAGGGATTTATATAGAGGAATTTAATGCCCATTTAGTATTGAAGCAAATTTTGCAGAAAAATCAGAAAAATGAAATAAATATTGCTGACGTAATCACCATGCAAACTTATTAAGTACGCTTTTATCAAGTAGATTCGATCTACGTTTGGCCTCCAACTCGCCTGATGGTAAGCGACGGTGTGGCTAAGGATGGAACACGTTGATCTAGAAGAAATCCATTCACTCTAGCCTTGAAGATGTTTTATAGAGGTCGTGCAAATCAAATTAGAACACAAATAAACGTGTAGTGGAGTACATTGTTTTATACAGGGTTACAAGGAAATGGTGTGCTAAGCCGAAAGGAGTTCGTTCCACTCATCATTATGAACAACTTTTATTATGGCACCAACCGAAATCGCAAAAAATTAATTGCTGGTCCATACATTTTGTAGTGTCAATGATTGATTGATTGATTAACTCTTCAATTACCGTTTTCTATGGAACAGCTGATATTTTTTTTCGCGATTTCAGGGTTGGTCCCATAGTAAAAGTTGTTCATAATTATGATTACAACAATCTCTCAGCATAGCATAGCGCTTATAACCCTTACCTTATAATCTGGTATATTTGACATAAAGCATTTTTACCAAAAAAAAAATTTTTAACCACACAAAAATATGTGTGATAACTATGTTTTCACAATGTTAATAACTAAAGAACAGATATGCATGATTATCATTTTCTTATTTACGGGACGCACAATGTCCAACAGGAAATTACAAAAAGAGGCAGACACAAGAGAGGAAAAATAGAGAGTGGTGTACCATAGACTTATAGTCATAGTCATAGTACTTTATTGATAACAAATTCCAGGTACATGTCACAGATAATAAATGATAAGTAGTAAAATTATTTAAATTATTACAACAATAATAAAACAAATTACATTTTCAAGCAAAACAGAAAAACAATAGTATTATCATAATAAAATAAAATAATCAAAATTAAATTAATTTCATCCTTGTCACGTCATTGAAATTATAGAATGCCTGTTCGACAAGCCAGTTTTTTAATTTTTGTTTGAAAAACTCCCTCGATGGAGCACTTCTCACCTCGTGCGGTAGCCTATTGTAAATGAGCGGTGCGATGCACCAATTTAGCAGTCCTAGCGAGTCGGTGAGGCACCGATCGTATCCGATGCGCGTACCGCAGCGCGTCGGGCGCGCGCGTGTCTCCGAGGTACCTGTACTCCTCGGGGTGGTCCCTGACGTACAATGCCGCCTGAAAACACACGAGACTACACGTGACTTATTATTAGTTATAATTTATTATGCTAATGTTTATATGGTCGAAAACGACTGACAGGCATTTTTTTTTTCTTATTCTAAATGGGGACGATAAGTCCTGCACTGACGTCCCGCTTGGGGTGTATTGTGCATTTCCCCCTACCAGCACGTACCCGAGCCAACCCAACTCCTTGAAATATGGGAGTGAGGCTCTGGGGCAGGCAATGATTAATAAACTAATCTTCCCATAGGAAATGCCTAGATTGTAGTTATATTGTTTGTTGCAGTGGGTGACGGGACGCGTATTCCTGCAGTCAGCGGTGTGCCGTATGATGGCTGGCGCGGCGCCGCGTCGCACGCAACAACTGCTCGACGGCAGCCTGCGCCCGCGCATCAACCGCTCTTCCATCATATGCGGGAAAGGTAACACCAGCATTCATCAACCCTATAGCTAGGACATAAAATACATAGTTTGTTCCCAATTCGATCAACGGATAGTTTTGCCCAGTTCGGTCAGTGGTTATTCTCAATTGGTAAAAAAAAAAGGTTCACGGGTTCTCTTTGGTTCAATATTATATTTATCCTACATGTATAGAAGGCAGACTTCGTCTGACCTTGATTTTAATAACTTACGTGCAACCTATTCATGCAACTTATTCATAATGATGGACCTCTTGCGCACCCCTCTATCCGCATAGCTCTGTATACTGATCACCACTTAAAAAAATGTTATGAGTTCTATATTTTTAATTTCTAGAGCGGTCTCTCGAAGGCGGTGGTGGCGAAGGTGAGCGGGCAGTTGCTCTGTACATGGCGTGCAAGCATCTTCCTGCTGCAGTTTTAGCTGCGCCGGGTGAGCGCGCCGGTATGCTGGCCCAGGCTGCAGCCACTCTGCAGAAAATAGGCCACAGGAGCCGTCTTCCCCATTGCTACCACCTGATGAAGTCCTTCGGAACGCTCCCGTCAGCACCTTGATGACAAGTTGAAGTTGCTCTTTGCAACAACGAACAAACATAATGATGTATTAATTAATAAGTTATTGTTAAATTTTGTAATAAAATAATCTTGATATTTTACACTGTTTTCTTTCTGAATAACATCAGTCCATTAGTCGTCGGCAGATCGATTCCAAGCTGGTAGAATAAGAACATTCTTAGCTGGGTCTCCTGCTCAAAACATACTACAAAGAGGCGATTTTTTTTTCACGTTGACGACAAAACTCTCATGGTGATGTTTCAGAAAACTACTTTGGGCTAATAAGTCATGCATTCATGACTTATTGATAACTAGCGACCCGCCCGCCCGGCTTCGCACGGGTGTAATTTACGCGCGAAGCCGGGGCGGGTTGCTAGTTATATGTATAAACCTTCCTTGAAAATGTATCTAATTGATGGTGAAAACCGCATCAAAATCCGTTGCGTGGTTTAGGAGTTAGCGGCCATACAGACAGACAGACGCGGAAAGCGACTTCAATTTATACTATGTAGAGATGACATTTTTTTTTTTATATACTGCTATAGCTTCATTTGCAAAGCTTTAGTAATATTATATCAGATAAATTTCATGTTTAAAGATGTTTTCGTAAAACCGACCTTGATTAGTTGCAGATAATGAAGTAGGTCTAGTATACTATCGATAAAATGTTTTTCGGCATATTATAATAATTATGGATTATGATTTATAGTCAGAGCGGAACTCGCTTTAGGTTTGTGGCCGGTAAGACGGGAATGAGTACGTTTATTACTAACGGACCACCAATACCATCCACTTGGGGGGTCTGCTAGGAAAATTTGTTAGCAGACCACCAGCTTTCCATCTGGGTTGCCGGTTAGGAAAACTGTACACTCAGAAGACCCGAACCCGGAGGGTGTTTATCATACTGAATCTATGATATTTGTATTGTTTAATGAATTGAATTCATCAAAGACTAGGCTACGCCTCGGCTTGGCTTTGGCTAGTTTTACCTAGTGTTTGATTTGAGACCTTTGATTTCTAACTTGGACCCTTTTTTGGACCATGACTTATCCTCTGCTTTCTTACGTAGTATTTATAATTCTCTCCTCTGCTTGACTTCAAAATATTCTGTAGACACATTGGAGTGGCTAAATAGAAAAGACGCCTAAAGTTTTAACTTAAAAGAAAAAATGAATTGACATTGACAACCGAAACAGTTCTGACAGTTATCTAATGATTGTGTTGCCAAGATAATAAAAGTCCTATCTTTACCGGAAAGAGGAGGGAATGGGATGGAAAAAAACTGGAAAATAGCAGTTAATACCACGGGATTCAGCTAGTACTTTATAGCCAAAATATTTTCTAAATAATTTTATGTGGGTATGTATGATTCTAGGACCGATCAACTTTATAACGGGCCAGTTTATAAACTCACCCCATTTAAAGAAGTTACCTGCTCTAACCTAACCCCAAAGGTCCTTGGCCCTGATTCACTAACTACAAACACGCTTCAAATGCGTTATGAAGTTACCCTCAAAAAGTTGGCCTTTATTTTCTAGGGAATATACACAGATATACACAACCAGATCGGCAATATCTTTTAGTGAAAGAGACAACTTGATATGGCTCAGCACAAGTACGAAAAGGACATAAATAGATTTTGTTGTCCTTATCGACGTGACCTGTTTTTGGTACCTCAAGTGTCAAAATCTGTAATAATCAGTGACAAACAAAACTGGTCTGAATTATATTTATTGCCTTTTTTTGGTGATTTAATGTGATAAATGCGTGTTTCCTCTGAGAAATAATTGTAAAAGATATTTTACAATGGTTGGTTGTAGCATTTTGGGCTGCAAGAAGCGCAGTGAGCGAAAATACGATGAAATATCATTTCACACGTAAGTAAACATATAAAGCTTGTAACGATCACCTAACTAAATTCAGGATATCAATTCGCAAATATTTTATTCATAATTAGTCAGTTTTTAGGTCGATTTGTGGTCTAATTCTATGAATTTTATCAAATTATTCACTTAGAAAATAAATTATGAATGTTGCCAGTTTATGAAAGAAATTACCCACCGCAACTAACATAAATTATTCGTTCTGCAGGTTTCCAACTGATCCTGTCACATTGCTGAAAAAAGCTGGCACATTGCAAGAAGTGCAAAATACCGACCCTTTTATACCCATATGAATATGGTGAATGTTAATATTAAATATATATTAATGAGGCCACAGTTATGAAGCTGGAAAAGCAAAAGGCGATTTCGGCGAACCGATTCAAAAAGCTACGCGCTGTTCGTGAAATTTGTACTGTAAACATTAAAGAGTCTATTTATCTAATTATTTGGAATGTTATACATAATTCCATTCATGAAAAAACTAAACTGACCAAGCGCGAGTCGGGCTCGCGCGCTGAGAGTTCTTTACAATCACAAAATACAAAAAGTTGTGCAAAAAGACAACATCACGCCCAGGCTGTCACCCATCCAAGTACCGACCGCGCCCGACGTTGCTTAGCTTAGTGGTAAACAGAAATTTGTCACTGACTCGCACTTGGCCAGTGTTTATTATTTGTTGTTTTACTTATGTTCACTATAATCCGCTAAATTTGACGCTTGTACGGATTACCGTTTTTACACTAGAACAAATCCAAAAATACGTTTAACGTTTGTTGCATGAGGGACCCCCGTTCCGTTTTAACTCTGACTTTTTTATTATATTTTATTAATTATAAAAAATCATGCTATGGTTACTTTACAACCTTTTTTCTAGTACTATATTCTAATCCTAACAAATAATTATAATAAAAACGCAAGTAACTTTCTGTCTGTTTTTACGAGGAAATGGCTAAGTCATGGTATAATAATATACTCCGCCAGGTATAGCAATCCGAGAAAAAATGTTTACGTGGGCGTCCCGCAATGATGTCATGATGTCAATTTACAACAGGTTCGAGAGAGATGACGATACACCACGTAACAGCTGATTGAATAAAGTGGCAACTGGACAGTGACGTCATTGCGGGGCCACTCTCAAATTGCTAGACCTTGTTTTCTTAGATCATGGGCTAAGTCAAATTTTGTCAGGACGATAAGGTGTGTCATGAGGACAGACAACGTACTTTTCTTCCCTGAAAATTGCAGGTAGCTCCGTGGGTTGCAGCAAATAGTGTATAAAATATAAATATTTAAAAGGTAGTATTGTTTCCAAAGTACTCATTGAAGATTCACTACCCATCATAGTAGGTAAATTACCCTAACTTATAGCAAATCATTTTAATGTGGCAACACACCTTGTTGAAGCGAGAGGCACTGAGCTAGCCACGCTCATTGAAAATCTATAGGTAGTAGATCTGTGGGAATATAGGACAAACTTTTTGAGGCTAACATATCGAACCGCGCTACGTGCGTGTTTTAGTTAGTGAATAAAGGCCCATAAGTCTTGTTTGGCATTTTAAAACAGGTAACCTTAAAGTTCATGTTTATCTGTGTCATTATTAAGGGAGTTTTGGCGCCAACGCGGAAAAAACATGTCGGCTCGTTGGATTATTTTCCTAAACTTGATTTTGAACTTGATTTTCGAGTGTTAATGTGTACTAAATGGTGAATTATTATTCATTAAGTGCTCGTAAACGTGCTCGAGTGTGGGAAAGTGATATAATGAGTGAGTATAATGAGTGAGTATAATGAGTGAGTATAATGAGTGAGTATAATGAGTGATATAACGTGTCTTTTCGTGTTGTTTCCAAAACTCTATAGGAGCCTCTTGTAAAGTCTCCACCACTTTACAGGGGCATGAGTTCGACTTGACCGTGACTTACTTAGCTTGACTCTGACTGTGACTATGACTTGTTTGACCCTATTAAGACAAAGTAAACTGTCTAATATTACGAGTAAAGGACATTGAATCCACGCTCATGAAGATTTTAACAAAAAAAAAAAAAACATTATTAAGGGGAGTTTTGGCGCCAACGCGGAAAAAACATGTCGGCTCGTTGGATTATTTTCCAAAACTTGTGTATTTTCGAGTGGTAATGTGTATTAAATGGTGAATTACTATTTATGAAGTGCTCGTAAACGTGCTCGAGTGTGGAGAGTGATATAACGAGGTGAAACATGTCTTTTCGTGTTGTTTCCAGAACTCCATAGGAGCCTCTTGTAAAGTGTTCACCACTTTACAGGGGCATGAGTTTGACTTGACCGTGACTTACTTTGCTTGACTCTAGACTTGTTTGACGCTATTACTATGTAAACATGATTAATATTACGACTAAGGGACATAGAATCCACGGTCATGAAAATTTTAACAAAAAAAAAAAATGGCAGTCAAAATAAAAAAGGGTTTTGTAATTTGTTAATGTTTTCATTTTTATTAAATAACAACAAAAAAAAACTAAAGATTTGGATTGGATTGGAACAAATGTGAATTAATAAATGTGAAGAAAAGAACGGCTTTTCAAATTTATATTCTTGTTATTGAATTACCTTGGCTTTTCAGACGATAAAATCATTATCAACAAGCAATTTGATAGTGAAAAAATGGTAAGTAGACGTTCATTCGAGTCTTGTTTCGCCTTGTTTGTAAGATAATAAATAGACGCTCATAATTTTGTATATTTCTTTGTAATGCTGTATGTTTGCTGTGCGTTTTACTTATTGCAGTAATTTTCAAACAGTTTTATGAATAAATTTCCAGGCTGCTACCACTGTAACCACTCAGAAGAAAACCACAACAGGCGGAGTGCGGAAAAAATCCGGCCCTAAGTTTGAACTCACAGAAGAACAACGTCGAGACATCAAAGAAGCTTTTGATCTGTTTGACACGGAGAACACTGGGAAGATAGATACAAAAGAACTAAAGGTAGCAATCAGGGCTTTAGGCTTCGAACCTAAAAAAGAAGAGATTAAAAAGATGATAGCTGAAATAGACAAAGGGGATGGTAAAATTTCATTTGAAGATTTTCTTGACATTATGACAGTGAAGATGGCTGAAAAAGATACTAAAGAGGAGATTATGAAGGCCTTTAAGCTGTTTGATGATGATGAAACTGGTTGGTATAAATTTGCATCCTATACAATTATACATACAGGGTTATATACAATGGTGATACTAATATAAGCGATTGTGCTGTATTGTACTGTATAAAAGTTGTTCATTATGAATGTTATTTACCACAACTCAAACCCTGAAATCAGGGATATTCTCTGGGGTAGCAATGCCTCCAAGACACTGCTAGTGTTGCAGGTGTCCATAGGCAGTGATCACCGCTTACCATCAGGCGGACCGCCTGCCTGTTTGATGCTCCTTTCTATAAAATAAAAGAACTTGGACCATATTTTCTTATTATAATATTTAACGACTCTTCACAAGCAACATTCTAGGGGGTCTAGACAAGAGCCACACACTGTTAGCGTTAACGCCTGCGGAAAGATGAAATTGTATGCTAACAGTGTGTGGCTCTTGTCTAGACCCCCTGGTCTATCTAATGATCTGTCAACACCAAATTTCAGGTAAAATCTCATTCAAAAATTTGAAGAGAGTTGCCAAAGAGCTTGGTGAAAACCTGACTGATGAAGAACTTCATGAAATGATTGACGAAGCAGACCGAGATGGTGACGGAGAAATAAACCAGGAGGAGTTCCTGCGAATTATGAAGAAAACAAGCCTTTACTGAATCTCCTGGATCTGAAACTGAATGTGGCTAGGGAGCATGTTTTGAGTATTATTATAATATTATTTCAATCTAGAATTAAGAAACCTACAGGCATAGATTACAAACACATGGATGTTGGATCTGGTACAAAATTCACAAAACATGTGTACTGAGTTTACCTTTAATATTTTTATGAACACTGACAGATATTAAAACCTATTATTTTACCACCGACTATTTTAAATCCTATGTTGTGGTATTAATTTCCAATATAGATTGCAACAATTGTTTTTTTATTGGGTAACAGGCTTGCGCTTGACCATCGCCTCGCTTGATGTTAATACTAGTCCAAAACAATGTGTTGCGCAATATCACTGCTGCACCTTGTCATGCCAAAAATACAACTCCCGACTGAAATTGCATACGCACAAGCTAGCGTTAGAGCTCACACAGCCCACCAGCAACCATTAAAAAGACTAAAAGAGAGTTTGTATAGCAGATCTGCAGAAATGAGAGGATAATAATAATCTAAAAAAAGTTATGTGTCCAGTCCCGACTGCCACATCCTGCTTTGTGGTGCATATTTGTTCCAATTTATGTGTAATTTGTGTTACCATAATGGAGTTTTCTATTGGATTGATTGTCGGCCTAAATCACTGTGTAATATACCTGTCATTTCATTCCATAAATCCTTCATTTGAGTCGAGGTCATTATCATGGACTGAACTGTGTCTGCCTAAGATGGAAAAGACTAAGGGATTGTAGTCGCAATAAGCTCCATGACTATGCTGTACTTCTAACTGGTCTGTGGACCATACTTAAAAGGGTATTTTTTTTTTTGTGTAAGTGATCTGCCAGTCTTATTATGTATTTAATGAATTATAAACAAAGTTTTATGCACTTATCTTAACAACTATAGAAGGCAGACCGGTTCTAAAGAACCAGGATGGATGGCCAGAACGAATTTATAAATATTTTTCCTTGTAGTACTATGGAACAGAATCCTAAAAATTGCAATAAAAAAAATAAAAAAACTTGATTTGGACACACTTTTAATGCGTTTGAATAAAATTATGCACGCCAGTCCCGATTGACATTTAAACTATGTGCAATTATTTTAATTATCAATTCTTTTAGTACTTTCCTGTATAAGTTAGTTAGATTAGAACATTGTATTGCAATGTACAAAGCAGCCTTCCTTATCATTTTATTAGTCATTGAAGTGTAATGATAAGCTTAATTATATATTTGTTTTGCTGTGATAGTTAAGTTGATTTAGATTTCTAAGTTATGTTTTTATGTTTTTTATATAAACATTCTAGTTGTTGTACACCCTGGTATATTTAAATAAAACTTGATGAATGTATTTGGATTGTAGTTTTGGGGAATCAATAATGATTCCCCAAAACAACTAATTTGCAATTGTGAATGATGATATATCACAAGCACAAATGTCTGTAATTTTTTAAATAAGCTAGTATAAAAACTGAGCATTTATTTATTAAGTTTAGGCAGGTATGGTATGTATCTCGCCTTGTATTTTTAAACACTAACCCTCTTATGCATAAACGCTGATAGCCTACTCTGCTATAAATTAATGTTTTGTCAACTTATTGGGAAGTGTCATGCATGAAAGGGAGACCATTTTTTTATAGAATAGATTAATTTTGTCAAACATTTTTGGATAAAAGAGTAAGAAATTGTCTATATGCTGTAAGTTTATTGAATGTAAAATTTTTGCAATTAGGCCTTTGACCTCAGAGGAAAATGTTGGTCAATTATATTTCTTTGTAATCGAAGTTAGGGTCTATAGTTTGAACAATATTTATGAAGTAAATACATCGAGATACAATACTTGCACGGTACAGATTGCACTGACACTTTGGTTAGTTGTAAGGCAACCGTGATCCAATTACGTCGCGCAATGCCAGTGCCACGATGAATAGATTGAATAGCGTTCAAGTGATGATGAACAACGACATAAAGTCTAAATTGAAGTTAATGAGGCATTGTGAACTATTTAATTCATTAGATGTCTTGTAGTCAGATCGGTTAGTTAGATATTGATGTCTAAGTGTGTACAACGACGCTCGGATGTTTTTTGACTGTTTTCACTTAGAGATTAAAGCTATAGGTATTGTATCTCGATGAGTAAATATTACTAATATCTATTATGCTCTCTAGTTATGTATAGTACGTATCGAATCAACGAGTTCAACTCATACCCAAAGCACATGCCAAGTACTTAATATTTTCATAGGTATTTTACTTTTAAGAATATTATAAGTGTTAATGTAAAACGTGAAAATAAATTATTGCAATCTTGAATCAGGTAATTTTTATTGTCTACGATGCCCTACACTGCAGTTCACAAGCAGAAGTATCCAGGATAAAAAGTGTCCTTTAATGTATACTATAATTATTAAGGCCAATACAAGACATTATATACTTGACATTGTTGGTTTGGCCATTTGTAATTGGTCAATTTTTTTTAACTTTCACAGTTGCTATATCATTGTAAAATGTTGAATGAGTTTTCATTTGGCTTTTTACAATGTAGTGCACAGAGCTAAAAACTTGTACCGAGTTTATTATTTTAAGAAAAGGTTACAAATATACTACTTTTGGGTTTTATTTTGTTTTGTGACAAAAGTAATTTGAAGGATATTCTTGAATAAAATGCAAAATATGTGATAAAAATTTAATGTAAAAAATATAAGATTAGGTAAGTTCCTATACTAATAAAAGAAATCAAACTTAAGTGCTAATCAAATTCTCTTATCAGATCAAAGATAACAACTAATGATGATATTTAGAGAGATCTTTCCACAACATTTCCTTCAACCTGTCCAAAATATGCTTTTTGGCACATTTTCACAAATAGGCCGGTTTCTACAACGCCTGGAATCATCTTCACTGTAGTGCTGACCTGTTCCCAATCCAAGCCTTTATCAGAAAACATCCAATCGAGGATGAAGTTTCCATTGTCTGTCACCACGGGCCCAGCCTTAGCTACAGCATTTCTTAGCTTTATCTCTCCCCCATATAATGCAATAATTTTATTTTTAATAGGAACATAAGCCATAGGAATTACTTCAATCGGAATACCCTTTTTGTATCTGTCTCCTAGGTTAACTGAATCCTTGGTGTAATCAGCAATAACAATGAGCTTTTTGGAACAGGAAGCAATTATTTTCTCTTGAAGTAAACACCCACCTCCTCCTTTGATCAAGGTCATATTGGAGTCCACTTCATCAGCACCATCTATAGTGACATCAATAGCAGGGCTAGTGTCCAGTTCTCCCAGTGTTAGGTTATGTTTAATGATCAGTTGTTTTGCTTGAAACGACGTGGGAATGCACGTGACCTTTAAATTATCGGTTTCGACTTTTTCTGCAAGACGCTGAACGGCGTAGACCACGGTGGAACCGCTTCCAACACCAAAGACACAGTTGTTAAACACAAATTCGTCGACGGCCCGGTAAGCCGCTACTTGTTTAGCCTGCTCCAAAGACATTTTATTGCTTGCGAGTGTAGGTGCAGACACAGTACTAGCACAACGCCAGCTCAGACTTTGTCTTGCACTTGCAGCTACCTTCAGAAACATGCACTAATGGTAAAAATAGATTTTATATACAGAACCACCCACACGTGTACAAGCAAGATAGGGAAGTGTCGCAATTGTAACATGTCCCGACCACAAGGGACACAACACAAGGGTTAAACTAATGTTACCGTAATACTTTACATTACTACATCATAACTTTTTGAATGCTTACAGCGTTATCGGTTGTTTGGTTAGTTTATCGGTATTCATAGCCGCGAAGGCCCGCCGCTTATCGCAATCGATTAAAATAAAATTATAAACAAAAAGTAATATTTGTTTTGTTTTGGAATTTTGAGATTGGTTGGCGGGTGGTTGGCGGTATTGTATTGTATAATTTAGACATTGACAACAATAATTGACTTGACAGACGTCAGACAATGCTGACTGACATTGACATTCATAGAAATTGACAAAATACCAAGATACAAAGTCCTCGCATAATACCCAGCATGGCGCTAGCATGCTGGGTACGATGCCAACTGGTACTGGGCTTGAGCATTTGGATTGTCTTTAGACCTTCAATGGTCTATGGGCAGCTCAGATAAATAAGACTTCTGAATTCTCAATGATGGGCAGTCTAACTGTATTACCTATTAGCTTGTATTTTGTTTAGTTATAATAAAGGCAATTTCAATTTTTTTTTATACTAAATATTCTAATTAGGCTTCAGATATTTTATTATTTATGCAGGTCAATGATAAAATATCTGAAGGCAAATAAATTAAATAATAATAGAATGATAAAATATACCTACTTCAATAAGTTGATGATTTTAAGTTTTAATTACCTAGGTAGTCTTCTTTGACAAATATACAGCTAATCTAAGGTAGTCTTATCTCTGCAGTCAAAGCCACAGAAGAGATAAATTTTTTCTTCTCTTTTCTGTGGTCAAAGCCCAGCCAAGTGCAGTGCGCGTTTCGTTCAGGGTTTCAAGGACCTTACGCCCAACTGCTTACGTGGTTACAAACTAACGTTATCAGCACAGTTCGGTAAACCAGGCGAACGTGAACCTTAACACGTCCAGATACGGTTTGCGGTCGCGCAAGTTTTTAATAACTTAAGGGCCCTATCACATTTTTTGACGGAAAAAGGATCGAAAACTGGATTTTTGGTATAATTTTTCTTTCAAATAATAAGATCTGTAGAAAATTCAGTTGTTGTATAATAAATAGGTATTATTATATCTGTATTATTTATTGAATGTAGCTGCTTCAGATTTTGGTAAAAATCTATTTGTTACCTCCAATCAACAAAAGTACTTTGTGTAGGAAGGAAAGTTTGATAATGGATTTCGTTAAATTACTGTCATAAATAATAATTTTTATGTTATGTTATGTTTTTATGTTATTTTATATTAAACTTGAAAATTACGGCTTTATTTATTCGTTTTATGCCCGAAAATACAAATACTTTGAATTGAACGGTTCATTTTGTAATAGGTACGTCTCTTAAACTGGATTCATGTGGTAGAGACTTTACCAGAGGCTTTCAGGCTTTTAAAGAGGTTAGATGAAATAATAAAATAATACCTACCTCATACTTTGATAAACACATTAGAAAGTAGGTAGGTATAATAAATAGGCAATGACATGATTTTTTACTTGGGCGCCAAAAGTTCATGGCTTTTTAGGGTTCCATACCTACCCAAAAGGTAAAAACGGGAGCATATTACAATATTCCTTTTGTCTATGCTATTACTAAGCCTACACTGTCTGTCTGTCTGTTCGTCTGTCTGTCCGTCCGTCCGTCCTACCTACCTTATAACGTCTGTAGGTAATGTAGGCATCTTTCGAACCGTACTAGATAGCCAGTTGCAATTTTCACAGAGGATCTACAACAAACGTATTTTTTTACATATTATTGTTTTTGCTCTAATGTAAAAACAGTAACACGTAGAAGCGTCAAACTTGGCGTGATTATAGTACACACTCTAAACTTTAGAGTCTAAAGTATAAAAACATATAATGGCCAAGTGTGAGTCGGTGACAAATTTCTATTCACCACCGGTTCTAATACGATTACCGAAGTTAAGAAACGTCTGACGCGGTTGGTATTTGGATACCGCCTGGACGTTGATGGAATGAACTTATCTTTTTGCACTACATTTTTGTACCTATATACTTTAGTAGCTAACAAGTTATGTTGTCCTATTATGTCTTCTGTGGTTTTGGTACAGAACCCTCCATGCGCGAGCCCGACGAGCACTTAGCCGGTTTAACCGGTTTTATCTATACTATAATAATAATTATAAAGAGGAAAGATTTGATTGTTTGTTTGTTTGTTTGCATTGAATAGGCTCCGAAACTACTGAACCGATTTGAAAAATTCTTTCACTGTTGGGAAGCTACACTATCCCCGGGTAACATGGGCTCAATCATGGGCTATATTATATTTTCAAAAAAATAGGGATCCTTACTAAAACTCCAATAATGTAACCCAAGGTGTAAAAAAATTAGATTTACAATTTCGACTTTGTGTGTTTGACAGTTCTAAGACAGGACAACGTCTGTCAGGTCAGCTAGTTTAATAATAAAGAGGTTGTCTGTAAAGTCGGTTTACGGACGATAATTTTACGTGATAACTTTCTTATTAGGAGCATAGGTTATGACGAAGTTAAATGAAACATTTTCTTCAACATCACTCAATTATTGTTTAAAAATTCTTGTGATAAACTTTTAAGATCTCTAAGAAGTGCGTCTTGACAGTGGAGTAATTTTTTTACCATGGTCAAATGCGGCGATAGGTCGAATCCATGTTCATAATCCAGCTTGTTTTGACTCTCTATACATTCTGTCTTGCAATCCACTTCATTAGTATCATCACTCAAACTATTTTTAACACTTGATTTAATTCTTACTTCAGAGATTGCAACTTCCATATCGTTTTGTTTTGATTTGTTGCATTTCTCTTTGATGAGATCATTATCTTTTTCCAATTTGAAATTACGATACTCTAACGTTTTCAATTGTTTTGAGAGGGCATCAATGTTGTTCTCCAGAATTTGGCTCTTGTTTGTAAGGAAGCTATTCCTTTGCTTCAAGTGCAAGCATTCATCGTGCTCATTGCAGTAATCTGCGTAGTACTGACCGCAGCAAATTATTAGTTTCCGAAGTTGCTCAAGGATCGATGTTTCTTGTGGAGGTTCATGCCTTATCTTTTGTAACTCTTCATATCCGAGACGTATGAAATTTGCGACATTGTCTAATTTGTTATGTAGTATTGCGTTTTCTCTAGTCAAGCTATTGATGATCTGGTTATTGTTTTGGTACTTCTCCATTAGGTCTGTACATTCACTTTGCGCTGTGCCCAATGACTCTTTGAGACATCCAGACTCCTTTTCTTTTGCGGATGCCACAATTTTTGCGACAGCTGTAACGGACAGTGCCTAGTTATTTTTCGAATAATTGAAAAGTAATTAAAGTTTGAATAGACTGAGTAGTTTTCAAGTAAAAAATAATTAAAAGAATGTATATAGCATGTTCTAAATCACGCCAACGGCGTTAATGATTATCAATATGGTGCAAAATATTAGCGCTATTAGCGTCGTTGGTGCTGTTGGAGTGGATTATGAGCGTGAAATAACATGAGAAATCAGAGAAATAGATACCGTATAAGTACGAATTTAGAGTTAGTAATACTTACAGCAAGCAGTTTCTAAGGTTTTCCTTAGTTTTTTTATGCACATCCTTTTGGATCTAATTTTTGATTTGCACTTTAACAGTTCTCCGAATACATTTTGTTTTTCTTTATATCCTGGTATAGCAACATCTGATTCGGATTCAAATGTCGAGTCATGAAATCTGTAAATTTTATAATATGTATTGGAAATTGTTTATAATATTTTTTCTGCGACGACAAAAAGGAAGAAGTTATATTTTTTTAAACGTATGGCCACGCATAACTTTTTACGTAGTCCAATTTTGATGATTTTATGTCTTGTACCTACCTTCTTGTTTACCTACTACCTACTTACCCACTACTTACTATATAGGTACCTAATTAACTTTATAAAATCACCACCACCAGTCCAACCAATGCTAGACGTAAAGCCTCTCCCAATCGCTGCCGAGCTTGGTCTACATAAAGTTTTCTGAATCCCAGTGCTTTAGTCAGGTCGTCACTCAAATCAGGGCGTCTTACATTACGTTACGCACATAATTTTCTTTTTTGTGTCCTTACGCGATGAACACTCTAGAACTCGTTTATCTATTCTGCCAACTACAGTCAAACATGCATACATGAGTATGATTGTATGAACAAATTATGAGCAGCAACATAACGAGCTTAGGAGGATTGGTAAATTAGCTTACCTAGTAGGTATACTCTTCGACTAAAATAAAATGAATGGACGGGCCCTAACCATTGAAATTGCTCAGTAAAAACGAGTCAAAACCGTCGGTCATATACTTCAACATCTAATTATAAAAATGTAGGTACAGTATATTTGTTACAAAAAATAGATCCCGGTTTTATTTGTGTATTTACACTTCGCGAAAGCATATGAACGCATAATTTTGTCAGATGTTTCGTTATCACGTAACAATAGACACGTGTTGCACTTCCTACGGCTAGAGACCACAGAACACTATTATTACTCAAGGAGCTAGAGACAGACTGAAACGAAATGAGAGCCGGCGCTCATTTTGTTATCTTCAAAAATGCGCTTCTACTGGGCCTGTCCATTCATTTTATTTTGGTCGAAGGGTATACTTACGTATTAGGGAGGGTAAAATAAATTTTCGTTGCTAATAAAATAGAATGAAACTAAGAGAAAGCTTGCTCTGCTCTACCTACCGTTGCATTTCACTTGCAATCGAGGTAAGAATTACCGCCATTTTATCGATTTCGATCTGTTTTTCGGTTTTATTTTTTCCTGTGGTCTCATTTTTTACAATTGTTTTACTCATTAATAAATAGTAATTTGAGGTCAGTAATATAAATTAAAATAAGCAGTAAAAGTAAAAATAAAATTCTTATAAAAAATTAAAATAAAATAGCAAACATTAGCAAAATATGACAAAAGATTGACATTTAACTGACAGAATCAAAGAGAATATAACCTCCCCCCTTTATGATACTACTCTTTGATATCATCTCTACATAGTATAAATTGAAGTCGCTGTCCGCGTCTGTCTGTCTGTATGGCCGCTAACTCCTCCTAAACCACGCAACGGATTTTGATGCAGTTTTCACCATCAGATAGATCATTTTTCAAGGAAAGTTTATATATATAAAAAAACCTAATTAAGTTTTTATGTAAGTACAAAAAGACACTATTTTGCAACCAAGTCGCTGAAAAATAAATTTACATGGCTTACGTAGGCTAAACCTTAAGAGATACAGAAAAAATATGTACTAGAGAATTGTAGCTCTTCTAAAAATCTAAAGAAAATTCCGCGATGGCATATCCCTATCTGTTATTGTTGACTCACAGTAACCATTTCTTTCATTAAAACTTAATTTTAAAATTGCGTTTTACTTGCGACGCTATTTAATCTTATTCAGTATAATCCTTATCCAAATAAATGTAACAGTATTCTTGGGCATTAAATTAAATGTATAATTGTCTTTTACAGTATACAATTAAATAAACAAACGTAATTTTTAACGTATTATTGTATTTGCTCTAATGTAAACACGTTAATACGTACAAGCGTCAAACATGGCATGTTTATACACATACTTGCAAAAAAAAAAAACGGGCTATTTTGATTTTTTCCCATCCTGATAAAAAATCAACACGTTAAAGGTAACATCTGAAATTTTTATTGGAAGTTTAAAAAAGAGCCGTGGTGTTTAAAAAAGTACGTTTCAATTTCAAATTTTAGACTGAGGCTGGATTTAAGAGAAAACAACTTTTTACTACCTACATTTTGTGACGCGAATTCCCGAAAGTTAATATCGACTCTAAATAACTTTTAGTCAATTTTTATTTAATTATTTCATGTCCTTGACATTTTTAAATGTTGTTAATGCTGTTTAGCTGTTTGGAAAATGGTAGATACTTAAAGTGATAAAAGTCAGCATAATTATTGCGCTGCTTGAGGAAGATTGCAGCCAATGCTCCGTGGCTCAAAGGCAATTTTAGTTGTTCGACATTCCAAAGGACCTGGCAGCGCTATCAACAGACTGGTCCCGTCTAGAGAAGGCCTGCAGATTGTGGGAGAAAGCCATGTACCGAACCACGGCATGATCGTTTTCTGGTGATTCAAGCGTTGACAAATCGCAAATCTTCGTATGTGGACCGCAAGAACAACCTCGAAGAAGTAAGAAATGTGCAAATTAGTCTATGGACGGTCAGGAGGAGACTTCTCACTGCCAATACAAGTAGTCATCGCCCCTAAATTACTCCGTGAGCACCGAGTTTCCAGGCTTAGCTTCGCTCGAAATTGTGTTTAATGGACTCAAGAAAGCTGGGATAGGGTATTGTTCTCCGATGAAGCCATAATATCTCTGTACGGTGAAGACTGAAGTCGGCGAGTGCTACGAAAATGAGAAGAACGTTTTGCAGAGGCATGTTTTGAAGAAATCACACCTTATGGTACCTGTGTTATGTTTTTGGGCAGGAATAAATTCGTTGGATCGTACAGAGTTAGTATTCATCGAAAATGGCACACGGTCTGGACACCGATACAAAACGGAACTTCTAACTCCTCATGCACAACCCGCATTGGCTGCTCTTGGCGAAAACTAAATTTTTATGGACGACAACGCTCGCGCCCACTGGTCTGGTGATGTGGAAGCGTATATGCTAGAGGCGTATATTCATCGTTTGGATCAGTTAGGTCGACGTGCCAACCTCAATCCTATAGAGCATGTCTGGGACATTCTGAAGCGACGAGTGAGACCAGTGCAGCCGGCTCCGCAGACCATCAGAGAGCTCAAGAATGTGATTACCGCGGAGTGAGAACGTATTCCGCAAGAAACCATAAGTGATATACTCGCTAACATGCCCAGACGAATGCAAGCTATGATTTCGGCAAGAGGGGGTCACACTCCATAACAATCTTTTATCTGCACTACATCATTAGAGAAAAAAAAAGTTTTTAATTTTTACTTAGGGAGCAGTAGACTACTGGCTTTTAGAGTTTTAACATTATTACTCATTAATTTAATCAAAATATTATGATAAAACTGACGAAAACTATTCCTTCCTAATTAATTTAAATAAAATTATCAAACAAACTAATAGGAAGAATAAAATTGGTTCTTTGCTTAGGTGCCCGTTTTTTTTTGTGCAAATGATTGTAGTACACACTCTAAAGTATAAGAACAAATAATAAATAAGTGCGAGTCCGTGACAAATTTCTGTTCACTACCAAGTTAAGCAACGTAGGGCGCGGACAGTACCTACTTGGATGAATGACCGCCTGGGCGTGATGTCCTTTTGCACTACTTTCTGTCTTTTGTGTTGGTACGGAACCCTCGGTACGCGAGCCTGACTCGCACTTGGCTGGTTTATTTTTCTAAATTATACCCGTGCGAAGCCGGGGCGGGTCACTAGTATTATATAAGTATGATTTTCTTACCTATATAAAATTAAATGATTTTATTTACCTACTACACCTATTAAACTTGCATCATTTTATAGTAAGGTTCTAGCATGTACGTATGTTCTGGTGGGATCCAATTTTCCGCCAAACGCCCCGGTGTGGTGGCAAGCGGGCTGCCATTTCGTTCGTTCGCGAGACAACCGCTCCGTGTGGTAACCATTTCACGCTCGATTTCTGCTCCTCCACTAAAAATAGGAATCCATTTTCTATGCTCTTTCTGTGAAATGTTTCTGTTTAGGTAAATAATGGACAAAAAATAGTGTTAGGTACCTAGTTAGGTTATACCAAAGATTTTTTAAATGGTTGACTGGCTAGGATATACCTACCTACCTAGGCATTAGGCCATAAACTCCCGGTACACAACGATCTCGGGTAGGTAATGCCAGGGTACCTAATATGACGTCTTCCTTTCTTAAAGCCTAATGCATCTGTGCCTAATGCGCATTTATTTTGCTAACCAAAGTGGCATAAAGACATCGATTGTCAATACCGATAGGTGACATCATAGAGTAATATACTATACACCGGGGTGACATTTTGCATTTCTATATTTTAAAAAAGTACCTACTACAACATTACTTAACTACTAGCGCCACTTATTAAAAAATCTGCCGCAACCCCAAAACTTTTAATTTCAGGTTGGTGTGCCTACGAGCATGATTTTCCTCTATTCTCAACAGCGCTATGCTAGTTAATTTGCGACTATTGTTCTAAAGTAGGTACCTAAAACGTAAAGTCCGTTGCAGACCATGCTAAGTAGCTTGCAAGAACAAGTAGCAAGTAAGTAGGTACTTCCCCGCGCCAGCGGTTGATCTAACGTACCTACCTACCTAAATAGCCACTTACGCGGTTACGCAGTGTCTTCTGTGTTGTTATGCGCACAACTCACGTGCGAGTCGGTAGGTACCACAGAAAAGAAAAAGAAAAACTTTGTAGGTACGTAGTGTACTCGCGCAAGTGTTCGAACGAGAGTAACGATGCGTAGTGGGCGTCGCGCGAATAGGGCGGGGAAACGAAGCTTCACTTGCGCAAGGACCAGCGCGAGTGCTACTAAGCACTTCCACTGCCACTTGTACTAAGCAAAAAGTGTTGTAGCTCGTTGCATGCAGACAATGCGTAATAGGTACTTGCTACTTGTACTTACAAGCTACTTCACATGGTCTGCAACGGGTTTAACACCTAAATATTATCGGCCTTGGTAGCCTCGGTATATATATAAATTGCTACGAAAGGAAGTGCTTTAATGCGAAGGTCCTAGCCTGGATCGCTAATTACACGGCTCCCTCAACTATAGATTATTATAGTTGTGCTCTCAAGTAATTTGTTTTTCCCAACGGCCCCAAGTGGGACGGTGCCTTGATGAATGAAAATGATTCGCCAATATATTCTAAAGGATCCCGATCTTACTTAGCTGTTATCCACGGTCGGTTTATTTCAATTTCCTTCATAAAAGACGCTATTCTCGGATTTGAAGTAGATTTATCATGCTCGGATAAAGCGGGCACTTTTTGTGCTTTTCTTGTGCCTGGATCTGACCCGAGATCTGTCCACTTAATGTGAATAATGGTGTACGATGGAAAACGAATGCGAACCTGAACACAAAGACAACAATGCGAAGCGATTTCAAAACTTGATACAAGGATTCTGGAGATAATGCGTATTGTGTTGGGAGCGCATTATCTGCGTTTGAGCCGGAATCGAATTTCCTCATGAAGATGCTAGAGCCTCTACAGCAGTGTTTCCCAGAAATAGTTCTGCCATGGCCCGGTAATTTTCATACTGCCCCTTCGTGACCCACTCAATAGTTCCCCCTCCCGCTGGTTACATTAAGTGAAATAATACATATGATATTGATTGGTGATTTGATTGATTTTTGTGTAATCTGATGATTTGATGATTTGTCTATAAAGCTTGATTAAAAATTTTACTTGTCATAGAGTTAAATATATTATTCCACTTAATTTACTACTTAGTTTACTCTGACATCTGGGTTGGCAGTACTCAGTGTATTATATAAACTTCCACGTGAAACTCATCATGTTCCGAAGCTACGTGAACCAGTTGTTTAAATTTATAAATTAACTCGAGTAAAGGTGCAATCGCATAGATATTTAATGCACGTCGTCAAATCGAGATCATGGCGATATCTCGATATCCCTGGAATGTGAGACGTCTCGGGTAATCGATTCCTCGAGGCAAAAGCTCGTGATCGTGAGAGATGCACTCGAGATTCTAAGCAGAGCATCCTCGAACATATAGTAGCTATCTAGGCACTTGTGAGTTGTACGATTAGGTATGTACTTTAATTGGCACTAGGTTTGCTGATACTCGGGATTAGGCAAGTAAGCATAGATAGGCATGGGGTGGCCAGGTTATATTAGGGATATTTGCGTACGCAGATTATTAAGGTACCTAAAAGGGTACCAAAGCTAGTCTAGACTAGTGTAATATTTTATCACAATGCATTGTAATAGCCACATTAAAAAAACCACTTAAAATTTGTTAAGGCCACACATTATTAAATATAATTCCTTTCCGTGCACGGTTGCCTGGAAGAGATCGCTTTAAGCGATAAGGCCGCCTGTTAAAAGCCTAGATAATATTTTTGTTGTAATTTTTATGTTATCCTTGTTTTGTGGTGTTTTAATAAAGAGTTTTTGTATTGTATTGTATTGTATTTGTTTAAAGTTTTACTGGTTACTTTCAGTGTTATCATCTAAAGAGTATTTTTGCATTGTGCTTTATAGTGACAAGGTGACTAATTTTTTTTAAATTGACCAAAAATATCAAAAAAAGAATAATAAACAATGTTTTAAACTACCACAGTTATATAAATTTTATTATTCTTCATTTATATCTTCCCGTGAACATGTGGTGCACGTAACTGCGCTGAAATATCAGGGTATTCCACAACCTTATCACGGTAAATATTCTTCTATAGGCGGGAACTTCTAATTGGCCCAATAACCAATTGTATCCTATTAGGCTGTAAGTTTTCCTAAAAATGCAAAATAAACATCCCATTAATGATCCTTATGTATATTTGTCAAAGTAATAATCATAAGTACTACAAGTTCAAGATATACTAGAACTCGCTGCTTATACATGATGCATTGAAAGTAACGCAGCAGTCGCTACTTTCATTGTAGCATACAACAAAAACAGACCACAAATAACTTTGTTATATCTGACACTAGCTAAATAGACGAAATGTCTGGGGCCATATTGTGATTTTCGCGAAGACGTATTAACTCTGAGGTATTAACAACTGACAGCGTTGCAATACGAAATCATTTAGAACAAAAGCTGTGATTAAGAGGCCAAAACTTAAAGAAAAAAACTTGTATTAGGATTTATGCCCTAAACTTTAAGAGGGCTAAGTTTTTTAGCTGCCATTACTTTCACGCTTCACGAGTGCATTACGCTGAAGTAGTCGCACTACCTCCTAAGGTCACGTAAATAGTTAAATCTACTACTCTAATACAATTTGTAGTAAACCATGATCCCGACGCTAAGGTCGCATTATCGGATTGGAAAAAACTGTTACAAAACATCGGAGAGAGTGCTAAATTCGATCTTGGGCCTTGAGATTTAGAGTTTAAAGTAATTTGTGAGATTAGACGTGAATACGAGGGTGAGTTTTACAATGTTCATGTGACGGTGCGACCTTTTTGTTGGGCCTTTGTGCAAGAGCCGCGATGCCCAGGGGGCCTCGATTTCCATTACACGCGAGACTTTCGGAGATCTTTGCTTTTCTAAAAATTTTACACTGAACTCGGGTTGGCGAGTAGGTACGCTTTTAATCTAATGATAATGTGTCCTGATAAAGTGGGAGAAGTGAAGCTTGCTTTAAAGGTTTTATTTTTAGAAGCTTTTATGTGCATCTTGAACAGTATTTTTAAAGTTGTTTATTCTTATTGTCGATAGAAAGCTATATAGGTACCTATCTTCTATAGTCTTTTAAAGATTTTAGCTTTTGCAACTATAACACGATTTGTAGCAGTAGGTACGAACGCTACGAATCAACACCACGACTTTTTACGAAATAAACATACTGCTACGCCTCTCGACAAGCTGCTACGCTACGATAAGCTCTTCGACAAACTGCTACGCAACGCTTAAGTCACCGACAAGTTGCTAAGCTCCTCAACAAGCTGCTACGTTACGGTACTCGACAAGCGGCTACGCTATGCTAAGCTCCTCAACAAGCTGTTACGTTATGGTACTAGACAAGCTGCTACGCTATGCTGAGCTCCTCAACAAGCTGCTACGCTGAGCTAAGTTCCTCGACAAGTTACTATACACTACATTTCAAAGCACCGCTGATTATGAACCTTAGCGTGGAAGATTATTAGTAATTTTACTGCCGATTTTTAATAAGACACTTATTGACTTAAATAAAAATAAATTATTAACGAGATACAACCGTGATAAGTCACTTTGAGCCGCAAACCCTATCCTGCGACTCAGCTGCGGAGATCTTAGCGGTAGGGTCAAGTTTTTGACCTTGAGACGTGCTAAAAATTTATTTAAAGATATTGTAATAAAGTCAGTAAGTAGGTATTTAGTAGTTTTTGAAAGATACGGCTCCAAATGATGCAATATCAGGCAGTCACGTGTGGCCAGTATTTTGGCATCAGTCGGAGCGGTGCCGGCTGCGGTGGGATGCCGCTTGCTTCTCAAACGGCCTGAGGTGCATTTCAGACGTTTCAGCAACTACCTAACCTATTCCTTGTCCAGGAACTGGGTCACGTAATTTCTCATGCTGTGAACGTAGAAGGTAGTACATTTGTAATGGCTGAGTTAAGAAACTTAGATAGGACAAGATAAGGTAAGATACTTTTTATTCACACAAAAGGAAACTTACATAGTAAGAGCCATCTTATTTTGGTCGAAGGTAAGAGCAACTAATTAGTAAACAAATCTCTTAAAAGTAAATTATTAAATTATTATAAAATCGGCTTGCACCCTTAAAAGTAGACTACGATTCGTAGGACATCGTATATTTGTTAGAAGACATACAAAAATTCAAATAACACAATGTCTCAAAACGTCAGGTATCAAAGAAAATTACAGGTAAAGTAACTTACTTTTAAAAGGATTTTTATAACTTTTACCATACCAAATATAATATAATGCCTATACATAAAAACGACTAGATTAAATAAAACAATGTTACCAAGTATACCTATACAGTATACATATACTGTATTACACAGATGTCACATTATACAAATCAAATAAAAATAATAAATTAGTTTTATAGGTATTTAATCTCTAATTTCTTAAATTTAAATTAACAAAACAGATAAAGAATATCTGTTCAGCCGTTTAAAGATTATCAGCACTTTTAACGGAGGTTTAAAAAAGTGTGTGCCAGATGTGAAAACTTCATCAAGGTTGTTTATATCTCTCTCGCTCTCTTAGTCGACTCGAGCTGACTTTATCTAAATGTGTAGGTATCTGAGCGTGACGGTCACGCGAGCTCAGTGATTTCCCCCCATCCCAAACCAACTTGCCTAAAGCAGTATGACTTTAAAAAAACAATTTATACCTAACTATATACTTGTTCTATAGAACAGTTGATATTTTTCGCTATTTCAGTATTGGTCCGTGAAAGTTGTTCATAATGATATAAAATTAAAATTTACCAAAAGGAGGTACCTTTTGGTTTATACAAGCTCATAATCCTGTTCAGGTATTTAATTTTACTCAAGATTTTTTCATGAATTTTGTTTAGATGTGTTTGTAAAACAATGCGTGTGATCGATGGTCTTGCTTCGTACACCATATCACCTGACTTTTGTAAAAATAAACAACATAATATTAACACAAGTTCATATAAAATTCCCTCATTCTCCCGAACACCTTCTAAGGGAAGCTTAATATAGGACCCAAACTTACATGAAACTGTAATTTGTTTCACACAAAAATGTACGAGGATACATGGTTTTACGTACTTGGGGACAGAAGTCAGGCCGAACATCTGTTAAGGAACTCCTTAAAGTTCCGCGCAAGAACAAAGTGGCGCGTATGTCCTTAGGGCACGACGGAATGGCGCACAAACTTTCTATATAAAGATCGCGTAATGTACATATTACACGCAGCCCTTGTTTTTGGGTGTTTTTCTGTTAGGACATTGGCAACATTTTTGGGGTCCCGTACCAAAAAAGCCTACTCTGTCTGTCTGTCCTGAGGCTGTCTGTAACGGCTGTATTTTCAGCTGTATGTCAGCTTATCTGTAACAACCGTTACAGATATATATATATAGCCAGTCGATTGTTTTTACAGAATTTGTCATTGAAATTAAACACAGTCATAAGGGATTTTCCGGTGCCTGTCTGTAATCAAATCTTGCAAGTAAAATTTGGCCCACTTCCCGGTGTTCGATTGAGCTGAAATTTGGCATACTTGATAAACTTCAATGACAATACAATATTATGGTAACAGCACAGCAAGACGATTTGATGATGGTGACGGTGGACAGCGGCACTCCTCGATGGATAATAGTAGACTGGCAGTGTTGGGGCTCATTTTAATCAGCACACCACCGTTCCGATCACTAATGTCATATAAGCTTGGATTGAAAAAGATTTTTTCTAAATAAAACTTGATTTACTCTAAAATATGTTATTAATTTTGACAGGTATTCTCTGTTTTAGTATAATGTAGGTATAATACCGTAAGCACTTGCTCGTAACACTGTCGTAATATTTAACGCGTGAGTGCGAAACCAACCGTCAAAATGAGGGAAGGCCTCGACTTGGGACATTATGCGTATTCTAGTAATCGTAATTACAAAAGTTATTATGTCTGGTGCTCAGATAAATGGGCCATTTGTTGGAAATATTTTCGCTATGGCAACACTACTAGAAAAATGTAGTAAGGATATTGTCGCAGCGACAGTCGATCTTCATGTAGAGTGCTTTCATGAAAGAAGTCCCACGGCAAACAGCGGAACTAAATTTCCATGTTGTAGTTGTCAGATGTTTTTACTGTTTGGACGCTAGTGACTAGTGAAAATTTCATGCCATCGTTAAAATAGTCGCGTATCTGTATAATAAATGATACTGCAGTGCAAGTACCATTCTTTATCAATCGTCAAATTCGATAAATGCCATAGAATCGATCATGTCGAGTACTGATCAAATGGAATTTTATCGAATTTGAAGATCACAACTGTCAAATTTGACGATCGATAAAGAACGGTACTTGTACTGCTGATAGTGATTGATACGCGATGACAGCGTTGAGTATGGGGGACTTCTTTCATGTAAAGCACTCTAGTTATACTCCATTAAACATAGACGTACCTATATGGTGCGGGTGACACATGGGTTTTACTGAATTGCGGCCACCCGACTAAATAATTTTTTTTTTATATACCTAGATACAAAATATTCACACATTTTATTGTGCTTTGGGGTAGCAGCAATTCAGTAAAAACCAACGTGTCACCCGCACCAAGCTATGTGAAATGGAGTAGACATATACCTACTAGGAAATTTTTGTTGGTATCAGAGCTGGAATGCGCAATTAGGCACGTCAAATATTCTAGTAAAATATCCTAGTATCAGTCAAGGACATTAGAAAAGGGTGTAGCAACCCTTTGGTGCATGGTGTTAGTGAAGTAAGACGTTGCTTGACAATGTATTCAGCCATATGTAAGTATAGGCCATGCCTGCCAGTCTGCTCTCAAATTTAGCTAATTGTTTTTTGTTTTATAAGGTTTTCCCCCTGATATTTTTGTAAACCATTTAGATCTTTACCGCCATTAAAACATGGTGCATTAACAAAAGGCACTTTTTTATGTATGAAAACTTATTTTTGATTTACAATAAGAATTAAATTGGACATTCGTGATGATATTCTCGACATAAACGCAGGTCGCATTTAACATTCAAGCGTTTTCTATCTTCAAAAAAAACTTGAAATGCGCCAACGAGAGGTCTCACGTAATGGTTATTATTAAACCTCTTGTTCATAAGTGCTCTTACTGTTTGCATAGTGTGCCAGTAATGCCAGGTGATTCAGGCAGGGTGGCCGACAATGCAGCAAAAACGTTTCGCGTAATCACGATCATTTTACTTGCCTTTTCATTAACGTGGACGCTATCAGCTTTTACCATTATTGTATTGCGATTCCGTCGATACATAGTAATAAATACATGTTCGCTCAAACTGTGATTTCGCTACACCCATCTATATCTTCGCAAACTCTGGACGTATTTTGATCATAATTCAACTTAAAAACTATGTAATAAACTTCTTGCTTAAAACAAAGATCGGATCAACGATACGCAAGTTATCGTTGAACAAGGCCCTCTTTTCCCACTTTAAGCAATTTTGGTCGTTTTAGTTTGTGTACTTCCATGGTTAGCGAAAATTATAAAAATGCAATAAAACAGTTAAAATTATCAAAATTGAATGTTTTATGTAAGAAGTCGAAAAAAATAAAATTTGCTCTATATTTTTTTTGTAAAACTGATTTGCTTTTTTCTCCCTGTTTTTTTTATTCATTTACATACCTAACTACTAGATAATGTTGTCTACAACATTTTAAAATACACACTTCATAATTATGGAGGGAACCGTAAATGTAAATTTTTCATTACAGCTATACCTACTTTTGAAAAATATGAGAAAAGCCTCAAAAATAGAAGTAGCGAAACGCACGACGTTTGTAAGCGCCATGGTTTTGCTTCACTAAATGCGACTATTAGAATACTATAATATTGAGCCTTATGGTCACCTAGATAGTACTTAACAAGCGTTGCTTAAAAGTGGGAAAACATCGCCTTAACCATAAACATGATATACTATATACATTGGCAATGCTAGTGAATTCTTACTACCTGTGACATATCGTATAGGACAAGGGTAGTTGTGAATTTCCCGCTCCGTCGCGTTTCTAGATGGAGGGACTTCGGAAACTAACAAAAGAACCACTTACAACAGATTGCCAATTTTAAAATATCTTTACTGGGGACAAATTATTTTGGCTCTAACAGCTGCAATCACACTGTACAAAACTGAATGAAAACATTTTCTTTTAATATCTCATTGGAGTATATTTCGTTTTTTATTGAATAAATATGCCACATCAAAATTTGAAAAGATCTGTACTAAAGCCGAATATTTCAACAAAAGTCCGGACATTTTAGTCACAAAATTCAAACACTGCGCACAATAAGATTAAATACTGATTTTATATAATTATGTACATGTTTTGTTTCTTCCAAGCTAAAAAAATCGGACAAAGGCCTAAAAGTCCGGACATGTCCGGAAAAATCCGGACGGATGGTAACCCTATTTGTATTTGAGCGCCACATCGGGATCTCACCTGACCTGATGTTAAACGATGATGCAGTCTAAGATGGAGCACGCTTGCCTGGAAGAAACCGATTCACTCGTGACTAGAAGACTCCCAGATTGTAAATATCAGGGAAAATCTATTCAGAAGTAGAATATTCTAAAAGTAGAATAAGAGCGCTTCGTACAGGTTTTCAGAATATCAACCCTGAAACGGTGTCACCTTTTCGTGCCCGCCCTGGCCGTCCAATAGAAAAATAAGCAGGAAAGAATTAGATCATGCAGATTAGATGCACACTCTCCGAAATGTATCCGATAAAAAAAATACGAAATATTAGTTTTAGCAACTTTGCGCCGATGTTCAAGACTTTGAAACTTGGCAGAAGCTACTACTAGCTACAATTTCATGTGTAAAACCTAGCAAATGTTAACAGAAGAACTTATTTTTTTATTCAGTTTTCACAATATTTTTGTTACTGAAAGAGAGAGAAAATACTTGGCTGTGTAGCCTGGGTATATAAGTGAGTTGAGATCTACAGAAGGATATGCTCAGAAAATTGTTACTAGCTAACACGCGATGTTATTCGTTTCTTTTAAGTCTGGTTTTTACCCATTATTTATCTACAACGGAACGGAGATGGTAAGTATTTTATGTTTGGTGTTAGTACATCTGCTCTCAAATAAAATCCACTTTTTTAAACCTAAAGAGCGTGCGGTCCGCGTGACGGTAATCAGAAACCGCCACCTATGGACACCTGCACCTGCAACACTAGACGGTTGACGATGCTTTGCCAGACTGGAGAGGTAATTGTAAGAGGAGCAGAGGTATTTCTCCAAAACGGCTAGACTGGACCGATTTGAATACGGTGTTTTATATGTCAGGTTTCATTGTGGTGATTCTTAACTATTTGATCAAAATCTCTACGAATTAAAAAGCTGTTTAAGCAAAGCTTTTTTCGAATTGGTTGTGGTTTTTTTACTTCATTTTTATTTATAATTGTGTCACATATATTAAAAGTTGCAATACGTATAGCAGAAAAACATCTTTCTTGTAGTTCTTATTTTTTATAGTTAGTACACCAAATTATATCTGACATGTTGAAACTGTTTCTACTGACAACTAACATTGCGGAGAATTAGCCACAGTAGGCTGTCCACCCTCAACATATAGTAGATATTACGCATGCATCTCTCGCACGCCATGTTTCTCTGCAAAATGTTGCACAATAGAGATGGTATAAACGTCCGGCCATGTTCAATTCTCAGCCATTTACACATTATTTAGCCTTTCCAATAAGTGTAAATAAGGTAAACCTCTCAAAAATTTGAATACACAAGAAACAAAACACATATAGACTGAAACATAGTACAGAATTAAAGCAACAAAAGTTTGATCATACTTAGAATATATTAACAAAAATTTGAGCACACATTTAGAATTAAGCACAAATAAATAATTTTATCATATGCGACATTCAGAGTGTAGAATAGAGCAACAAAATTTGACCATACTCAAAAAGAGCAGCATGACTTTGATCATTTTTAGAATAGAGAATCAAAAAGTTTGAACATATTCAGAATACTTACAGCAACATGAGTTTGATTATAATCAGAATATATTAACAAAAATTTGAGCACACATTTAGAATTAAGCACAAATAAATAATTTCGCGAGTCGCGGGCATCCAGTGGATGCAAAAGGCAGGCTGTCGTTCAGTGTGGAGGTTAAAGGGGGAGGCCTATGTTCAGCAGTGGACGCCTTCTGGCTAATGATGATGATGATGATGAAATAATTTTATCATACGCGACATTCTGAGTGTAGAATAGAGCAACAAAATTTGACCATACTCAAAAAAGAGCAGCAAGAGTTTGATCATTTTTAGAATAGAGAAACAAAAAGTTTGAACTTATTCAGAATACACCTACATGAGTTTGATTATACTCAGAATAGAGCAACAAGAGTTTAATTACACTCAATATAGAGCATCAAAAGTTTAATCATAATCAGAATAAAGTAAAAAAAGTTTGATCATACTCAGAATATATTTCAACAGATTTTGTTTTGGCTACGTCCCTCCTAAATTGCTTCGTTGTAGTGTATAGAGTAAAATAGTTTTAGAACATTTTTTCTTATTGTAACTTTGGTTTTTATCTTTAGAGCTTATTTAAAATGTGAAAATTCTTTTAATGTTAGATTTTGGAAATAAATACACATGTTTTTAGAGCGCTTAAATTAGTCAGATTGGTAAAAAACCGAACGCGGGTAAAAAAATCTTGGAACAAACACTTATGTGGTATGTCTACTTATAGTCATAGATGAATTGTATGATCTGGGACATATCATGCTGCTTCAGAATATCCGGCAACCGGTCGAACAGCTCGATACATCTCTAAACACATATTTGCGTACGTTTCGCATTCCCCGCGCACACGGACACGCAAAACATCCACCTGCCACGGTTTATTACCTATTCACCGGGGCCGTACAAATAAAATTGTATAATGCATAAGCGAATGGCTAGTTTGATTTACGATGGCGGCTGGCCGCTGGGCGGACCGCGAGCTGAATAACTAACGTACTCGTATTTAGGGGCTTTTCAAATGCCCTTATCCCTAGTGCAGGTTTGGGGAGTGATAGTTGAACAAATGCTCTTTTGTTTTGAAGACGAGTACAGAATGTTAATGGTGGAAAAAGTAAATTTGACAATTACTGATAACAAGTTTACCCACAGACTTAAAGTTTTCTATGTGACGGTTCTCGTGGAAAATCCAAAGATAATATAACCGCTAACGAAAATATTTCTTCTTTGTTTTGAAAATACTAATGTGGGTTTTTAATGTTGACATTAAACTATGGCAGGTCATTTTATTATTAACCGACTTCAAAAAGGAGGAGGTTATCAATTCGACTGTATGTTTTTTTTTTTTGGAGTACTTATGTTTTTATCTATAAGGGTAATAATGTATACTATTATTTATTAAATGTTTGATAATGTGTACGAATATAAGCAAATTATAAAAGGGAGTGAAGCGTGCTCCATCGTAGACCGCATTGTCGCTTAACATCAGGCGAGGTGGCGGACAAGTGCAAGACTATATTATCCAATAATTGTGTAAAATAAAATAATAAAACGTGTTTTTTTGGGTGTATTATTTCTATAACTCTAATAGAAGCCTCTAGTAAATTATCTACCACTACCAAGATAAAACTTGGACTTGACCGCAACTTACTTTGCTTGACTTGGCTGTAACTGTTATTTGTTAAAGCTTCTAAAACTTAAACTTGTCGACATACTTGACACTAGCTAAATACACAAGATGTTTCGAGCCAAAACTAAAAATATATCAAGCAAACCATTTTATTGTCTGAGTTGAGTACCTCATGCATCCATTGTCCAATTTAGAGTTCGTGTTGTATGGTCAAACCTTCCCGTTGACCCTTACGATGCGGTCGCTGATACCCCCAAAAGGATCGTGTACAAGGTTTTGCTTTCAGCATTATATCTATTGCTTGTAGAAATAAACAAAGCGCTCTCAGATCATTTGTTATTTGGAAGTTTCAAGATTCAGTAGAGCGTATATGGAATTAATTTACTTAAACACTTCATTTGCCCCAGCTACAAATGTACTACTTATGTGTTAACGTGCTTAGCCCAATTAAAAAATTGGTCCGTACCATTGACTTATAAGTTACTTCGTAAGGACTACGCCAGGGAAATTTTATGAGAAGAACCTACTGCCTCAGTGGAGAGCCGTACCTATGTTCCCTGATAGTTACAATCTGGGTGTCTTCAAATCACGAGTGAATCGTTATCTTCTAGGCAAACGTGCTCCACCGTAGACCACAATTCATCGCTTAACATCAGACGACATGGTGGTCAAACCCAAGCCTAATCCCTTGTAAAAAAATATGAAATATTTAAACATGTATAAACTTTTCAAGTTAACCATAAACCTTGTAAATTACGTAGTTACATTGGAATTGCTAGTGAGTTCTTACTACCTGTAACATAATATCGTATAGGACAAGAGGGTTACTCGTGAATTTCCTGCTCCTTCGCGTTACTAGGCCGAGGGCCCATTACTAAAAAAAAAACATCAGTGTGATGTGAATTCAGCTGCATGCTGATTTAGTTAGCAGTTGTCTTACTTTAGAGCGATGCGACATCGTTACGATTTTTATAGGTGCCTAGATCATATCCTAGGTGGCGCAATTTTTCAAGTATTAGGTGACATACAGGGACGTAAATGGGCATATCCTTATTTTTGAGATCTTTGACTTGTACACAACCTGTACGAAAAACGATCGAAGCGTTAATGTAATTAGAATAAGCTAATCAGCTAATGGTTCCCCCGCCCTGTACCTACGTTGCCGTCTATGAAGATCACAATCTACGCGGCTTCGTAGCCTATCCAAATTCTCCTAATTCATGCATGAAGTAAGAGATTGTTTCCATTATGATATAAAACTAACTTCTTAACTAAGTTTTTAAACGTAAAAATGTAGTTTACAGGCAATATTCTACGGTAAAATACTTTTTTTTTTTTTTTACAATTTTATTGCAGCTATCAGACGCATTCTCTCAGTGGCTAGACTATAATCAAACCCTGAAACCTTCAGTATTATCTGGTGTCTTTCTCAGACTGTTAAATCAATTATTTCTTACCAAAACTTGAAAAGTACCTTTAGCTGCCTATTTTGTCATCCAACTAGGTAGGTTCACACGTTCACATGTAACTGTCGAACTAAAGAACTGAAGATATTATATTATTTTATTCACTTTGTTTATAATTTTTTATAAATTTTTAGTGGACGTTATATCCGTAATTAATTAAATAAATAAAAAAGAATACATATACGAGTATATGTATTATAATGTTTCGAATGACGTTCAGTACTCCAAAAAGTGATTCACCTGGATTATGGGTGGGTTACAGCAGGAAAAAAACATAGCGTAAACGTGCCCTTATCCTAATACACAAGTCCGTAAGTTATTTTACAAAATTACCTTTAGCACGCCTTTATGAAGCTCTCGCAATATAAAATACGATAAAGCAATAAATGCGGAGCTTTGTGATTGCATTATTTAGGTACCTGTACATTTTGCCGGAGTTTCTAAGTGCACATAAAAACGTGAGCAATCAAGGGGCCAGATGTTTTTGCCGAGCACATAAACGGGAACGGCGTAAATTGACAATTAAGTCTAACTTTCGATACCTTTAAAATCGTGTGTAATAAAATTTATACCGAGAGCGGAAACAAACTTGATTGAATGTAAAAAGTACTCTACGTATCTCGTCATTGTTTTTGCGTAGGTACTTAATTATTATTTTGTTAATATTTTTTTCATCCCCCCACCTCAGAAATAATATTTTTGCTCTTCGATATCTGAGTGCAAAAGCCGTTTTTATCCTCTAGAGGATAAAGCAAAATTCAATTAAGAATATCGTGTGCACTAAGTTTGTGAATTCAAAACATTATTAAACCTATTTACTTCTACCTCCATGGTGCCGAATTTATCATACAACAATTTTTAATTTGTTAAAAACTCAGACTCGGAACCTTCTTGGTGTACTTTATTTTAATTTGCTTTGCGCGCGCCATTTTCTTTTCACGACATATTGTTAAAACCTTAGGTTAAAAACGTAGAGGGAGAAAGGTTAAAAACAAGAAACTTGAAAACAAGTGAAAACCTAAAATGAGTGATTTTAGCGACGAGGAAGTTTATTTGACGCCAACAGAATTGACTGAAACTGTTAATTAAGCGCAAATGTTTTTTTTTCTTTTCATTTAATTTCCTCGCTGAAGTGGGATGCTGAGTGGGAAAGTTACGTGTTGCACCCGAGTGCAAAGATTTTCACCTCGTGCTCTTTTGATTCCCTTGCTAACGCTCAGGATTCTAATTTTAGAATCCTTCGCTTGCTCGGTCGTCAAAATTGAGCACGCAGTTAAAAAGCAACTTAGCACTCACTTTTGCACTATTGTGTTGAAAACAAATAAAATAACTGGCCAAGAGCATTTGTAAGCAATTAAAAGCAATACAAGTATTTGCAGAACTGAGATCAAGACGACAGTAAAGCGAAAAACTCCTGCAATCATCTATATATTTTATAAAAATTAATCCCTATTTACCTTGGTCACGCCATAACTTGAAAACGACTTTACCGATTTCATTGTTTTTTTTAAGTTTTCTAATACTTTAAAACTAAGAAAATTGCGTAGAAAATTGGAAAATTTCAGTAAACTTTACGACGATTTTAACTTCGCGACTTTGCCAGTTTTAAGACAGGACAACTGGTCAGCTAGTTATTAATAATTCCTGTAATGTTACCTATTATAACATGCATCAATACGGTATGATCTTTCATGCATAATTGTAAAAATAGGTCTGTAGTATGACAATGAAGTTATAAGTAGGTATCCACACAAATATTTAGAAAGAAAATGAAAGCTTATTTACTGTACCTATAATGATTTATTAATATATTGCTTATGTGAGACGTTATGTTTCTTGTGATATTAAGAAAGATCTTTGAACCTAGGTTGGCATAAATTTTTTGCCAGCCTCTTTTGTGGTTGTGCCCAAATAATCCTATTCATTAATCGCCAAAGAATAGCCCATAGGCTCAGTTATTGCCAATCTAAAGTTATTGTTGTACGGATGTTAAATTTTATCGTCGATTTATATTTCTTTGACATCACAGATTTCGTAATGTTTATCTGTTTATGTGCTTGTGAACAGTTTATGTAATCGCTCTTTGATAGCGGCCATTTATTTGGGGTCCGTGTTAAAGTGCCGATAAAGTGGTGATGACGTTCTAAGAATGTTATAGTGGGTTTTTGGAGACAATACTATACTTAGGGAAGCTTTACAGGCTGCGGAATGAAACTCTATTTCGAAGTATTCTTCGTAACAAGGTTTATTTATTTTACTAGCTGAATTCCCGTGACTTTGTACGTATAGGGCTTGGGCTTCGACAAAGATCTACAAATTTTTACTTAATCATCTAAGTTTTACTTGTAAACAGAAGTCTTAGTACCAACTTCCACGTTCCTAACTTGAAAAATGACGAACTTCAATACAAACTTTCATCTCTTATTTAACCCCCTGAGGGGATGAGCTTCCATAAAACTATAATACTACAAATTTTTACTTATAAACAGATTTATAAGTACCAACTTTCACGTATTTAACTTCAAAAATGACGAACATCTGCACAAACTTTCATCTCTTATTTAACCCCCTTAGGGGATGAGCTTCCATAAAACTATGATACAACTAGTTTTTGCTTATAAAAAGAAGTTTTAGTACTAAATTCCACGTTTCTAACTTCCAAAGTGATGGATTTTCATACAAATTTTCATCCCCTATTTAACTCCTTTATGGGTTGAATTTTTAAAAGTCTATATATTTCTGTCGTTTAGTGCTCACTTTCGTTATAGAGGGTTATTTTTGATACACCTAAAACCTGTCGCAGTCATGTCCCCTACATCATTCCTGACAACTTTTTGTTCCATTAATAAATTAAAAAAAAAAAAAAAAAAAACACACACGGTCACCTGACCCCAAACTAAGCAGAGCTTGTGATATGGCTGCCAGAGACTGATATACTTACATATATAGTTTTAAATACATACTTAAATAGATATTAACACCCAGATATAGAATAAACACAAATGTTCATCACACAAATGTTTGTGCTAGATGGGAATCGAACCCACGCCCCCAAGCTCAGAAGGCAGGTTCACTACTAACTGGACCAACGGGCTATCTACTTACGGGCTATTACTTTTCATTTCCAAACATTGTATTTTTTTTGCCTCGTATTTTTTTATGCACGTTGCAGCTCCTAATTTTAGCTTAGGCGTATTTATTCTTGTTTGAGACCTCGTAAGATTATTGTCATTTTAGAGGCCTAATTTTTTTTTGTTTATTTAATTAATTAATTAATTGGCACGCCTTAGCAGTAAACCCGACTCGTATGCCGTGACAGGCGTGACGTCATATGCTCTTTTATGCCGTCATGTTTCACATCTGCCGTGACAGTCAACTTTTTTACTAAGAAAAAAATAATCGAATGAATACAAGTAATGGAACAAAACATGACCAGTATGATGTACTTACCTAGCTGCCTACCAAAGTTTTTAGGAGAATTAGGTAATAAATTATCTTTAAAACAAACGCAATACACAAACAAAAGGGTTATATGCCACTAAAAAGAACAAAATAATATTTTTACATGGATTTTGAAGTTGGACGGGAACTATATTTTATTATCAAACTGAGATTTATAAGATAAATTTTGAAAAATTTAAAATTTTATTTTATAGTTGTTCCAACTTAGAATGTACGTGTTTTGTAGTTTTTTGAGGTCGTTTTTTTTTTAAAGAGAAATTTTAGAACTTTTAGTGAAAAACCTATGATAGTGGAATGCTTTAACCCTTCTTTAACTCTGCTTGGGGAGAACTACTAGTTTATTTATAGATACGATTACGCATCCATGCATGAATACCTCCTTGCTTAGACTTGAACAAAAGACAAAACAAAATTATTGTAGTGATTAGTTATCGCAAAATTCGTAGGCGCTCTAGCAAAAATTCATATTACTTAAGCTGGATTAAAAACTACTGAACCCTAATTAATGACATTTTTGTGGGAACTCCTAGCGGGTTTTTTTCTACACGATGAAAAAAACATGCGAATTGGTTTACAGATGCTGGCGTAATCGATGTACATACCTACATAAAAAAATATTTAAAAAATTACAGGACGAATTGTGAACCTACCTCCTTTTTCGAAGTTGGTTAAAAAAAACCCTGTATAAGAATCACTTGTGTAAAATAGTCATGCTTCTAAACTCAGTGTTTGTCAGTAAATGAATGCATGAATTAAGATTTTTTTTAAGTAGAATACGTAAACTGGCGAGGTTTTTAGGGTATAATTATTAGTTCAAGACGCGGTAGAGGAAAACAAAAACAGAAATGAAAACTAATGATAGTGGCTACAGGGCCGTTGATTACATTTCTGACAGTGCTGTACTATTAACGTGAGCCTACAGCTTAATTAAAATAAAACGACTGGTACGAGTCTTGTTTATTAACGTGCACTAGCGCGCTCCGCAGTTTTGCCTGCAAGAGCAATCCAGGAAGCGTAAACTTTTCGGAACAAAAAGGAGCTTATGGCATTATGCTCATGTAAATCATTGTCGATCCATTGCTAAGTTGCTGTGTGAGAAAAGAATATAAGTATAAAGAAGTTATTAGTATGATTTCTTTGCATTGTCTACAATGGCTTAAAAATTAAACACAAAATATTATCATAGATAAACATAATATTATCAAACACACCCATCTCCCATCTAACCGTTATATCAAAGAGCATACAGTAGCAATCCAATATCGGTCTAACGGACCTAGGGTTATCATATGACAGGCATTACCCGCATTTGAAAATCATTTTCAGACGAAGACGTCTTAGTTCAGAATAATATTATTATTATTCTGAGCGTCTTAGATCAATGAGACTGGCAGTTTTGAAGAAAAAGTTGAAGAGAAAGAGAAAAGAAGAAGATCAATGAGACAGGCAGTTTTGAAGAAAAACCTTCAAAACAATTTCAGTGAAGACTTTTTACCAAAGTTTTGGCGCCAATGTGAAAAAATACGCGTTGCCTCATCGTATTATTTTCCTAAACTTATGTGTTTTCGAGTGTTAATGTGTAATAATAGTGGGTTATTATATATTAAGAGGTCGTGGACGTACTATAGTGTGGCCTATGTATTTTTCATGTTGTCGCCAAAACAACCAGAGAATACATGTGTTTCAACAAAAAGTTAAACAAAAGATCGTTTAAAAAAGTTTTGTCACATAAAAATCCACTTTCAGTTGTTACTACGTAGGTACCAATTACATTTAATTGTTAAATAAGGTTTAAACTAAAAAATACTTCCATTTTCAAATGGTAACCCTAAATGGACCAGACACATGCACTGTTAATAGAAGGGCTTGCACTTTCGACAAGCACTCTGTGAATTGGAAATGGACTTCTAAATGGGACTTGGCCAACAACTCTGAATTTTTTTTTTGACTTTATTGAAAAAAAAAAAACAGGTGGAAAGATATGTACCCTGAAACATCCCAAAAAACCCCAGCCCTATATGAAATCGGAGCTTTTCTAAAACTCGACACAGATAACAACAATCTTATTTTTGTGTGAACATATAAAATTAAGACTGACCAAATACATTTTTGACAAGCATTGCCATTCAGCGCGGTAGTGCCGACAGCATGCTGGGTATGCTACCAGCTGATACTGGGCTTGAGCATTTGGATTGTCTTTAGACCTTCAGCGGTCTATGGGTTAACTGTTATTGTAGTGTTAGCTAGTATTTTGTTAAGATAATAATGACACTAGACCTATTTAAATAAAAATGGACTTCTGTTGCAAAATTCCAGCGCAAGAGAGCAGTGTATATAAATATCTTAGAACATGGTAAGGGACGTACTCAAAAAGACTTAGTATGTATTTACTTTTGGGAGCAGATGCTTTCCTCCACGAAAAAAGCCAGCATTGTGCTAACGATACTCCAAGGAAGATACAAATACTGTAAGAAATATTTATGGAGGTTTTTCGGAATGGAATCCCGAGGGCTACGGGACGGAGCCTGAAGAAAATAGGGGAAAACACGTTTCAAATCCCTCGCCACGTATAACTCTTAATACAGGGATTATAGAATGGCTTCTTAAGTCTTGGGTGCTAAAAGAAAGATAACAAGCAATTACGGTGCGGTGATAAAAATAAATAACTACTTATTTTGAACGCGGAATGGTCTTTTTGCATCATTAAGGGTATTTGTGTTGCTTTATTTTAACGAATGCCATAAGCTTTGGCTGGAACATTTTAATCCACGTCATTTACTTTTTTATCTCGCAAATTTGCTTTTACAAACTTGTTTTAATGTTTCTATAGCTATAATTTTTGTTTAAAGCCGTTGTGTTCAGCAAAATATTTAACACTAAAAAAAAAATATACATACATCAATAAAGGTAGGCAGTAAACCTATATTAATTAAAATAGTCACGTCAAGTATCATCATCATCATCAGCCAGAAGACGTCCACTGCTGAAACATAGGCCTTCCCCTTTAACCTCCACACTGAACGACAGCTTGGCTTTTGCATCCACTGGATGCCAGCGACTCTTACTATGTCGTCGGTCCATCTAGTGGGAGGCCTACCTACGCTGCGTCTTCCGGTTCGTGGTCTCCACTCAAGAACCTTTCTTCCCCATCGGTTATCAGTTCGAGCGATGTGGCCTGCCCATTGCCACTTCAACTTGCAAATTTTAACAGCTACATCAAGTATAGAACTACTTAACTGCTGCACCCGCTCGGCCATACCCGCTAATCTTAAAGAAATTAATTTTTTTCTAGGAAAAGTAAACCATGTCAATATAAGGTATAAGCTATCTACATACCAAAATTCATCTTAATCTGTTTAGCCGATACGAAGCTGAGTGGAAACATACATATAACACAACTTTCACATTAAATTTATAATAGGTACCAGCAATGCTAAGCTGTTTCACCCGCGTCTACAGGAATCTTTATTTTATCGGAACAATTAAATTAAATTTCGTTATTTTATAGACATATTTATACTATATAACTTAGAACCGTCAGCTTTTGCAATAATTATTCTCTAAACGAATGTATAAATTACAATTGTTCATTATTACGATCATAGGTAACATATCCACGCTAAATATACAAAAAAATTATAATAAAGTATTAAAATGATGATCTGCAACAGCATCTGCTAATTTATAGTACATAACTCTTGTCATTTTTTTATTTTTTTTAATGTAACTTTATACCTGTGTCACTATTTAAACTGACGCTGTTATTAAATCGAGTCAGGGATTATATTATAAAATTGTATTCGTTATAAGTAAAATAAAAGTGCCCTATGTGCTCAAGCAATTTCCGTACCAAATTTCGTCCAAATCTGTTTAGTTTTTACGGAACTGAGAGAGGACAAACTTAAACTTACCCATTCAAAAAACTTTCATAAACATAATATGTATTGAATTAGTAATCACACACGATGGACAGACGACCTAAAAGAGACCGCAGGGAAATGCTGGATGCAGGCCGCTTCCAACCGGCCCTTTTGGAGATCGATGGGGAGGCTTATGTCCAGCAGAGGACGTCATATGGCTGAAATAATGATAATAATGATTGAATTAGTGCGATGTGAGGGTGGTTTCTCGCCATCAAAGCTACAGCAACTCTACCTTTATCATTTCTACAGCATTAAAGCTAAGATCACCGGGATGAGGTACTTATCTTCGCTTTTTTGTTCACCTGGGCCCCGTAAATATAGCGGACGACCATAAAATGCATTAGTAAGTCTTCCTTTGAATAATGCCGGCGTCTTGTTCTTACGTTGTTCTTACCTGTGGAAAAATAGCGAAACGACCTCGTATGTCAGATGTTACAGGTCTCGCGTGCTGACAAAATTATTTATAAGGTTTAGAAGAGAATGCTGTAAAAAGAATTGTATACGAGATTAATGTCGTAAATGTCTAAAGTTAAGTGTAATGATAGACTAAATAGGGTATTTGAGTGTTTAAAAAAATCGGGACATTTTTGCACAATTAAATCATAAGGAGGTTGCATATGTTCATCAAGACAAACTTCTATAGATATAATAAAATTAAAACCCACGATTTAAATAAATTTTGCTAGGTTGTTGATCGATGGTAGCCGATATATTACTTTGATGACAAAAGAGCGACAAGACGTATATTTTTTTGTAAAAAAAATGTATTCATGATTTTCTTGTGCATCGATGAGAATTTAAAGAAAGGTGCCAGAGACCACAGCTTCATTTCAGACGCGACTCTGCCGTCACTGTATTGACACTTTTTTGTCGATTGCTGCGCCGTTGCGGTCGGCGGTCTAGATCAGAATTAATAGCATAACCTTTTCATTACCTATTTTAAAATGTTTTTAGGGTTCCGTACCTCAAAAGGAAAAAACGGAACCCTTATAGGATCACTTCGTTGTCCGTCTGTCTGTCTGTCCGTCTGTCAAGACCCTTTTTCTCAAGAACGCGTAAAGGTAGCAAGTTGAAATTTATACTAAATACTTGGGTCTACGGTTTCTTTCGGCTGTAAAAAAATTAAAGTTGTAAGTCAACGCAATCAAAAGATATGAACGTTTATGTCGCATATTTTGCGATTTCACAGGGGATCCAAAACCTATAGAGTACTTCCCGTTGACCTAGAATCATGAAATTTGGCAAGAAGCAAGGTCTCATAGCACATATATAGGAATAAATCCGAAAGTTATAAAATTTAAAGGTATATCATTTAAAAATGATTATTTTGCTATTACAAACTTACATTTTGTAGTTGGAATGTATGGAAGAACCTTATTGTCAACTACAAACTTAAGTTTGTCTTTCAATATTTTAACTACAGTTAGTTTTTTTTTTGGTCTCGCGCTCTGAGGGTTCCTTTATGTCGTATATTTTGCGATTTCACAGGGGAATCAAAACCTATAGGATACTTCCCGTTGACCTAGAATCATGAAATTTGGCAAGAAGCAAGGTCTCATAGCACATATATAGGAATAAATCCGAAAGTTATAAAATTTAAAGGTATATCATTTAAAAATGATTATTTTGCAATTACTTACTTACATTTTGCAGTTGGAATGTATGGAAGAACCTTATTGTCAACTACAAACTTAAGTTTGTCTTTCAATATTTTAACTTCAGATAGTTTTTTTTTTGGTCTCGCGCTTAGACGGACTTTCCGTTAGACGGAACCCTCAGAGCACGAGTCCTACTCGTACTTGTCCGGTTTTTTTTTTTAAATATTTAATAATAGGCTTGCGTTTGACCGCCAACTCGCCTGATGTAAAGTGACGATGCGGTCTACGGTATTATACTGTAATCAACTTTTTCAATGTATGAATTTTTTTGAAGTTAAGGTCAAATTTGTTTTTAACTGCTTTTTAAAAATATCTATTTAATATAAACACGAATCCCTATTTAACTTAGTCACGTCATATATAACTTGAGTCGACTTTACCGATTTCGTTCAACTTTCTTTTGTTAAGTTTTCTGATACTATCTTGGTATCTTAGCTTAGATATGGTTCTTACGGAAAGAAAAAAAAAAATTAAAATTTCAGAAAATGTACTTGTGAAACCGCGGGCATAGCTAGTATCTATATAAAAGGTGGTGTGTGTATGTATGAATGTATATTCCCCATGGGCTCCGAAACGGCTGGACCGATTTTGATGAAATTTTCGGCGATCTTCAGATTTGCCCAGCGAGTAATCAATCCTGTGAGTGAGTTTAGTAGCGATCGGATCAACATAATTTTTGTTTAGGTGTCCTAATATTTTCCCTACAAAAAACAAGAACCAAGAATTTGACGTATTACTAAGTCAAAGGAGGTTGCTATCGCTACCAAGGAGGTTGCTTTAAGGAGGTTGTATTGTTTTCATCTTTCACTGACAGACAGCTGATGTTATAAGGAGTAACTTAGGCTACTTTTATAGCGGATATAACGCGATTGAAACCGCGGGGCGCTGCTAGTTGTAAATAATATATATTAGGTACATGAGGCCAAAAAAATATCGAACCCAGCTTTATCTCACATTGTCGTTACAAGGAATGTTCAAACTGAGTCATGAGTGTTGCTAATTAAGTAATGGCTCTCGAGAGGCGCATCGCGAAAGGTTTACTTAATTAATTAATTACCTTTCAGACCCCTGATAGCTTTGATACCATTTTAAACTTGCCCTAGGTACTTGACGTATCCGGCCATTTTTAGAATCCGACTATTTTATGGATTTTCAGCAATCCTGTCGTGTCTATTGATATTTTTGTATGAATAAGATGTTTGCTTACTACACTATTTCCATACGTTTATTTGCTCTGAAAGCTGCAATAACATTGTAAAAGGCTGAATAAAAACATCAAACTTTATCGGATACCTGCTACAGTCTTACGTTCAAAAACCTAGCGAAAGTGATCAGAATTCGTGGTTTTCATTCGCTTTTTACAATGTTATTGCAGCTGTCGGAGCAAATAAATGCTTAGAGCAAGTTTAAGCAAAGTGATTTTTTAACGAACCTAGTAAAATACTATTCGGCAAAATCGCCACATCTTGTAGTTATTTCACTAATAAATGCCTTTACTTTTGAACACGTTGAGAAAATCAGATAGTGACGTTGAGGTGGAAGTCTAATTAATTAAGGTTGGGTTAATTTAAACTTCGATCTGTGAAGGTACATGTTTTGACAGATTAGAGTTGTATGAATATGTAAAGTAGGTAGTGTACGAAAATAACTCAGATATTACGTATATAAACTGTATGGAGTGCACGGTGTATGCAAACCGCACATCTTTCGAGGATCAGCATTGTTTACAAGCGTCAGTACACCCAACGCTACGGCGCAATAAACAACTTTAACTTTTAACTTTGTGTACTCTTTGTTACAAATTACTACTAACTGACAATCAACGTTCAAAGACTGTGGGGTACGCACACTATACATCTTTGCGGTCCTATACCACAATATATACATATATATGTCGCAATCGAGTCATAACTACCGCGATTATTTGATTAATCGGGACGCAAGCGCCATCTGTCGGCACTAGATGGAGTCTAGGACGCGGCGGTCGACCGAATGCCTGACACATTCGTAAGGCAGCGGTCGATTTGCAAGGACGTCTAGAAACTATCTCGCGTTCCGTGTAGTCTGTGTCCAGTAATAATCACTACTGAAATTCTAATTGAGTGTCTGATCAGATATTATATTTTGAACCGGCTTCCTTTCATCACCCACGATACGCCCACAGGGAAGACGAAATAAAATTAGTAATAATAACGGTTATACCCTACCTTTCTCCGACATCAGAAGTGGGATAAACCCAAGACACACCCACAAGGAGAGAGAGATGAAATGAGTGAGAAAAACCGTTGCAATTCAAATGCTCCAAATAACAACTCATATGAAGAAAAATGGCGCCTACTTTTCGAGCTACAAAGTCGCAATTTATTGGTACTAGTGCAAACGATAAAACTACCCACATCTTCGAGTGCCATTCGCCTTCCTGATTTTGATCCGAAGAAAAGTGACATCGACGATCGAGCCTGAATAACAACCGCGGACATGTGTGTGTGACCGACCAGCATCGCCAAGAACCATCGCTGATGAACCACGCACTCAAGGGCGAAGCAACACCCTGGCTGTCATCTATATCGTTTCCTGGAAGGCGCTGACAAGAGATCCTGCTTCGTGTGCGGCAAGCCAGTGCACATCGCTCCAGCCGGTCCGGAGAAGTTGGTCAAAGAGGTCAAACCATCAAACTGCGAGTAGTACGCTGACAAAATAATCGGGTGAGCTCGTCCAATTTTATTTGGTAGTAGTTCTGCGTGCTCTTTGATTCAATCAGATTCGATTGCTAAGTTTCCGGTAATGCCCGTAAAAACATAATCCTTTCGGGGGTTGGTCAAAGAAACAGTTTTATGCGAAGCTCAAATTCTCAGCGATATAAAGGTCAATGGTATTGAATTCACAGTTGTGATTCATAATGTCCCACCTGATAGTAGGTACCTACCTATTTCGGAATCCGTTATCCTAAGGGTATTCTCCAACAAGGAGTAAGCGTTTTAATAAGCGAAAAACGTAAATCTATTTCGTGTAGGTGATTTCGTTTTCATTAATATAGTGAGCGTAGGTAACCAGACCAGTAAACGTAACTAGATAGAAAATTCAGGGGTACCTTCATTATTACTTGCGTCTTAGAAAATTATCGTTATGAATTGGAAATCATTGTTGCCTCTAACCGTCTGTACAAATACACACACGAAAGTTTGCGCGTGGCACTGAGAGATTATGCCGGTTTAGCGGAAATTTCGGAAATTTTGAACAATGGTGAAGACGATGATGAGTTTGTGACGGTGGTCATAAATAACAATGATAACAATGATGATGATAGAGGATGATGATGATAGCCTTGAGCTTCATCAGGTGACCATGTCATTTTGCAACGACACTCTGTCACCTCATGGTGACATTTTGACCGCCTTCGGGCAAGTCATAAACCAAAGTTTGACCCGCACAAGACCGATATTGATTCTAGGTCATGGTGCGTGATAGATGATTTGTGTTTTTCTGTAAATTTACTACACGGCGGAGAACTAGTTTTGGCAGTCAGTAAGGCGCTAAAAGAAGCAGTATTCGTAGCTATAGCGTACCAAGGAATAACGTGGAGAAAATTCGAAGTACTTTTTACCGTGAGATTTGTTTCGACTGTGATTTTGGTGGGTACCCCTCATAAAATCCCAATGGAGAAAACCCAAGAAGAAAAAAAATACGAGAGTCAAGTACCCCCGGTGAATCACAAAATGTACCCGATGTCAAGCGAGTTAGGATAATAGTCCGGTCAAGCTGTAGAGGCCAAAAGGCCAACAGTACAAGTCAATGACAAAAAAAAAGAATAATCTCGCTACTGTGTTTTGACTGCGGTAAAACGGGCCATAACCGAACAGAGTTTATAAGTAAACTCATGGAAAACAAAAGACCGTCTACTATACAACGTCTAGTGAAGAAGTTCAGCAACCAGCAGCAGGGCCACTGGTGTGCTTTAATTGCATGAATTCTTGCCACATCGCAGTCCGATGTACGAGTAGCAGCAGTCACGTTGATAGCGGTGGTACGTACGAGCGTGGTGAGAAGTGAACGGCGTGTTGATATCTGTGTCGTACAACTACCTACGGGACACATTGAGACCAAAAGGGAATTGTCATTCTTTTTTTATGATCTTGGTTTTGAATGCTCGTTGTTCAAAGCAAGTTTTGCACCCAAGATGAGCGGCAAACATGTTGGTATTGTTGTTACAGTGATGGTTATTGGTAGAACACGAGTATTCAGTACGGAACAAATTTTATGTTGTAGGAATGACGATTATCGACTACCCTCTTGAAACTCTATTGCTTGTTTTTCTTGATAATTTCAAAATGATGTCATGATCGGACGCTAAATTGTGAGTTAAGGGTTTTCTGCAAACATGACGGCAAGTGAGTTTCTGTTAAATGAAATTATTTGTGTAAATTCGGTGAGCGACGACAATTCACGGCAACTTGATCCAAGTGTTAACCCTACGAATGTGATAGGTACGGACAAGTGTAATGCAACGACTAATGCAAGCGTTGAATCGGTTGTCTGAGTTTTTTTTAATACTGGGTTGCATACGATGCGAGATTTTTTAATTTTATTTTTTAAGTGCCGTATGTGGCAGACAAGCATACGGGCTGTCTGATGGTGGGCAGTCACCGTCGCCTATGGATACTTGTAACACCAGAGGCATCAAAAATACGTTGCCGACCCTTAAGAACTCTATTAACTCGGCTTTTGAAGAACCCCATGTTGTAGCTTCTCGGAAACACCGTGGAAGGTAGCTTATTCCACATTTTGAAAGTGTGAGGCGGGATGGATCGAGTGAATCGGACAGTGTGCGTTTTCCACTGATCTATGATGTGTGATGTGCGAGTGAACATGGGTGACCTTAAAATTTAGGTTAATTGATCTAAACCAAACAGTGCAGCGGTGACGCCGGTGACCCTATAGGATGTCTGTGGACGAACCTAAGACTCCAAGAGCAGATTTCACACGGTGAAATAAAGTTGTGCACATTGTTTTAAATACTCCTACTCACATAGTTACTACCGACTAAATAAGATGTTTGCCCTAGCAAACTTTTCAGTGATTTTTGTGAGAGCTATAGCATTAATTTACATCCAGTAACGACTGGTTCTTCTCGTGATAATGGGCAGGTAGGGCACGTTACGAGTATCTCGAAAGTGATGTTAACTGCTGTAGAGATTGGTGATAGCAGATTGCGGCAAGAGACATTTAAGGAGAAGTTCATCTGGTGCTAAATTATACGTTGAGCCCTGTTACGAAAGCTTTGACTTTTGATCGGTAAATTTTCAAGACCATTGTAGAAGACGTATAGCGATGTAGAGACCGAAGTAGACATTGACTAAATTCGCGCGTCTGAGGTTATTCAGAGGCAAGCAGATTATGATAAGGTGCAATTTAACAAAACAAAGTTAACCATCACAAAATGTTTGGTTAATGATTACGTACGAACGAAGAACAGAATCAAACGACGTTAGATTCGAAGTTTAAAATGATAGAGGTTTTGTACGCTAAAAAAAAGTGAACGTTGAAATCTTGAAACTCAAACGATATTACAAATAAACACACAATAGCTTAAGGAATATACCAGTAGGTCATGTACCAGTCGAAGTTGATGAATGATGTTTATGATGATGAGTAAGCTTAAGTTATGGTGAAAGCTCGAGTAAGGGACTCTTATCGGCCGTATTGAGTTCGACCGTACCAGTTGCTATTACGTAGTCGTAGCCCGGTAGAAATCGGTATCTCTTGGGGCAACTCAAGTAGTCCGTGGGTGCGCGATGCGCGTTTAGCTCTGGCGGAGGTCGTGGTCTGTAGAGACCGTAGTGTGCAGTCAGCGGATGATGCACACGTGCGATCCACTTGATGGATATGCGTAAGGGAGTTTCGATCCTTGGGGTCGTGGTCTGTAGAGACCGTAGTGTGCAGTCAGCGGGTGATGCACACGTGCTATCCACTTGATGGATATGCGTAAGATGAGAGCAATTGCAATTGCTGTTCGGCTGGAGAGCCGTGGCGATAGAGGTTCTTACTAGTACGGTTTCGGAAGTTTTATTGTGTTACATTAAATTGTTGGTTGATACAAACGATCGTGGTACATGGTCCTGGTTAATGATTCTTGTATTCGAAAAGATTAAAACAACCCTATGGTACCTAATTACTTGTGTTCGGTTCGTGTAAATGTAATGAGATTCCAAATTAAATAAGATTTCAATTTTTACTTTTGTGGCTTACTTTTAATATGTTGTAATAAAGTCGTAGTCCCCGGGTACGACCAGGATAATTATGTCCTTAAACTGTGACCAGAACCACTGGAGGATGGGCGGTAGCATTTTATAAATACGCGGTGAACGTACTGCGAGCCCCAAGCCACCTGGCGGACGTGGGGATTATGGCAACACCCCTCTCTGCGAAGGAGGCCATTTTTCGGCGGTGGACGTTAACTGGCTGGTGATGTGAAGGTTTATTGAAATAATAAACGACAGAAAATTTGAAGTTTCTCTATCTTAATAGTAGAAGCATAGTGATCGGTCAGAAGTGGCCGAGTCGAAAAAGTACTCTCGTTGATCATTTCTTTGCTTTTTTTATCACACGAGGACGTGTGCAAGCAGGATGGCCGTGTCGCAATCGAGTCATAACTACCGCGATTATTTGATTAATCGGGACGCAAGCGCCATCTGTCGGCACTAGATGGAGTCTAGGACGCGGCGGTCGACCGAATGCCTGACACATTCGTAAGGCAGCGGTCGATTTGCAAGGACGTCTAGAAACTATCTCGCGTTCCGTGTAGTCTGTGTCCAGTAATAATCACTACTGAAATTCTAATTGAGTGTCTGATCAGATATTATATTTTGAACCGGCTTCCTTTCATCACCCACGATACGCCCACAGGGAAGACGAAATAAAATTAGTAATAATAACGGTTATACCCTACCTTTCTCCGACATATATATATATAATATGAACATATATATATATCCACAATATATATATATATAATATGAACCAGCGAACTACAGTTTATGCAAATCGCACAATTTCGACCATAAAGATGTAGCAAAAAAATAAAACTTACTTACTTACTTTACTTACTTTTTGGCTTATACTGTTGGAATAACATTATGAAAAGTTGAATGAAATATATTTTTATTATGTTCCGGAATAAAAAATAAAAATAAATAATCATTGTAACATTGAAAAAAAAAAATAAGCACAAAAACACAACTAAAATAATTGACGCTCGGCAACACTGCAAGAGTCATGTGGATATGGGCTGGCCATATTGCACGCTTATGTGATGATAAATGAACAAAAGAGATACCCATGTGGAACGGGTCAGCAGGCAAGAGAAGCAGAGGGAAACCAGCAGAGCGATGGCTCAACAAGATATCAAAAATCACAGGAAAGGATTGGAGATACGGGGAAAAATGAAAATAAAATAAAAAATGAAAATATATTTATTACTGTATAAACATTTACAGACATTTTAACAGATAAATTATACTAATGTAAATTAAACATGCTTATACAGAGAATATAAGAACGTGGAGAAAAAAGGAGCCCTAGTTGTACAACAATTGTATTAAATAATATATTTTATAGTGTTATATTTTTGCAAGCTAAAGTTAACTAGCTCACAAAGAAACATGTCATATATTATTTTATTAAGGAATATTTAGGGCTCTACTACTTATTGTTTAATATTTCACTGTAGTGTATCGGCTACCAGTTACAAACTTTCGTTCAAAAACCTAGCGTATGATCAAAATTAACGATTTACGTCAATTTGTAAGAACACGCAGACTAAAACAGAAAAATTCAAAGATCGAAAAATATTTCCGTCGAACCAAAATTTATTGCGAATCTGCTCGCAAAATATTTGAAGAAGTTGGATTGAGGAAGTGACGACATTGTTATTATCGCCTCAATCCAGCTCGAGCTCTGAAACAATCTTTGGCATCTTCGTTCCGATCGGATGCTCAGCAGTAAAATCTCTGTTATGATTTCCATCGACGACTTTCATCTTGCTATATTATTATTCGTCCAATTTTACGACGGAATTGAAACGGAAAAGTATTCTCTACATTCAAAACGAAATGAAAAATAATTGTGCAAGTGGCGCTATTGTGTTTCAAAAACAAAGTAAGAAACGTACTCGGTCGAGGAAATAATTTTTCAAGGCGAAACAATTGGCCCCAGCTTAAACACTCGGTCCTCTGGAAAGAGAAAATTTCGCTTTTTGCAGTGTTTTTTTTGTCGTACTTACTCTTAAAACAAAGCTTAATGACCCGCACGGCACGCATTTGTTCGTGAACAATCTGAATACGCCATTTTTCATGCGGAACACAATTGAAGGCGGTGCTCCGGCACAATTGGCAGAGTATTTTGTCAAGCGGTTGTCGTACACCGGGACTCGAGAGCTCGACTTAATAAGTGCACTCTACAGCCCTCACATGCCTTATAATTATTATAGTTTCTCAAAACCTACCTTAAGAACCTTTTTATTTGTCACACTTGGAAAATACTCTTGAATTTACCTGATCAGAGGGATGAAAACAGTACTATTCATCAAAGGGAAACGATTTTCCCTGCTGTAATTTTTTTTAAAGCAATGGAAGCCGCCATGTTCCATTTTTTATACAATAACTCTGTTAAATCGAGGCGTAAAATTATATATAAAAATAAATTATAAAAATAATATAGTAAAATAATTATTTTACCAATATTGTTTATTTATATTTTATTAAAAAAAATATGCTTTCCTCATATTCGAAATGCAAAGTAGTGTCAAGTGTGAGAGTCACCTCGGGTGTAAAACCTATTTAGGCACTTGAACTATTGGCGCCCTCGTATCCGTTGCATATAGCTCCATTTCATCCCTTTTCTAACTATATACTATTAAACTTTTACTTCGTTTCCCAGCAGGGAGAATTCAAACGTTTTAAGCGTAGCAGTTGCATATAAATACAATCATTTGTATTTGCTTATGTTATTAATCACCTGACGAAGTGCGGCGCTCGTTTCGATAGCCCATAAAATCTCGGCTCTTATGATTTTCATAGCGGCTGGAGGCAGTGCGGTGGAATTTTTCGTTTTATTTTATGATGGCGCGCACTGTCGCGGAGAAATATTGGCTCAGCGGAATAGCTCGTAAAGAAAGCCGTTTTCTTTCCACGGGGTTACGCACCGCAACTACAACGCCACCTTCTGCTTACATTTTATTTTAGACCTAACCCGGATTTTATGTCTGGTACATGGGATCGGGGTTCTAATTACCTATTTACCGTTTGCCATGTTTAATCTTGTGGGCAACAAACAAATATCAAAAAGAACTCAAGTCTCAGCGGTAGCACGCTCGCAGTATATCAATAGAGAGCGTCACGGGATTCACGGGCGATCAAGTGCGGGATTGCCCAAGCTCCTTCCATTCTGCCGGTTCACCTCGCCTGGCCCGGCCGGTCCTTTTTGCTCGCACATCATTATTCAAGTTAAGTGGACAGGACCGGTCAGGTTGCCGGATGGGTAACAAAAATTCAGGGGTTGCGTGTTACACAAATCGGTCTACGGTGAGTGAAAGGTTAGCAAGATCGATTGGGATGCAGGTTGGTTTTGTTAGATTTAGGAAAAAAGGCGATGCCTTTTATGGTCTTTATTTTGAAAAACAGTTGCTGGCAACACACAACGTTGATCTGCCAAAACTTTAAACGAGTGTATATTTTTTAGTTTTATTTTGTTTTCATACAGTTCCACATAATCAAGGACATGCCGCGAACTGAATATGAATAAAAAAACATGCACAACAATACGACGGCATGCATGTTCTTGATTATGCGATAAGAATGATGTCAAAAATATACTTGATATTTTGTGAAAATTAGGTGCCGGTTTAAGTTCGTAAGCGGGACTGTCGTTGTCATTTCGTCACTCACTCACTCAAGTCCGTAAGCTTTGATTATCCCGTAACTAGTAAATACAGAAAAGATCTATAATATTTTCGATTAATAGTAGATATTAGTAGGTAAAAAAAATAGTACTCTTTTAATTTCATACTAACAGCGTTCCGTTGTTTTAGTTTCTATTCTACAGGAACCGTAATTTTTTATGTGATAAAAAGTTACTGATGTGCTAATCCAGAGAACAAGCGTATGAAAGTAGCTTATGTCCTTATTTCAATTCGATTAATTTTCAGTAAAATTTGGCACGGATCTAATTTTATTCAACTCCATTCAGCTGTTAGGGAAATAAGTCCGGACAAATATTAACACTTGCCCACACACCATCTTGCTAAATATTTTCAGTAGGTAGGTTTATTGATATTTTTATTTCAATACGACAAATATACGACAAATTTCTGTTTCCATGTTAGCTAGACTGGTTACTATGGTAAGTGCGTTCCTGCAGTAACATCAGCATCAGCTGCTGTCCCAGTCTCGCTGCTGTCACGCCGTCAATAGTCGAAGCATCATCATCATCATCATCATCATTTCAGCCGTAGGACGTCCACTGCTGGACATAGGCCTCCCCCATCGATCTCCAAAAGGGCCGGTTGGAAGCGGCCTGCATCCAGCGTTTCCCTGCGGTCTCTTTTAGGTCGTCTGTCCATCTTGTGGGTGGACGTCCTACGCTGCGCTTGCCAGTCCGTGGTCTCCATTCCAGAACCTTTCGGCCCCATCGGCCATCTGTTCTGCGTGATATGTGCCCTGCCCACTGCCATTTCAACTTACTAATCCGGTGGGCTATGTCGGTGACTTTCGTTCGTCTACGGATCTCCTCATTTCGGATTCGATCTCGTAGAGAAACCCCGAGCATAGCCCTCTCCATAGCTCGTTGTGCGACTTTGAGCTTGCTTATGAGGCCCATAGTGAGAGACCACGTTTCAGTGCCGTATGTCATCACTGGTAACACACACTGGTCGAAGACTTTCGTCTTAAGGCACTGAGGTATTTTGGACGAGAAGACGTTGCGTAGTTTACCGAACGCTGCCCAGCCGAGTTGGATTCGCCGATGCCGTCGAAGCATATCCATTTCGAAAATTTGCGCTTCTCTGCGGTGTTCCAACCAAATTATGTAGGTACATAGTAAAATATCTTCAGATATATCTAAACCACAGAAAAGAGAAGATTTTTTTTCTTTAAACGCTTATTTTTCTTTTCTGTGATTTGAACGCTAATTATTTGACCATGAAATGGGATTAAAAAAAGTAAAGGATAGTCCGCAAGAGCGGTTCTCTCTCTTGACAACGAAAGCGTATCAGCTTAGAATATTAGTTAATCTAAGCGTATCAGTTTTTTTGTTATGTTTGGTCTCCAATCATCTTGTTTATTTAGTCACATTTTAGTCAAGAAAAATCAGGACACAGGGTTATCCAAACCTACTCCTTGCGGATTTGAATTCAAACACGCCATCCACTGAGCTATCTTTGCTACAAACTTAGTCAAGAGTAAAGCGGTAAAATTGATTCACTGTCATGACAAAACACTGAGTTGACTTTTGTCCGCAGCTAAAGTAAATATGTGTGAAATAAATAAGGTCATCTCCTAATAATGTGAGGTGATAAAGTCAACAAATGGCACACATAATGAGTCATTAGCTTGGCCAAGGTTGACTCATCGACATTGGAACCGTGCGGATTTTTCTTTTAGCGCATCTCGTACTTTTGTAAGACTTTATCCTACATTATTTCATTTGCTTTCAGTTTTTTAGTTTGGATACTTACATCAACGTACATAGATATAAAGTTCAGGGTTACATGGAAAGACAGCACTAATATTTATTAACAACTTATAGCATCTAGCTAGCCTATATCCAGGGTATAAGCTTTCTGCATGCCACATATTATTTGTATCCATTTAAATGTTACGGAGTAGAGTGCGGACAAACATACATACTTACACACAAACTTTAGCATAATAATAATCATCATCATCATCAGCCAGAAGACGTCCACTGCTGAACATAGGCCTCCCCCTAATATAATAAATTAGCCTAGCATAATAATATTAGTGTGAAAATATGTTCTCTACACAATACTTTGTTCGTACTCGTTTTTTCAGATAAGTTCATAATAAAAGAATAACGCGTATTCTATGTTGATTATGCAGAACCAGATGCATTATTAATATGGCTTATTGGTTCCGTTAACTACTTTTACTTAATTATATGCCTCTGCTTACTTGCGTTCAGATTTCGAAAATGCTCTCTGCATTTGGGTCCCCTCAAACATTTTGTACTACAACTAACTTTAGGTACTATATAGAAAAATAGGGGGTTGGATAACGTGTGTCTCGTTCGGTTAAGATTCGGGTTCCGTAGAAAATATATTTTTTGATCCAATCTGCATGAGTGGACAAAAAATTATATTTTCTTAATTTATTATTACAGGTCCTATAAATCTTCGGCTGGAAGTGAAAACACGAAAATCAAGCTAAGTGGTCTTGGAAGAGGCCTAGTCGAGCAGTTTCATTGAGTTACTCCGTGTAGGAGTCATAGTTGCGCATAAATAACACCCGAGAATGAACATGTGCCACTGAACTCTTTTGCATGGCCAAGGACACGGCCGATATAGGCGGATTATGAAGATGACAAAAAAAAAATATAACCAGGATTAACTGATTGGACTAGCAACAACTGCTTCGTATGGACTGCCATGACATGTTCAGATGGAACCCTAAAACGAGGCCATTCCGTTTGATCGTAATGATTTCCAGAGCGGCACTACAAAACGTAAAGCCACATTTACGAGAATACTTCTGCTTAATTATCCCGTACTTTGTTTCTCTTTTCGATAATATTGGTTGGAGTAATTCCAATGCTTGGAATTTTGATAACACTTACCTGGATTTGGATAGGTTTTGCTTTAGTACATGAAAATATCTGAAGTACCTATTTCTGGTTAATGAAAAACTTCAGCAACGAGGACTTTTTCATCATAATTAGTTCGTCCAATCGACGATGGCGCAGACTAAAGGAAATATTGCAGTTACATTTTAAAATATTGTATGTGTGGGTGAGAATCACTATACTTGCGAACACGATCAACGATCGTACAAGTTTGCAATTAGCAAGTAAAAATTGAAAATTTGATAATCTTCAAATGGGTGAACAGATTTTCTTGAATCATAGCTAAGAAAACTCTCGAAATAAGTCATATTTCAACAAAAAAAAAAAACTAAATCAAAATCGGTTCTGTAATTTGGGAGTTATACGATGCCACAGACAGACACACAGATACTCACGTTGAACTTACAACACTCCTCTTTTTGCGTCGGGGTTTGAAAATACTAACTGCGCCCTCTGGTTTCACCCGCGTGGACTTTTCTTCAGGAACCGTATCAGGTTTTCCCAGTATGAAAAGTATCCTATTACGTCTCTCTTCGGCTCTCCAACTCACTTAACACAATACCATATTTTTATTATTAAATTTTTATTATATAATATAATTTAAATTTTTTATGTTATAGTTTGAATGTTCTACTTCTAATATATGTATTAAGACAAGGCATTTAAAAAAACATAAAAAGATTAAATTAAATAAGACCTCGTGAGTGTGGCGTTTCCGAGTAACTATAACATGGGGTTCTTCAAAAGGGCCGTTAAGGTCCTCATCTCATCTGTGATGCCCCGGTGCTGGAGTTATCCATAGGCGACGGTGATTGCTTATCATTAGGCGGCCCGTCAGCTTGTTTGCCACATATGGCATAAAAAAGACCATAAAAATTTAAATTTGAATAACCGAAGTGTATGACGTCCACCCATAAGATGGACAGACGACCTAAAAGAGACCGCAGGGAAATGCTGGATGCAGGCCCTTTCAACTGGCCCTTGTGGACATCGATGGGGAGGCCTATGTCCAGCAGTGGACGTCCTATGGCTGAAATGATGATGATGATGATTCAGTATAACCCAAATGATCGATTTTGGTAACAAATGTGTTCACGAACAGAACATTGTCCACTTGCATAGTAAGCAATTAATAGAAGAAAGGATGTATTTTCCTTTCCTTTTCTGTGGGTGCGTCTAAACTTGAAAATAAGATAAAACCTTCAGCGTCGATAAGAACTTTTCACAAGCCAATATAAAAGCAAAAAGCTGATTATTCGATCGAATAAAAGTCTCAAAACGAATGAAAATCGTTATTTCCTACCAGCATTTAAAACTCGTTTCAGCTTCGCAACTTCGTTTTTCAAGTTAAGCGGCAGAAGTCATTATAGATATACTATACATAGTTCAGATTGATACCGATAAATTCGGTTCCACGGTGAAGGTTTATTCGTTTACGTAAACTTTGAGATTGGCTCTAACAAGGCTGGGGAGGCGGGCGCCGGTGATTTCTACTCTTAAAATCCAATTTAAATGCATTCCTCTGCGGCACAGGAGCCTGCCGATACGCTCTGGGGGCCAATTAACTTATTCATCCTTAACATTTCATTGCTCAACTTTGATACTGCTTTTTATCCTGAAAACGTGAACCTTTAAGTTTGTAATGGGGCAAAGTATGTGAGTAAGTTAAGTAGATTTAAGGGCTATTACCAATGAAGAGCTTCCTATGTCGCAGTTTTCATAATAATGAACTCGATTTGGTTGCACAAGTTTCTATTTGATTTAGTTTAGTAAATAGTACAACATAATCCAAACCATAGTCCATTAGACGTAATGGTAGTTGTAGACCCAGTCCTCTCTCTCTCTCTGAGAGAAGGCATGTGTCCCAGTAGTGTGAACATTAGGCTGATAATGATAAATTTGACATAGAATGCTGGAATACTGGTACATTTGTTGCAACCTAAATAATTGGACGTTATGACGACATAAGATTAAAATTAGTTTGTCGGCCTTTCTAACATTTTTTGCCTTTATAAAATTAACCCAGGATTTTTTCGTTAGTTTTGTACAAGTCTCAGCATCCATAAATCCATATGTATGTTAATCTATATTATATTAGCTGGCGCTCCATCCGGTCCACTTGTTTTGATGCTAACTAACCTTTAACTTCTCGGCTGCAATGGGAATCTCTTGTCCGGAATGGAGTGAGCACTCTGCGTTTCAAACAGGGTAACCTACCGCGGTAGTACATCTTCCTCGCTTATACTTTTATTTCCACATTTGGGGTAAGAGGTTGTGTGTTAGAGTATGTTAGTGAATAGGTTTGAACCTAAAGTATTTAAACAAAACGAACCTAAAGCCATATATTTGCATTTAACACATATTTAAAGTAAACGCTTTTTTTAATATATTTATTCTATTAATTGAACTCTTAATTATACTTAGTTATTAATTGTTCCTATTTTGGAATTTAAACGCAGGGCCTCTATAATCCGAACTCCTTCTAATCCGAACACCTCTGTAATCCGAACGTCCCACTCCTTTATATACTCCACTTTATATTCGCCTTCGCCGTCTCGCCAGTTGCTTTAATAAATGTAATGTTGATAGATGAATATACATTTGAAATTTCATAATAGTATTAGTTTTATTTCATAAAAAATACCTTATAAATCGTCTGTACTGTAATCCGAACGCTCCACGAATCCGAACGAGGAGTAAATTTTTGGAGTAAGTACTTGCTGTACTTGGTCTATTTTATAAAAATAGTTGAACTGTACTGACTGACTGGTACAGCTAAACACCATCCAAATTCTCAAGCCCACTACCAATTAGCAGCGTACCCAGCATGCTGGCGGCATTACCACGCTAAACGGCAATGCTTATGCGTTGAGCCAGAAAATGCAAGCATTTTGGTCACACGTCGCATTAACCAGGCGCTCTGAAAGATTGAAAACAAGTTGAACTCCCGGTCCCCATGAGCCCAATGTCTCGACCAAATCTCGCCTAAATATGTAACCACTGCCGAAGTTAGCATATTTGCGTCGTTTGTGCTGCTCCACTGAATTGACCACCTTTTGTCACCGTTTTGTATTTTTTCTATTTTTTGAAAAGCAGTTTTCATTCTATTGAGTTTTAGTGGATTATGTTTGATCAAAAACTGTCCAATGGTTTCAAAGCTGTAAGTTCTTTTTCGAATATGGTCGTAAGCATTTTTAAATTTTTAACTTGTTGCCATGTAAAAATCACCCTAATGTATACCCATTCATAAAAGTCTGCCAAACTTATTTAGAATGCAATTTCAAAGAGCCTAATAGAAACGTTCTCACCAAGAATTGTTGCAAAGTGTAATGGGTTCAGGTAAAATTAACGCAGAAAAATAGGAAAAGTTAGAATGAGTTTCCTCGAAGGTTTTTTGCTTTCGCCAAGTAGCGCTGTGATTGTAAACTGGTGAATTTATAATGCTATTTTCGAACTCCACTTCATCGGAAAGTTTTCAACCGGTTCATAATTTTACTTGTAAAAGCGGAATAACAAGGTAGCTTGAGGTGAACGCACACTTTATCCGCATTCGTATACACACGCTAAACTCACACTAACTACTGACTAAGCTCTAATACATTGCCACAAATTAGTAAGTAGTTAGTATGTGTTTTTATTATTATTCAATAGGCTTGCATTTGACCACCACCTCGCCTGATGTAAGCGAAGATGCGGATAAATGTGCGTTTACCCGTACAGTTATACTCAAATACACATAATCAGCCTACCTTGGTCTACTGCTATAGATGTAGGCCTCACCCAAAGAACTTCCGAAGATCCATGCAAGATCCAAGGGATTCCCATGGAATTAGTCCGAATTTGTTTTGATTTTAGCCACTGCTAGCTGCCTTACGTCTACAGGCTAGGTTAAGCTACTAACAGTCTTTGCTTACGTACCTTCGTCGATTCTCAGAGCGTCCTACGCTAAGGTCAATTCGTGGTCTCCACGATTGATATGACCAGCACTCTGTCACTAACTCGCCAATACGGTGAGGTATATCAATGACTTTAGTTCTCTAGCGAATTACTTACTCCGTTCCATTTTAACCCCTGACGCAAACAGAGGGATACCTGTCTCTAACATCGTAACTCTCAAACGGATAAACCGATTTTGATTAAATTTCTTTTGAAGTGATACATCTAATAGGCGCGCCTTGGCAGTAAACCCGACTCGTAAGCCATCGTGGACGTGACGTCATATGCCTTTATGTCATGTTTCACATCTGCCGGGCGTTTAAAAATCATCAGCTTTTTTGTCGATTTTCTTAATATTTTAATTTGATTTACTCTCACATTTGTGATGTACCTAATTTCTGCTAGTCGACCTTTTTTACGATATCCTTAGTGGAAAACCGAGTACATCTTTCCATAGCTCACTGAGCAACATTGACATTTCAAATTATGCAGCAATAGGTAATGTGGTTAGGATGTAGCGTGTGATAAAAAAATATTACCAATAATTAAGGTTAAAAAAATTGTGTTTATGATACGCAATCAAATAGAATCCTTCAGATTAAGTTCAAAATTACCAAAGTGTTTTTCAAAGTATTTGCAAGACCCGCAATTGAATTAAGAAAAAATAACCTCGCTCCTTTTCCAAACATCTTTTCGGACCCTATTTATTTGAAAGGAAAGCGATGAGTCAGGCAGATTTGCAAGATATCTGGACGCTTTCTGTGGATTACTTTGCAAGTCTTTTATAGGAGAGGCCAGTATCACTACTTAAGGATATTAAAATCGTTCTTATTTGTGTAAGGAGCTTGTTTTCTCGCTGAGCGGGCTGTTTATCGAGTAATCCCGAACGGTACACTGAACGAGAAGCTTGTCGGGAAATTGTACTGAGACGGCTTATTGTTGTTGTGACAAATAGATAACTTTCAGCGTGGTAATGTCTCTAGCTTTTAAGGCACCTTACCCGTAGATAGCGACAATGATGCAGTTTTTAAGGTTCCGTAACCAAAGCGTGTCAACGGCACCAATTACTAAGCCTACGCTATCTGTCTGTCATTTTAGCGGCTGTATCTTTTGAACAGTAACAAAATTTTTCACAGAATATGTAATGTTAAAGCGAATTAACTAAGAAACAACAATAAAATCAATAAGTAATAACTAAATATTTTTGTCTTTGCTTTAGTGAAAAAACGGTATTACGTAAAATTTTCAAACTTGAGATGAATACACAACATACTTAAAAAAATACAACATATAATATACACCGTCCAAGTGCAAGTCGCGCGCGCGCGCTAAAGACACTAAAGATACCGAGCTGTAAAAGAAATCATATTTTTCGGGTGCGAAACCCTTGGTGTCCTGGTCCGAAACAAATAAACACCTGGCCGGTGTTTATTTATTTATAATTTTAGATGGTTCTTACACATAAAAAAAATATAGAAAAAAGTTTTAGATAGCCAATTTAATTTAGTAGATAAGGTATTTATTAAGTTACGACAACGGAAGCATGAAACGAGTTTATTTATTTAATAAACACTAACGTGATAACTTTATGTGATAAAAAAAATTATAATAAAAAAATTTATCACTTCACAATATTTCTAAATCATAAAAATTTTGTATAATCAATAGCTTTGTTCTCGTTTTTCTAAAAACAAAAACCCTTTTATGAGTGGGTATGGTAAAAGTTAGATCGAACAAACGAGGGAGATAATAGGTGGCGGTGCGGCGTGCACGGAAAAAAATCCTCGCGAAATTTGTTTCCGACCAAGAATATTTTTATTCTCAGGAATATTGTTTAATATCAAGTAAATAAATGCTTTAATTAATAATAATGTCTTAGAACAACAAAACTGATACTCTTCGCGAAAAACAATATTATTCTCATTATATTTACTACAAACAAAACAATTATTATTCCTTCAAGAATATCTGGGAGTTGGGTAAACAATTTATATATTTTTTAAATTAAGATCTTTTTGTATCTTAGTGTGAGAAAATAATGCATAGGATCAAGAACTATAAAACTTTGATTCAAAACCTGTGACACTTTACTGAAACTAAAACAGATAACTTGTTAATTCAAGAATATCTTTTTGATTCAAAAAAATATTGTCTTACTTTAAATAATGTATTATTCTCATAAATCGGAAAGTAGGAACGTCTTATTTAAAGAAAAATAATTTTCGTATGAAGAAAAATAATTTTATTTTGATGTAAATTTAAGTATTGAATCAATATTGTAAAATGATTCAAAATAAGATAGAGTTACGTTTTCTATTAAGAAAACACTTGTTTGGTTCAAATATTTTTTTTTTGGGTTAAGTAAGTATTTTGGTATTAAAGTAAGAATCGATTTAATTCTTGACAAGGTAACTGAGTGTTTTAGACCAAGATTCGCCTGTTTTGAGGGGATAAGTAGTGGATTTTTTCAACTAAGAAACCCTATGATACAAAATAAGATCGACAATCATTTTATTCTAAGAAAATACATGTTTAGTTCGAGACATTTTTTATTGAATTAAGTAACTACTAGCGTCATACTAAGAAACAAAATAATTTTAAGCACGACGGTCTTATGTTTTTAGCCAAGATTTGTTTGTTTTGAGAGAATACATATTGGATATTTCAACTAAGAATCCCTATATGATACAAAATAAGATAGACAAACGTTTTGTTCTAAGAAAATTCATGTTTAGTTCGAGACAATTTTTATTGGATTAAGTAACTACTAGCGTCATACTAAGAAACAAAATAAGTTTAAGCAAGATAGTCTTATGTTTTTAGCCAAGATTTGTCTGTTTTGAGGGAATACGTATTGGATATTTCAACTAAGAATCCCTATATGATACAAAATAAGATAGACTTAAATTTTATTCCAAGAAAATACATGTTTAGTTTGAGACAATTTTTATTGGATTAAGTAACTACTTGCGTCATACTAAAAAACAAAGTTATTTTAAGCAAGATAGTCTTATGTTTTTAGCCAAGATTTGTCTGTTTTGAGGGAATACGTATTGGATATTTCAACTAAGAATCCCTATATGATAGAAAATAAGATAGACATACATTTTATTCCAAGAAAATACATGTTTAGTTTGAGACAATTTTTATTGGATTACGTAACTACTAGCGTCAAACTAAGAAACAAAATAATTTTAAGCAAGATCGTCTTATGTTTTTAGCCAAGATTTATCTGTGTTTTGGGAACAAGTATTGGATTGTTCAACTAAGAATTCTTAAGATGCAAATTATATGTTTGAGAATTTTTATTTAATTAAGTAGCATTAATTCAAGAAAGATAATAATTTAAAAAAGGTAGCTGTATATTTTTAACCAAGTTATCTATTTTGTGGGAATAAGAAGTTGGGTGTATAACAATGAATTAAATCCTATCTAAGTATCTTAGTCAAAAGTTTTAATACCAAGAAAGTGCATGATTAGTGTTCGTCTTTTGTTATCTCAATAAGGCATCTAATAGCATTAAAGTGACAAACATAATAATTTTCAGCATATTAATAAGGTAGACCTCTAGGAATTGTGATATGTTTTTAACCAACATTTTTATGTATGTGGTTGCTCAAATCTCGGTATAAGAACCAGATGAACGTAACTACCAAAAACTCGAAAATAATATTTTTTTCATAAATGGGTACTAAACGTGGTCCTGCGCGTTGTGCCAAAACGACGTAACTGTACAGTAAATTTTTCACTAATTCAATAATAACGTAATGGGAAAAAAATGTTTTTCATTCAACTAGAAGAACGTAACTTGAGTACCGGTACAAAAAAAGTTAAAAGTTAAATTAGTTGATAATAGGTAATTATCAACCCATTTATACCAATTAACTGCCCAAATAACGCATATTATTCCAATAAAATAAATTTTTGCAAACAAGTTAAGAATAGGTAAGTAAGAGCCGAAATAACGTATTTCAATCAATTTCTGAAAATATATAAATATGTTCTATGATAAGTGTATATATTTTATGCCTAATTTTATTCTCTAATAGTATGGGTTAATTTCTCTATATTTTTTTCATAAGTCAATTATACGAGTATATTATCCTTTATCTCTACAAAGTTCAAAGAAATTAAATTGCTCTCCTGTTAATTTTAAAAATTACCTAGATACTTTTATCTGGATATTACACCGCGAATTTACTAAGGATCCCTATTATGCCTAATATATTTAGCCGATTCAAAAGAAAGTCTTTTAGTCTAACGGGACAAATCGGAGTTTTCATTTTATACCTATACCTATGTTTGTTCGACGATAACTCGAGTAGGTAAAAAAAACGACTGTCAGCCCTGCACCAGTGCTCAGCCTTTACAGACTTTATTTCTATGTAAATAGTGGTAGAATTTACCATTGAACAGAATCTTTGATATCTGATAGTTAACTACTCAAACCTACGAACTAACAGCTTCCTAGGATGCCTATGATCTATGATCATCTATTTGCACTGTTGCTATGATTTTTCTTTGAATATTAAACTCGAGAGTGGTGTCTAAACTTGAAAAGCAATTTTATTCGCTAAATACGCTTTAATTTTGGTGGTTTACTATTGGGTTTTGAATTTAAAGGCATCTGTAGTAATTTATTAATTTTTTATGGTTGACTACTAGATATTAGTTATATAATCTGAAAGATCGTTTCTTCATTAGTCAGCTGTAGATTTTATTGCAAAATTGAAACTTAGCACCGTTTGATAAGGACTATCTTTTTTCCATATCTCCATCTGGGTTCCATAGTCATTTAATTCTCATAGGGCTCTCTATCACGGAATTCACGGATAAGTAGGCTTTATTATAATAATAACGAGTAATAATCGACCAACTCATGAAATGTACTTGTTACACGTTATAAGCCGTTCAATTGTGAACACAATAAATATTTTTAAAATTCTATTTAGTAGGTATTAACTTACCTATAACTAGTAGAAGTTGAAAGTCGTGTTTCTTCATCCAAGAATAATTGATTCTTAGATGTAAATCGAATGTCTTGACTAATAGATTATTTGACTATAACCGGCAACGGAAGGATGGGGGGACGAGTGAGTGTTGTCATATCTAAAATAAATTCCCTAATTTTAAGAAGAGTGCGAGTATTCAGAAGAGAATTTGCATTAATACCTGAAAGTGTATTAAGAAATTATTTCCTCACAATCAAAGTGAGAACAGGGGCCTTACGGACAACAGCTAATGGCGGCACCTAATTCGCTCAGTTGTAAAATCACTAGAACGTGAACCTTATCGCACCCAGATACGGTTTGCGGTCGCGTGATTTTCCAACTGAGCGGATTAGGTGCCGCAATTAGCTGTTGTCCGTAAGGCCCGAACAGTTTAAAATAATACCCAGGCTAAAAATCTCAAAAACCGACTATTGTTTAACATAAAATATTTCTCTGCTTTCTACCCTTATGGGTGGAATAATTATATTGGACCACCCTTGAGATTATAAGCCTCTAGCTTCACCTGGGTTGTCAATAAAACATAACCTATATCACTCGAGGAGAGTGTATCTTTGTATTCGTGGAAGAGTTTTTTTAATCATGAGTAGGTAAGCACAACCAATAATGCAGGTACAAATATCAGGTCGTACAATTCATCCATGTTATATTGGCCGCAATTTATTGACACATACTGATAATATACAACACAACGTATCAGCTTTTATTTCGGTGATTGGTTTTACTGAACATTTATGAATCAGAATCAGAATCAGAATCCATTTATTGTAACACTGTGTACATATATGCAAGTTCTCAAAATGTTACTTTATTGTACACTAGATTTCTTCCGCCTGCACTGTGAACAAAACATAGTCAAATATGAAATATGTCACTCAGGGATAGTGGAGCTTTCTATTCGTGAAATATTTTTTAGTAATCGGACCAGTAGTTCCGGAGTTTGCCCGTTACACACAAACTCACAAACTTTACCACCTTATAAAACGTGTGTTGAAGTGTAGATTATAGTGTGTACCTAATAGTGTATATACAGATATTGAGACCGCTCATTTGAAAGAGACAGATAGCGTTCCGCACGTCTATCTACCCTCGCGCACTAAAGAAGTGAGTACTTGCTGCGTTTCGAATTGCAGGGTAAAATCCCCATGTATTGTACATGTCCGTAATACACGAGCTGTGATTAGTAATTTAAGGTTTAGTACCCAAAAGATAAAACGGGACCCTATTACTAAGCCTCCGGTGTTTGTCTGTCTGTCTGACCTTTAGACGGCTGCATCTCTTGAACCGTAGGTAATAGAGAGCTGGCAGATTTTTTTACAGAATACGGTGGATTAAACAAAAACAACATAAAGTCAAAAATTAAGGGTCCTATACAAAGAACCATATTTTAAAGGTATTTTTGTACTTTTCATCAAAATGGGTAATAAGTACAAGGCTAAGTACAAGTTTACTTGGTACTATTATAGTGCACACTCTGTGGTATAACTAAAAAAAACCGGGCCAAGTACGAGTCAGGCCCGCCCTAAATAGTCTCGTGCTATCACCGAAGTTCGCCTACCGATCGATCACCCATTCGCGCATATTATACAAAAACCCCGAGAGTTGTCAACTTGAGCTCTCTAATTGCTTCGATTGATTCGATTATAGTTTAGTTGTTTAATGTTTTGAATGAATTTAGAGAATTTTTACCATTTATAAGGGAAAATGCTTCGGGGCTGGCAACCCTGTACTCGCCAATTCTCTGATTTGTCTTGTCGCGTCAAGTGGGGTTGCGAATCGTATCGAATACATTTTAATAAAAATTTCACTTAATCTCATTTATTAAGCAGAGCGGTTGTGATCCATATTCACCGTACACCAAGAATTGAATTGAACAAAAAAAGCTATCGTAAGTTCTCTTTACAAAAAATTAGTTTGCTGTGATATTAATGCAGATGGCTGACGATGAAACTTTGATAGAAGTTATATTGCGCAAATAGGGAGTTCCGGAGTCTTATATACAGATTTAAAGGTAAGTTTTATTACATACAGTATCGCTTAAGTTCTCGAATAGAGGAAGCGGCAAGCGCAGCGTAGGACGACCCACCACAAGACAAGGTGGACAGACGACCTATTAAAGATCGCAGGAACGCGCTGGATGTGAACCGCTTCAAACCACTCTAGGAAGTCAATGGAGGAGACGTATATCCAGCATTGGACGTCCTACGGCTGAGATGATGACATTGATGATTAATTTTTATTTTCAGAACATGAAATTCAGCAATACCAACTAAGTGACGATTCACATCTAAGTGACGATTATCTCAAAGAGCTATGCTCTTTAATTGGCCATAGACTTCTGGTTAAATCCAAAATTGAAGAATATTTCACTGCACATGTAAGTTACACCTACTAATAATTAGTATTTAATTTATTTTTTATGGGGTCAAATTTGTATGTATACTGGTAGCCAACTAACTATAATTATTGCATTGTGTATAGGTAGGTATATTTATTTTTATTAGTTTTGATCCGCAGTTCACTCATCTAGTGTTAAAGCAAGTGAAAAATAATATTATTCTCAATATGAAAACTAAAAACAAGACAATTATTATCTGTTCAAGAATCTCTGGGTTTTGTTTAAACAGTTCATATATTTTCAAAATTTTAGTAAGATAAATAAATAATAATAGTAAATCTTAGTGCGTGAAGCAGCTAAAAATGTAGCTTGTGTGTCAATCCGTGCTATTGGGATAACAAACTTACACGCATCGCATATATAATATTAATCAGTGTGATGTGATTTCAGATTAATGTGGTGGATATCGAAGAAATTATTTAAGTTTTTTTTTCTGATACCTTCGCTAAAATCATCATCTTTAAATAATTCAAAACGTGCGAAATGGATAGCTTATAGCAGGCGAGCACGCCCTTTAGAATTGTATCTTTTTTAAAAGTCTACTTTGTTTTTGATCTTATATTTTTGATTAATTATATTGTATGTACCTAAGTTAATAATTAAGATTGTGTGTATGACGTGTTTCAAATCTTTAAAATAATGTATTATAATAATAAATATTTTGATAAATGACAACTTAATTTAATTTAAAGTCAGGGTTAAAATGAGATTGATCCAAGGCGTAAGTCGTAACTAACTCGAGCTAAAATCGATTATATTGATAATTCTGCTATGTTGTATGTATTGGTTTTTAAATGTGTCAAGTGCTTATAGAGCAATACCAGAATGTATTGCTCTATAAGCACTGCATTTCAGCTTTTGTCAATATGCATATATGACAGAAAGTCTCAAAGCAAGACCAGAATGAAACACAAGATTACGCGAAAAGGGTGTATTAACCCGAAAAGGGGCTCGTAGTACTCATCATTATGAACAACTTTTACTTTGTGGCCAACCTCGAAATCGCGATAAAAATATCAGCTGTTCCATATAAAAGTGTCAGTGAAACTCTACGAAATGTATGGAACAGCTGGTTTTTTTCGCGATTTCACGGCAGCCCCCGGAGTAAAAGTTGTCCATAATGATGAGTACTATGAGTCCCTTTCGGGATAGTACACCCTTTTTGCGTAACCCTGTGTTTCATTCTGGTCTTGCTTTGAGACTTTCTACTTTCCAATTAAGAAAATTATTAGTTTCAACTGAGAAGTAGAATTATTAATTCAAATCTAGAAATTACTTACTTTAAGTAACAAAACATCTTGATATGAGCAAATATATTCTTCAAATAACGCACAGAAATCGTTCGCCTAAGATCAATCTGGTTTTGATCTGAAACCCCCGATTATTTAAACTAAGAATATTACCATACTCTCCCCAAGAAGATACATTCTTAATTTGAAAACATCAACAGTCTTTACTTAAAATCAAACATTCTTTAGGCAAGTAAAAGACATTATTCGAATTAAGAACTTTTGTCTTTGCAGAAGACTCTTAGTTATTTTAGGTTAAGATAAAGAAATACTTTACTCAAGAGTATGCATTTTCAATTCAAAAATATTTTTACCCTTGACTGGACATTAAAAATCTTAGGACAAGAAAGGGTAATTATTTGAACAGAGATCAATTTAGTTTTAGTATGAAATCCCTGGTTATTCAAGCAAAGAACATTGATAATCTCACCTTGAAAATCTATATTCTCAGTTCAGAAGTAGTATTAGTCTCTGCTTAAGATTTAAAATACTTAAGAAAAGTAAATGACATTATTCAAATAAAATGTACAAAGTATTGAAAGGAGAGAAATTTGACTCAGTATAAAATTTTAAGTTTCTTAAATTAAGAAATATTATAATTAGTTCAAACAACAGAATTCTCAGTAGAAGCCGTTATTTTTTTTGACTCAAATTAAAAGGCTATTTAAAATAAAACTTATTGTCTCAATTGAAAAATACTATTCTCTTCTACTAATGCTAAGATTTTGTTAATTTAAGACTTTTGCGTTCTGAGTGCAGAAGTTGATTGTTTTATTAGAAGATTATTATGTTTTCTATAAAAATAACTTTGTCTTACTCCAAAAATAAAATAGGTATGCATCAAAAACTTTAACTGTCTTTGTTCAAGAAAACTGTGAGTCTTGAAGAACAAGAAACCGTTCCCTCTTGCATGAAGAAATTGCTTAATTCTTCTGTCGATAATATATTGTCTTTATATGAGACATTAAAATGTTGATTTGAGCTTATCAACTAAAACAATAAATTGCTTTATTCAAGAAAATATTGTTTTCCCCATATATGAAACTATATTATTCTTGACCAATAAATATACTCTTGATTCGAGACTTTTTTTCTTTCTGTGTGGTGGGTGCGAACTTCAGGCTTGATGCTTTTAGTCGAACTTAGCCTGCAGCCGACCTTGTTCCCTTTTTTTGCATGTGAACTTAGTCAGTTTATTGGTGTCACTACAAGTTTCTTAGTGTACGTGAAAAATTAGTGAGTGTGCCGTAATTACAAATTATTTTGTTGTTGTTTATTAAGCGGTTTAGCGGTATAGTGAATATTAGGGTGAATCACGTGAGACATTTGAACACGTACGATAATTGTACTAAGGCATATCTCCCTTGCTTGTCTGAAATTAGTGTACTTTATCCAAATCACAATCGTAGGTATTTTTTGTATGTAACCTTTTATTCAATTTACATTATTGCGCAGTAACAGGTTCAGTATTTGTACTAATTTTGTCTCCGCGGATCGATATTCGTGTTTACAAACTGATTGCTGGCTATCGGAGTGACCTTTGAGTATTATTTAACCAGAGCTTCAATAATAAATAATGAAGTTGTCCCAAATTAATGGAATAACAACACACAGTCAGTGCAAATAACCCAATCAGAATAGGTCAGTGCATTCGAATAAAGAGATTTAAATGTAAGTTTTTTGGAAATTAATTAAAAAAAATAATGAAATGAATATTGTAAAAATACGTATTTATACACTATTTAAAACGAGTTGTATGACCTGGTCAAACGTTTGGTGACGATGGACTCATATGCAACAAACGCTTGGCCAGGGGCCCAATTTTTGAATTGCTCGTATGATTTTGCACGATTTTTTTTTACTTGGCTACAGCCCCTTTTGTTGTTGGGGCAATTTTTCCATCAACAGTAAAAGTCCCCATTTATCATGCGAAATGAAAGATTTACTATTGACAGAAAGCAAATTCGAATGGTTCAATCCACTCGTTGCGTTAGCGAGTGATAATAATAATATGATTATTTAAAAAATGTTACGTTTGAAAGTAATTCAGTATTTAGCATGATTTCGCATTATATTATCATGCGAAATTGCGAATCGAGCCCCAGGACGGGAATGCGGGCGCAGATCATTGCTTACTTTGGTATTTAGCGCGGCAACCAGCCAGCATTCTGGACACTTCTCCTTCCAACAAGGGGCTTTTGGATTTGATTTTATTGCATTGTTTGTTTTTACACGTGCGTTCACTATCTCGCTCACGCATTTCAACATATCTGAATATATAAATAACTGAATATACCTACTTACCAACGAAAATTCTATGCAATTGCAGCATGCAGCATCGACACAATTTATACTTGTATATATTTAGGATTCTGCAGTGCAAGTACCGGTTTTTATCGATCGTGAAATTCGATAAAATGCCATAGAATCGAGAGCGAGAACTATCAAATCGCATTTGACGATCTCAACTGTCAAATTTGACAATCGATGAAGAACGGTACTTGTACTGCTGATATGGAACTGATGTTGCTTAGCTCATCATTATTTTATTGTTTAGATATAAGATGGTTAACAAGGGGATACTGGTGCTTCTTCTCGTAGTCTCTGTAGTAGCAGTGTGCACCGCAAGGTCCACCTCATGTTCTACCAAGTAAGTATTATTCTTATGTAACTTTCACCTGCGTTTACATCCGTCAGAGAATATAAATGTTCCAGGATAAAAAGTACCCTATATCTCTATGTAAATCTAGCCTTTCAGCCACGTTGTTCTATGGAAAAATAATCGAGTTAACATATAAGAAAATATGTAGTACATATTTTCTCAATGGTTAACATATATTTATACTTATACTAGCTGTTGCCCGCGACTTCGTACGCGTAGAGCTCGGCCTTCGGCCTCGCTACCGCGACCCACTCCAAAACACAAAATTTCATCTAAATCGGTCCAGCCGTTTACTCACCGTTTAAACCTTCCCTAGACCTCCACGAATAATTCAAGACCAAAATCAGCTAAATCGGCCCAGCCGTTCTCGAGTTTTAGCGAGACTAACGAACAGCAATTGATTTTTATATATATAGATAGATTCGAGAAGAATGGTACGGCCATGATTGCTCGGCTGGGTGGGGCACTGCTGTACCCCCATATTTAAAGAGTTTATTATTTACCCTAATAATGGTAGATATATTATGGATGATCTAAAAATTGTTATTCGACTATTTCAGACACTCACGTTCCCGATGTGACGACGAAAGTGTTGAGGTAAGAATATTTTTATTATATTTTGTTGACTAACTGCCACATTACAACAGCAGCCATTAAACGTCCACTGCTGGACAAAGGCCTCCCTCTTAAAAAGGGGTGCTGCCATAATCCCCACGATTGGCCGGTGGCTTGGGGATCGCAGTACGTACACCGTGTACTAAAAGGACGCTGCTGCCCATCCTCCGGTGGTTCTGGTCGCAGCTTTAGGACATACTCGGATCCCGGGTCCATATACTAACATATATACATACGACTATAATTGCCAAATTGATTCAAAATAATTATATCATAACCACCCAAAGTGCCCCATGGCTTATCTACCGGCTTTCTGCTTTAACTTCTAGCATAATCTACTTCTAGATTAAAAAAATATCTTAAGTATGTTTTACATGTCTCTGAAACAAGTCGATCATAGAAAGAATGAGTAGTTCAGTATTGGGTGGTCGGGGACCTGAAAAACATGCTATTGGCATAAGTACAAATCGTGGAATCAAAAGTCCTAATAATGGACTGGGGTATATTGTATTATGAATTATATTATCTCCAGGTGGACCACAACCACACGGCACACAAAAAAAGAGTTTTAGTGATACTGTAACTTAAAAACTTTTCAATACACTGGCAAATGCACAAGACGTGTGACGCCAAAATCCTCTCATGAGAAAAAAAAAAGATGAAAACATTGTTTTTGATACGAATGGTATGTAATTGTAAACTTGTGTTAAAAACTTTTTGTGCAATGAGTTTCTATAAAGCAATGATTTTATGGATTATTTCCATTTGGCTCCTATTCATTTGTTGCATACTTGTTGCTATATGATTTTGATTAACTAATAAAAAATCCAGCTACCCCCATTTATAAATAAATTGCAAACATTGATGTATGTCACGGCTTAGACCTTCCAATGACAGCTACTTATCTTGAAGATTATTATACTTCTAGGGCACAGTTTTATCATTATTGCCCTATTTACTTACATCAATGTTATTACCGAAATACCTATCCAAATAGCGCATAGTTATCAGTGTTTGCATAAACATTTCTGCCATTTAAGTATATATACAATTGTTAATCTATATTTGCCCCGAATTCGTTATCATTAAATAATAAACACCATTATGCATTTATCTCTATTATTTATACACTTACTTTGTAAAATCGATCTACGTACCTAGTATAGTATGATATATTTGCATTGTAAGTATACTTACAATGCATAAATAACCTAAATAACCTTGCTTACTGGCAAAATAAATTATTGAAATTGTTGTCATGAGGGTAAAGACCGGTAAAATATTAAGATGCATGTATAATAATTACCTATGCATGCTTTTTGTTGATAAAGTTTTCAAAGACCTCTGAAATGGCTTAGCGATCATTGTAATTATCATTCCCCGAATCATTTCATCCTATCATATTCCCACTGATAGATAGTCCGTTGGTCTAGTTGGTAGTGATCCTGCCTTCTGCGCCTGGGGGCGTGGGTTTGATTCCCACCTAGGACAAACATTTATGTGATGAACATTTGTGTTTGTTCTATATCTGGGTGTTAATATTTATTTAAGTATGTATTCTAAAATATATATGTATGTATGTCAGTCTCTGGCAGCCATATCACAAGCTTTGCTTAGTTTGGTGTCAGATGACCGTGTGTGCATAAATGTCCCGAATAGTTATTTATTTTATTTACTGTGAGACACATGTCTTCTCTTAGAGAGAAAGAGAGAAAGAGAGAGAGAGAGAGAGAGCGAGAGAGAGTTAGAAAGAGGATGGGCTGTAATCCACCATGCTGTGCTGGCCCAAAGTCTCGAATAATTATTTATTTGTGGTGAATGTCATAATATGTCTTTGAACTATTGAGGTTCTTGGACATTCCGGTTTCCTCACGATGTTTTCCTTCACCGTTTTTGAGCGGTGGCATCAAAACTGCACATAATTTATTTAGTTACTAAATAAGTAATTGTTGCAGTCAGGTTGCAGTTGCTTTTACAACTGACTTTAAAAAAGAGGTTCTCAATAAAATGTTTTATTACACAAAAATAAAAGACAAGATAAATAATAATGGTTAAGAATTTCCTATTATCAATTTCAGAAAACCAAAAACAAATGTGATAGTTCCTCTTCATCGTCATCGTCGTCATCGTCGTCGTCTTCATCGTCTTCATCGTCATCATCAGAAGAAGATGAAAATTGTGTAAGTGCTTAAGTTATAAAAAAAATATAAAACCTATTTAGTGTTTTACTTAAGGCGATATGGTAGAGAACCGTACACTTGTATGACGGTCATGCAGCGTGCGCGCTATCAAATATTTTCAATATTTATTTTTTCTTTATTTTCTACAAATAATCTTCCGATTTTTCAAAAAACTGCGACTAAGTATTTGAATGATTGTTAGGATAATACACATTTTTAATGAACATTATTAAATAAAAATGTCTTCTTTAGTATCGGAATGAAGTTGATTCAATCCATTGAAGGGAACGTAAAAACGGGTGTTTTTTAGGAAAGTTTACGATTTTTTTCTATCGAGCCAAATTTCTTTAATCGTGTATCGGTGAACACACCCGAATAAAATATTTCAAGAACATTTATAAACATAAAGAAATAATGTTAATTAATCGATTTTAAAAGTCTACTTTTGAATATTCGTGATGACGAATCGTCAAATTTGAAGCATATTTAGTCTTACGAGCTGCTTGCAATCGCAGCCTTGGCATTGCCAGTACGCGGACGAACGTCTCCGGAAACGCATGTATTCTCTGATAAAAATCTAAGCATTTGCAACAGCTAGTGTTGTAATAAAAAAATGTGTCAAAGCAGCATAATTATTCATAGTGTATTTCCCCATAGTCTTCAAGCTTGGAACAGTACGACCGATGTAAAATGAACTCTCGAGGGCTCTTCAGTTTGCTTTCGAAATGTTTTACCCGCGGAATGTTCGCGGGTTTCTTCGAGCGAGCGTCAATTGCGGCTCTAATGAGCAATAATGATGAAACAGTTCCCTTAACTTTTGCTGTACTCAGTGTTTTATTATTTAATTTCCACACTAATGGGCGTTATGAGTGCGGTTTGATTTTTATTAATTCACTAGCTGACTCGACAGATGTTTTTAAATCTAAATATCAATAAAATGTTTAGTTATGGTTCAAACAAACATACCATTGATAAAAATAACACTTTCAGTTATTTCTGAATATTCCATTTTAAAGGCCACTTAAAAAAAAAACCTTGTTCGGACTATTATAAATATTTTTAAAGCCATTCTAAACCAAGCAGACGGTCTGCCTGATGGTAAGCAGTCGCCGTCCCCTATGGATACTTGTAACACCAGAGGCATCACAAATATGTTGCCGACCCTTTCAGACTCTACTAACACGCCTTTTGAAGAACCCCATGATGTGGCCACGATCACCGGCCAGAGCTATAGCTTTGTCGCACATTTTCAACATTCTGGCTCTGGCTGGCAAGCGTGGCCTTAAGGTGGTTCGTTTCACCTATGGCGGGAAATTCAAATTTCATACAGTATTCTTGTCCTTGTAGTGAAAATCGTTTGGCTTTCTTTTCATTATGTTGTACAGCTATTTATAAGTAAACCATCTTTTTACTTACATTTGTCAATAAACCGTTTGAAACACCAAAAAATTGTTTATCGACAAATGTAAGTAATAATGTGCATTAGAGATAAACAGGTTTACATGATTTTGTAAAAAATAATAATCAATTTGCGCGAACACTATGATCGTTTACAATAATTACCTAACCTAGCTACATGAACAAATAACTGTTTGAAATTTGAATTTCCTGCTATAGATGAAACGCAACATTTGTAATAAAGATCGGATTTACGGTACGTAAGTTATCGTCGAACAAACACAAACTAACGCCGATCTGTTTCCGTAGAATGAAACAGATTCCGTAGAATGAAACAGATTCCGATTTCGTAGAATGAAACAGATTCCATAGAATGATACAGATTCAGTAGAATTAAATAGATTACGTAGAATGAAACAGATTCCGTAGAATGATACAGATTCTGTAGAATGAAACAAATTCCGTGGAATGAAATAGATTCCGTAAAATGAAATAGATTTCGTAGAATGAAATAGATTCCGTAGAATAAAACAGATTCCGTAGAATGAAGCTGATTCCGTAAAATAAAACAGATTCCGTAGAATGAAACAAATTAGCGTTTGTTTGTATGTTTGTTTGAGAGTTTTGTTTCGCTCGGTATTTGAATGATAGTCATTTTAATAATAACCATGATAATACTTACCTTTTACAAATTCCAGGGACACGGTAAGAAAAAGGATGATGACTCGTCGTCATCATCATCTTCATCCTCTTCCTCATCGTCGTCGGAAGAAGATAACAAAGTGAAGAACGACTGCGACGATGATGACGACTCGAATGAGCATGGTCACCACCACGTTAGTATATAAATTATCTTTAATATCTCTCCGAGCTGGCAAAGCACCGTCAACACCGCTAGTGTTGCAGGTGTCCATAGGTGGCGGTTTCTGCATACCATCAGGCAGACCGCAAGCTTGTTTGCCGCTCTTTTTCTACAAAAAAGTAGTTTCAGAAAATGCCTTGACGGGTTTAGAAATACGTCTGAATGCAGAAAGAGGCGTAACGAAAAAACGTTGCAAAAAAAATGTTGTAATAATACGCAACAACCGGCAAGATGTTTTGGTAGAGCATCAATGTTCTATAAAAAACTTTCCGGTTAAACTAAAGCAAGTACGAACCGAAAAAAATTAAAAAAAAAAAAAAAAAAACTTGCTGGTTGCTGTGGGTTCGTATAATTATATGTAAAAAGTATTATATTTTAGTAAGTAGGTACTATAGTAATATATCATTTTTTTCAGCACAAGAAAGGCAAGCACTTCCGCAAGAAATGCCGCAACTAAATACCAACTAGAAGGGGATGAACAGTCATGAAGTCATAGATATATTTTAATCATTGTTATCCCACAGAAGTGGGAATCTAAGCGGTTATATTGTGTTTTGGAAATGCTAAGTTGAAGATTCCTTGTTAAATTATAATAAAAATGTACGTATAAAACGAAAAATATCAATAAGTATATTTTTTTGTTTGACTAGGTTTTTTAAATCAATCACCATATGGTATACGGTCAGTCTTCGGGTCGAACACAAGTGGAACATTCAAATGAACACTACCGTGGGTTGGATGGAGTGTTAATTTGTAGGTTTCAGTTGTTTGATCACTGAGAAATTCAACTTGAGGCAACTTGAGTTGAGTTGCTTGGTTGTTGTTATAGATCAAAATCTATAACAACCGCTATGCCATATCAATATTTCATAAAATATCTACTTTAGGGCTGGCCAACCCAATGTATAACAAACTTACTTTTTAACGCTACATTAACATTATGTTTAACCCCTGACGCAAACAGTGGGATGTTATACGTTTAACATGTGTCCCATCCGAAATCCCAACGGATGAACCGATCGAGAGTGATTCAAGAAAATATATTCAGCCGTTGAAGATCATCAGCTCTTTAGTCGGGGGGTTTTTTTTTTTTTTAATTTGTCTCTACAAAATTATACGAAAATAGTTATAAAATCAACATGGTGAGTCGTGTGGAAAAAAATCTCCACCAGGTTTTTGTCCTATGAATAGTGACATCAAATGACTGTTAAACTATCGGGTTTTAAATCATATTTACCAATAATTTTATCCCTTTTGGCGACAAACAATGTTTAATTACGAATAATAATATGTGGCCAAAAGCGAGGCATTTCAATCACGGAGTGCCTAACATACCACGTGCGGCATTTTTCATTCAACAGCCTCGGTGTGGCTTCAAAGGAATTTGAACGGCTATGTGGTTTACATGTAACGCGTTTCAGACGACACGGATAAACTAGCAGCAGCTTTTATAATTATTTATCGATATTAGATATAAATGCGAAAGTTGTTATTTTTCTCTATGTGTCGGATTGTTATCGTTGAGCTTAAACTATTGCTGATCGGCACGTTTCGAATCAAACCATCAGCACCAACGACGCTAACAGCGGTAATGAGAATCAACACGGAATAAAAATATTTTTCATACTCGGAAAGTAGGTCTGATGTTGCCTGAGGAGCGGGTTAAAAGTAATATATTTCATCCCTAGGGAGAATCACTTTGAACTGATAGTGACAATTGACAAATTATAGACAATCAAATAAAAATAAAAAGACTAGTTCTATCACAAGTTCTATTTTCACATTTGTATTGAACCATGTTCCAACTTTTTTTTTCTACTCAGAGGATTACGGCCCCGAACTTCTCGTGCATTTGCCAGTGTCAGGAAGCTAAAAAAAAAATTAACGGGAATCCGATCTTCATTGTAGAGTTTTGTTTATACTTCCATATAGCAGATTTGTATTAACACAATGAGTTCATCTGATTCCGATATGGATTTAACGCCTGATTTCATAAGAGAAGAGGCTAAGCAGTAGTGGAAAATATCTAATATCAATATATCCGGAAAAAGTTTTTCACTAAATATAAGTAATTGCTCTAATTTTACCACAAACGTTAAATAAATTTCACACCAATAATTTTGATTTATGTAAAATAAAATTCACTCATATTTTCTTTAGTCAGTTCATGTTTTTATTTTTTAGTTTCCTTGTATTCCTAATGAAAAGCACAGTGTTTACCTCGGCGTTAAAGACTTATTTAGTCCCTCGAACTATTAGCGACAAACCCCGTCTCGGGACTAAATAAGTTACTTTCACCCCTCGGATAACAATTTACTAATACGAGCAATTTTTTTAAATTCTTATTTTTGTTTGCTACGTACTTATTTTTAAAGTACAAAATTGATAAACAGACAATTAAGTAGTTACTATGCATTGAGCTAGTACATGCCATGCTCCATTTTGTTAAGAGTTTAAACTTAGATTAGCTGTAGCGCTGAAACAATAATAAGTAGTATAATCAGACAGTATAAACACAGTGTTAGAATGCTTTTACGGTGTAACTTTCTCGCAACCAAAAGGTCGTAAGCACCGTGATTCTCATGGCGCTTAACCGTTTCGTTCAACGTTCAACTGAACGAACTGACGTGATTAAAGTGTGGCTGGATGGCTGCACTTAAATGGAACTCAGTAGTGATGTGTGGCATCTTCGCTAAACGTAGTTTAAAAAAATGGTACTATAATTATTTCTCAACCTTTTCTTCGAGCCTTACCTTTCTTTTTTCTGACCATCAGGTCTAAGTTCCACATACATAAGTCTTATCCATATTACATCGTCTATGGATCATTCTTACTTTTCCACGCATTCTTTTATTTAAAACGGAACTGTTTAATTAGTATTCATAAAATTGGGTACCCATCGCTGGCATTACTAATGATAGAGTCCTCACAGCTCATGAAACGCTCGTTAGTGAGCTTGCAATACAGGCTCGCTTCGGCGATTTCATTCCTCAAGTTTTACTGAAGTGGCCGACTGTTTTTTTAACTGGCCACAAGATATAATTATTTAAAAAAATAGGCTGTCATGGGGAATACCGACAAAAATGAAAACTAATACGTCACATTAGCATATCGGTGACGCGAACCCATAAGTTATGCCCCTATCAAATATCGCTCAACGCGGCCAAAGAAGTTTTCACTTCAAATACGCGTTGACTTGACAACCTCCTTCTTTAAGTCAGTTAAAAATGAAATAAAAATTTATTACTATGTTATAGAAAATGAAGTGATTTTTTTCACATTTTGTTTATATTATATGAGAATTACTGACGTAAGAGAGTCGAGACGTCATCACCTCAAATCCAAATTTAGCCCTGCGCGAAACAGTAACAAATTATAAATGCGATATCCGATTATAATTATATGCGACCTTACACCTGCAGGAAGATCGTCAGCGCCAGTCTCAAAACTAAATGCCATAAGCGACAACTGATAAATCTCTAGATTACTCAAGAACCGTTTTAATTTTAAATAAAACTAATTCACATTAATTTACATTACACAAATGTCCATTAGAATATGAAAAAAAAGAGAATTGTCCTAGATGTCTAGATTCGGGAGAAAACTAAAAACGTGTCTTAGAAGGCCTGTTTTCATCGAATTATTCTATCGAGAAAATTTTCACCTATTATGTTTCTAAAATTACAAAGCTTATTATAAAAACTAAAATATAAATTTGGTACTGTTTGCCATAAACACGTATATCGATGCAATGCAATCCAAGTTGACGACATATTAAATCTTAAGTAAGTTACTTTGTTTAACATTTTCAACTACGATTTTCATTCAACGGTCTTTTGACATTAAAGTAAGACGAAGCTGCTCGCTCACACTCACCTTGAAAAAGATCGCCGAATGCGGTTGAAACTATAGTTGGGGTAACCGGCTCAATCTTACGTGAGTACATAAATAATGGTAAAAATACATAAGAATGTTGAATACCTATTATTCTAAAAAGACAGCAACTGATCCATCAATGACGTGTCTGTTGACAAAGATTAATTCTATTACTACAATAAATTTAAGTGCTATAAATCCATTTTTAAATAGGCCTGGAGCTGTCAAACTTCACAACTGTACTGATAGGCTCAATTTTGGCAGCCCAGCTTAGCCAAGAAGGCTGGATTTGAACCTGCATCATTCGGGTTTACGCCCCGAGTGCTCAATCAGCTAAGCAGTCGCTTTCCTGCTAGCCTCCAAATTCTTGCTTGCACTGGGCCAGCATGGTGGATTAGGACCCATCCTCTTTCACTGAGAGAAGGCCTGTGTCCCAGCAGTGGGAACATGATAAGTTTATAATGATGATGATAACGACGACTTCGTACATACGTAACTACGCAGTATTGAGGATTCCGCCTCGAGAATGATAATAAACGTATGGAAGTCAATTGGTACAAATAAGTTCAATTGATGAGGTCAACAAGGTATGGGTTAGCTATGTGTTCACTACCAAGTATTAATTTATTTGCGTTTTTTCATCCATACAGTTCACTTCAAATCGTTGAAGCTAAAAAATAAGTTCGTATAATAATAAAAAAACATGTTTAAAATCGTTATTATATTGCTCTACTCTCTGATAACTTTGAGTTGTCAATTAATTTTGAAAGACCCAGTTGATGATGATAAAAACTACTATGAAATCGAAAACATTGATACGTCTGAAGAAACACCCATAATAATTCGAGAAATAAAGAAAGAAGATTCCAAGCATTACAAAATAATACTTTCTGCAGAAAGAAACGATCATTATGAAGCTGATTTCAAAGATTACGTCATCGTTAAATCCAAAAGGAGAACCATAGATATAATTCCATTTACATTGATCCAACGGTTAGATAAAATAAAGTACATGATCTTATGGCTCACTTTGTACTGTGATATGCATCCAGACTGTGATAAATCCGTGTTAAACGAAGAACTGAGAAAGGTAAGTACTGAAATTAAAAAACAAGTAGAGTATTTACAAGGAATATTTGTTTGATCGAGTGTTTGACATATATAATAAACCACTGTCAGTTTAAACTCGTATCAAGCAGTTGTTATCATTCTCGACGTAACTACTTAGAAACTGTTATCATTCAATAAACAGAATACCTAGTAAATATAATGATTATGTGCATTCCTCGTGTTAAAATAGAATTTTCATTTACTACTTAATATTAGTAAGGATTCCAATAGCAACTGAGTCAGTACTTAGCGTTTTATTGAGCTGAGTAAATATCTACAAGGAAATATTAATGGTTACTCATAATGTCTGTGATCATGAACAGTATTGTGTGAGTGCCACGACGCATCTTCGGTACACATAGTTGTTAAACGTGGTTCCTATTGATAAAATGACGAGTGCTTCCTCGCGTGTGATCGTCTACAGTATCTTGTTTCATTTGTTACTCCAAGCCACGGCAGCGCCCTTCTCCGCGCAAGACGTTCTCGATATATTTGGGAACCCAGTCAAAGACATAAAAAATACAGTTTTTAATGAGTTGAGAGCTCAAGAGTTGAAATCGAGAACAGAAAAACCGAAAAGAGCAGAAGACGTAGCTGACAAAAATACGATTGAAGTTCCAATAAATACGGAGAGTGGCTGGCGGCAGTGTACTGACGGAACACGCAAGGATATTAAAGGAATATGCAGACGCACATTTTGAGGTGATGTTTCGAACAAAATTCGCGACGTAGTTTGCTCTATGCAATACGTCGAAATGGACGTGAAAACTTTATTTTTTATAGTGACTGTTGTGTTGAGTGTGTGCTGTGCGGGTCAGGGATATGTGGCATTTAATTTTCACGATAATCTTGAAATGGCCACAACAACTACTACCACTACGGAGAGAACGGAATCTTCTCAAGTGATAAGGGTACCGGAACTGGACTGCCCCCTTGGTCAGCGACGGGACGGGCTAGGCAATTGTAGACAAAGATTCTAGAGGTACGATACGAACTAATAAAAAAAAATACAAACTGTAAAATAGTCACTATGAATTACTGTTCCAAGATACATTTCAGAGTTGTTTGTTAAATTAGATTTATTTTATCTGCTAAGCAAATAAACTTAGTTCATTACGGGTTTTAGTGTGTCAAGTCTATTTGTATGTTGCAATTCACACACATATATTATGACGCAATACATTTATTCCACAGATAACGTAAATCAACATAATTCTCATAATTTGCAGCAGAAAATTGTAGCAAAATTAACTTATCACATTTTCTTTCAGGTAGTGGCTGCAGATGAAGAAACAAAAGGAAATATTATATGAGTATTAATAATTTAAAAAAAAATGCGCGGATTAGTACGAAACTATAGTAATTTAACTTCATTTCCAAACTAATATTTTACTCATAGCAACCTAAACATTTTACGTGATAATTAAATGTTAAAAAGTTGATTGATTTGTTTTATTAGCACATTACTTGTAATATATATTATCATAGATTATACAGTATAATTTGTTCTAGCTTTTACCCGCGACTTTGTCCGCATTGTAAACAGAGATTACATCCCACAAACTTAAAAAGTCACTTAAATTAAAAGTCAGTTAAATATTTTACCTCTTTATAATATTGGTGTAGATTCATAATGTGACATATTTCAGATTAGAATGTATTAAAGAATTAGAAATATTGAACTAATGAATCAGCTGACATCATTCTGTATTATTATTTGTATTGTAATTACTTTAAAATCGTAGTCATTATGATCTATTTTCCCCTCTGTGGTATTTACGACGGACATACGTAGTATGTCCAATGCAATACATTGAAATGGACGTGACGTCTCTATTTTTAATAGCTATAATGTTTACGAGTTTGTGTAGTCCAGGAGATGCGAGGGTTTCATTCAATTTCCACGAGAAGCTAAAAATGACGATGATGACGACAACAACGGAGACGACTAAGACGGGACAGATGATCAGAGTTCCAGAACTAGACTGTCCCTTGGGCCAGAGGCGAGATAAGCTTGGCATTTGTAGACAGAGTTTTTAAAGGTAAGATTTACACAGTGAAATAGTTGTTACTGTACTGTAATGTACTTACTGTTACTTGTTTGTGTTCTTATCCACTACAGAATGGAGAAGTTTATGCGTTTGAGTTAAGAAATTGTGTGTTGGTGTGTATGTTTGTATGTTTTTAATTATTTTTACTTATCCAAAATACGTGGACGATATAAATGCGTTTTTCATTTGAAATATGCTTTCATAATAGGTAATGTTTAAAAAAAACTGTACTCGTGTGTATTAACTTATAAATGAATTTGCATTGGACTTCAAATCAGACTTTTTAACTCAAGTTTAGCACATGCAAAAGTTTATACACGTGATGGAATAAGTAAATATTTTTTCCTTGTTAGTATGGATCAAATCTTGAAACCTAATTCCAACCGATTTGATTGAAATTTTGTTTACAAGTTTAGTTTAGATGACAATGCATGGTTAGCTAGGTGGCTTTATTCTGAATCCAATATGGCGGACTCCCAAAGATGGCGGACCAGTTATTTTTTTATGCCCATGGATGCATATGGGTATCAAAATATGATGATGAGGGTTTGCAGAGAAGATTACGAAAAATAAAATAACGTCACACTAAACTCAATATGGCGGACGTCTAAACGCTTGGTTTTACAAGTATTTTTTTATATTAATTATTTTATTTTATTTCAGATGGCCTGTCTAAAATAAGAGCTATATGCCGATCGAAAATATATAATTAGTAATGAATAAGACTTGTCTCTCAATAGTTTTTTAAATATATAATAGTATTTACCGACACTTAAAAAAATAAAATGTTTTTACGCTTATGCCGTTACCTAAAGATCAACACAACTTATGACAAATTTTCCTCTCTTTACTACAAAATAAGACAAAAGGTTTAGTTCCATTTTTGACCACGTTTATTATAAAACGTTTTGCATTGTGAAGTGAACTTACCTACTTACCTGCGATAACAAGTAGAATAAAGATGTAATGCATTTATGCATGGGATCTAAAACTTAGGCTCTTTAAGTAATATTATTATAAATGACAATAGGTACGCAGAACTAATTAAAAATAACAATTTTATCATTTCCAAGAACCGAACATACTGGTTGGAGAGTGTTGATAAATTCGAAAGGTCAAGAGTTATCTTAGCGGCGTGAGCCAGTATCGTGTTCTATAGTTACTGCCCTCAGTTTAGTGAGAGAAATTAAACAAACATGAAGGTCTCTATTTTTGTATCGTGTTGTATTTTAACATTTTATTGTGTCTCCGTACACGGAGACTTGCAAATTGGTCTAGGAAAAATTAAAAATTTAATGACTAAAGCTAAAGAAGACTTACAAACTGTTTTACATAACAAAAGTAACAAAAGGAATTCCAACGAGGGCGCTATTGTCTTTAAGGATTCCGAAGAAGAGGTTTCAGTTGCTACAACTTCCACAGCCCCTGAAGTCACTCCTGATGCTTCTGTACAAATAAGTGGCGATGAAGTGACATCTACTCCAACTGTGAGTACTACTACTACTGAAAAAATCGACGCAACTGATAAAGAAGGCAAAGAAAACTTTGCCGGTGGTTGTTCAACAGGATTTTTGAGGACTGCTGATGGAAGATGCAAGCCTACTTTTGGATAATTGCAATTGAAACTCTTTATTTGAATAAATAACCTTTAATTGATCAAATGTGTTTTATTTTAACCTACGATGAAGTAATTTATATTTTACTACAGTAATTTTACTTAAAGCCAAGATATTATGAAAACTTCGTACGTAAAATTACGTAACTGAGTAATAAATACTGAATAAATATGGCATCCATTTCTAAAAATGTTGCTATTAATATCATCTAAGCTTATAATATCAAATTGTTTACTATTATAATTGAGTATTAGTGACAAATGAAACTGAATTAGTTTTATTTATTCGTCAGGAGTTACTGCAACTGCTTGAAACATCATGCTAGGATCAACATTAGGAACAGGTCTGACGTTAGTAAACCTATCACTCAAAATGTTAGGTGTAATAGATACTACAACAGGTGCTAGTGTAGAAGTGGAAGCTGTTGGTTGAGGTAACTTTTCACTCGTGTTTTCTTTATTAAAAGCAGGTGGTTCAAAGTTAGGGTTATTCTCAGCACCATTCTTGTTGGGTCTGGTTTCAACAGACTGGCCTCTATTGTCTGGTTCGCTGTTCTCGAATTGACCTCCGTACTCAGGTTGTTCATTGTTATTTGGTGGTCCTCGGTTATCGGGAGGTCCTCGGTTATCGGGAGGTCCTCGATTTGCTGGAGGTCCCCTGTTAGCAGGAGGACCTCTGTTAGCTGGAGGCCCTCTATTTGCCGGAGGACCTCGGTTGTCTGGTGGTCCCCTGTTGTCCGGCGGTCCTCTGTTGTTTGGCGGACCTCGATTGTCAGGTGGTCCTCTATTAGCTGGAGATCTCTTTCGGTTTTGATGGCCGACAAAATCTCTGTTGTCAGGTGGTCCTCTCATGTCAGGATAGAACTTAAAACTACGGGATTCAAAATCCATTCCGGGATCTTGCGGTGATCTTTTATCTACAAAAAAAGAAATTATTATAGCTTATGTAGGCTGCAGTTACTGTACCTAATTTTACTCATGAATTTTTAGCCAAGCCTTTTTATATACTTATTACAAAATTCTAAGCACATTCAATGCTATGGTGTGGTATGGTCTAATATTTTGTAGATATTCACATTTTGCTATATATTAGTTTAGCTACATAATTATTATTTACATAAGGCACATCCACCGCATTGAAATAACACCTATTATTTAAAATAAAAACATAATAATATTTACAATTATCAACAAAAAAAAATATACAACAAGTTTAAAGGCATAATTATGTGACTTAATATATTTACAAGCCATTAAAACGAATTTTAATTAATAAAAATCTTTATTTAAGAAAATAAAAATACACAAATAGCGATGTATCATCGTCGCGGATAAAACTAATCAACTTTCCGGTGTTACAGGGATCGCTTGAAAAAGTGGCGGATAACGTGATTTGTTTAAATCCTGTGATATTGCTACATCATTACCAGTGGCCGTGTCTTGGAATCCAAGTCTTGTATCGAAATCAAATGTTTTATCTGTGACTGATCTTATATCTATATTGTCGCGTGGTAATGAACTTATTTTTTGGTCATAAGGAGGTGAAATAGAAGAATTTCTCGGGTTTGAGCCAAAGTTGTCTGAGAGAATCGACAGTTTTTCATATAAGGGGCCTGAAGAATCGGTAAAACCTCTACTTTCTTGGCCAATATTTGATGAATAGTTTGGTGAAGTTACGTAAGGTTCTTCGTGATCACGTGGTGGTGGACTCCTATCATATGGTGGTGGCCCTTTATCACGTGATGGAAGCTCCCAATCACGTGAAGGATGACCATCACGAGGAGGAGGGCCACCATGATGATTTGGTGGAGGCCCCCAGTCACGTGGAGGACCACCATCACGTGGTGGAGGGCCACCATCACGTGGTGGAGGACCACCATGTCCACCATCACGTGGCGGAGGACCACCATCACGTGGTGGAGGACCACCATCACGTGGTGGAGGGCCACCATGATGATGTGGTGGAGGCCCCCTATCATATGGTGGAGGGCCATTGTCACGAGGTGGAGGGCCATTGTCACGAGGAGGAGGGCCACCATGATGGTGCGGTGGAGTTCCTCTATCATACGGTGGAGGTCCCCCATCACGAGGGGGAGGACCCCAGTCACGTGGGCCACCGTGGTGTGGTGGAGGGCCCCTATCACGAGGTGGAGGACTCCAATCACGTGGAGGACCACCATCACGTGGTGGAGGACCACCATGATGATGTGGGGGCCCCCTATCATTCGGTTCAGGTGATGGAGGTGGTCTACCGTAATGATTAGGTGAAAACCCTTTGTCGTAATCATAACCCCTTTGATATCCCCAGCGGTCATCCCTTTCATATCTGCGATCGTAATGATCTGGTGGCCTATCGTGTGGTTGTGGTCTTCTGTCTGGTGGCGGAGGAGGTCTTCTATCATGAGGTGGCTTACCATCAAAATAACGAGGAGGTGGCCTATCATCCCATCTGTCATGTCGTGGCGGTAGACCCTTATCATACGAAGCTGGCCCTCTGTCGAATGTCTGGTAACTGTTAGATGGAGGAGGTGGTGGAGGTCTATTCTCATACTGGTTATTATATCTTGCATCTGATGGACGCGGTGGAGGTTTTCGGCTAAAAGATGCAGAAGAATCTGAAAACGACTGACTTGATCCACCATCAAAGTCGTTATCACGTCGGTTTGTTCCTTCATCAAAGGAATTTAACCCTTGCACTGCTGGCTGGTGATTCTGATCAGTCGTTTCATAATAGTTTTGGTTTTCAGACTTCATGTCATTGGTTTGACCTTCGTTGTTCCAGTTCGAAGATGCTGATGATTGCCATGACTGACGTCGCGGTCTATAACTGAGATCTGATCTATTTGATGTGGTTTTGTATTGGTATGCTGGCCAGTCGTATTGTGGTGCTCGTTTTTCTGATAAAAGAAAAACAGGTCGCTCAGTTAGTAAACATGAACAACCAGAAAGTGCTTCGTTTTACATCGTCATGATGTTATTTATTTCAAAATATATAACTGTTTGGAATTTAATTATTTTAAAACAGTCCATGTTAAGGGATCTACTCATTGAAGTCGCCGACTCGCCGACATGGACACGTGCTGGCAACTCCGCCGTCATATAGGCGAACTTGATTCCTTTGTGATAACTCTATACACTGTATCAGCTGCCAGTCACTGACATATGTCAGTATCTTACCAGCTTCAATGTGTATACCCCTTTACATATGGTAAATGTGGTCAGAAGATGAACGTTAGTTATTAAATTTGTATTGTATTTATTCATAGTGACATCATTGGGCACAATTTTAATAGCACGTAAGTAAGTGTATTTGACTTCTAATCTAACACTTATTTAAATTTTTAGAATTAATTGCGGTAAGTGCTGCTTGTTTAATCACAGGTTAGGAATATATTCATATAATGACTATTCTACGCAAAGACATTTAAAGCGGTCAGCGCATCAAAATGTCCGAACCAATAGTCGACTAAAACTGCACTAAACTTGGTCCAAATATTTATTTGCTCTGACAGCTGCAATAACATTGTAAAAAGCGGATTCTGATGAATTGCTAGGATTTTGAACGTAAGACTGTATTTGTTACCCGATTTAGGTAATTCAGTGAAATATTATAAGAAAAGGGTTTCATTCAGCTTTTTGCAGTGTTATTGCAGCTGTCAGAACAAATTAATGCTTGGATGGATCATAACTATTAAAGTAATCTGAGTATTCAACATACGTTATGCTACCTAAATGATGATTTCTATGTCTAAATTAGATATTGTCTTAACAATATGATTTACATTACTTTGTCGATATGTCTAAGATGTAACTTTAACTAAACGCGGAACACTTTTTTCGAGAATTTTGTACCTCCTTAATGTATGATTTACGTCAATGTTTCTAATCAAATTGTTTGGCACGGTTTTTTTTTTTTGTAATTATTGGGGGACTAGAGGCAAATTTAATTACGAATACAACCACTTTTAAAATTGTTTTAGGTCAACGACACTACATATTTTTTCTCATTCTACAATCACAAAAGAAACCAACAAGTTAGTAAGAAAAACAAAAAACAATCAAGGTTAAGATCTTTGGGAAAACCTGTGTTAGTATAGCACAATCCAAAACTCCGCTAGCACAATGTTTATAAAAGCAAAACAAACTAACCTCTTATGTTTGCATATCCGGGTGCACTCGATGCGGCAATAAACGTAGCACAAAGTATTACGATAGCACACTTAGACATTATTTTGTACTTGTTAAAGATCTACAGTACAGCTGTTTATTATAACTTCAATCTCAATTAATGTCATATATGCCAACGCCTGATCTTGGCACTGGTCTGAGGTCTTCTAATAACTGGTTCGCAAATAACATCTTTATTTAGTTTTGTAAACCGGTTCCTTTACAGCTGAGAGCAAGTCATCGAAGATGGCGTTTTCCAATGTCAGACGTCAACCGATTTTAAATCTTCTCAATTATTTTAAGCAAATAACTGTATAGGGAAGTGAAAAGCAGTAGCTACGACTACTTTTTATATTGAGCTATTTAAGATCATATACAAAACGCAAACACATTTTTTTTTTTGCAGAAAGTCAAGCAAAGTACGGCTTCAAGTCCAAGAAAGTGAAAAAAAAATGATTAAAAGCGATGAAGGTATACAATAGAATATAATATATCTAGTTGCATACTATGTATTCTGTGGTCTAAAATTAAGGGGTCGTTTAGACGACGGTCATATTTGAGAATATCATGCTTATCATTATTAGCCAATTTTTACTACGAAACTAACATTGAATTTGCGAAAAAGACCAGCAGTTCCTTAAAAATGTCATTCAACAAAATGTAAGTCATTCAAAAGGAAAGGGTAATGGAAACAATACCTTAATTTTTGCGAAAATAACGGAGCCATTACCTTCAGAATAAGACCAATGGAACGTCTTAATTGGTGTTAATGTTCGTGGTAAACAAAAAACAATTTCTGTCGATACTGACGTCAAATCCCATGCTATGCTAGTGATACTCGCCGAATTAAAAATAGTCCTCCAGCAATTAACTCTATAAAACATAAGTATTATTATAAATATTGATAAAAAAGGAGTAAAGGGGCTCTTTAAGGGTAAAAAAGAGTCTTTTATTAGTACATTTGGGAAAACCACCACTTTTTGCTAATCTAACAGTAATGATTCACTATACGTACGTATACTATTATACCAGCAAAAATATCGTATAATGCCATAGAAAAGTTCGAATTCCTATTGATCAAGGTTAATGAAAACGAGACATTGAGCCCTTGGAGAGCTCACCTCATTTTCAAAAATCTTTCAGAGCCCCTGATTAATGCGACGCGTGACCAAAATGCTGGCGTGTTTCTGGCGCATAAGCATTGCCATTCAGCGTGTTCTGGCTCCAGCATGCTGGGAACGCTGCCAACTGGTAGTGGGCTTGAGCATTTGGATTGTCTTTAGACTGTCAACGTTCTATGGGCAGTCTAACTGTATTTGTAGTGCTAGTATTAGCACAGAAGACATAATAGACAGTATTAGCTTGTATTTTGTTTAGGTAATAAAGGCACTTGCCCATTAAAAAAAACGTGCCTAAACATAGTGTTGTAATTTATGTTACAAATTAAAAACTAATCTAGTATTTTTGACCGTCCTTGTAACTGATAGGCTTAGGTCGTCCAGGTAGATTTTGCAAAGATGATTTATCCATCACTGACTAACACTGAGACGATTCAAAGCACAGGGTAGTGACCAAAATCAAGTACTCTACAACCTACAAAGTGTCATTCATTATGGAGAGTTCAGGTTCACGAACTTTCCTTGTAAGTGAACTGTGGCACCATGACCACCACTGTTTTATTTATTTATTACTAGCTGACCCAACAGAAGTTGTCCTGTCTTAGAACTGCCAAACGCGCGAAGTTAAAATCGTCGTGAAGTTTTTTGAAATTTTCCAATTTTCTGCGCAATTGTCATAATTTTTCTTTCCATAAGAAGATAAGAACCTTCTAAAAAGTATTAGAAAACTTTAAAAAAAAGATGAATGAATGTGGTAAACTTGTTCTCAAGTTATGGCATGGCCAAGGTAAATAGGGATTCATTTTTATTTACATAGATATAGATTATTTGCCAACGTAAACGGTACACGTGTACTAATAGTACACGTTGGCAAATGTAATGTATGAGGTTCTTAAAAACTACAAGTTGTTACAAAGACCCTGTAAGGGCGCAGCAAATAATAGAAAGGAGGCATTCGTTTTATAAATGTATGTACATGTACACCTAAATTAATACTATCACATTGTTTATTATAGCACGTAGCGTGATAATAATTTTACTAAATCAGAAAAGTTTGATACTTTTACTAGCTTAAAAAAGCTAGCTTAGCTTTTTTAAAAGCTTTTTTAACGTAAGATTGTATCTGTTTGGTAATATAGTAAAATATTTAAAAAAATGTTTATATTTAGACTATTACAATGTTATTGCATGTTTTTAATGTTTATCGGGACTAATCACAGAAATTTTTTTCTACTTCTCTTTTCTGTAGGACTTATCCCGTATTATTTTATTTAGGTAAAAATAGGTACCTTTCCCCATCCCATTCCACGTTACAAGTCCCAATAAACATTTAAACATGTTCAAATCGCGAAATTTAATAGTATTAGGTAATATTATTGCAGCTGGCAGACGCATTTTCTCAGCGAACTAACTGTAGCATATAATGCATGATGCTGCTAACTCGTGTTTCGATAACTTACGAAAGAAACAAATTTCCTTAAAAACAACAATTCCCATCTCGCAGCTGAATTAAAACTTTTCACACACCGGCATTTCATTGTATCCGTGTCCGTGTAAGTGAAATGTAAAAGCCACTTACCTAATACAGAGCGGTGACAATCTCATTTGGGCCGACAAATTGAGAACACCTTCCGGCGTCACCGCGGCCGCGTCTGCTGAATAGCTATTTATTGTGGTGGTGTGGTGTGCCGAGGCCGACACTTGCCGCCTCGGCATAGGACAGGATCTAATAAATACACCAAATTAGTTATAAATCACATTAAAATGCAAATAAGAAATTCTTAATTAGGTAGCATAACACACGATTTAGCAGGATATCTAATGAAATTTAACTAACACAAGTGTCTATAGTTTCAGTTATATGATTATTTAAGGGATATTTACCTTGATTAGGTATTAATAAATTAGCAAGCTGAAGCCGGATTAGCAAGTTGAAGTGGCAGTGGGCAGGGCAAATATCACGCAGAGCAGATGGCCGAAGTGGCCGAAAGGTTCTGGATTGGAGACCACGGACTGGTAAGCGCAGCGTGAAACATCCGCTCACAAGATGGACAGAAGACCTAAAAGAGACCGCAGGGAAACGCTGGGTGCAGCCCGCTTCCAACCGACCCTTTTAGGGATCGATGGGGGAGGCCTATGGCCAGCAGTAGACGTCCTATGGCTGAAATGATGAGGTATTAATAAAATACGCGTCCAAAATACCTACCTTTAGCAGTGATTTGTCGAAAATTATGCTCGTGTTTGAGTTCCAGTAGTTTAAAAATGCAATTTTTTTTTTACTAAAAACTATTTTCTTTCTGAAAGTAACTCTACATTTACGTATATTCGATACAAGTGTATAGGCTAACTAACATTACAAAAACAGTTAGACTGCCCATAGGCCTTTGAAAGTCTAAAGAAAATCCAAATACTCAGTCCACTACCGGTTAGAAGTGTACCCAGCATGCTGCCGGCATTACCACACTAAATGGCAATGCTCATCCGTTGTGCCAGGAAAACGTCAGCATTATGGTCACGCGTCGCATTAACCAGGCGTAATGAAAGATTTTTGAAAATTAGGTGAGCTCCTGATCTCCAAATGCCCAAAGCATTTCGATTATCTTTCCTCATCGATAAAATACCAAAATTCTTTGTCTTTCCTTCAACGGTCTACGTGCAGCCTAAGTAAATGTTTCTGGAGTGTTACTTTGTATAATTAGTTGATAAAATCAATTATTATTGCAAAAAAAGTTTGTAGTGTCGAATAGTGTAGATACCATGGGAATGACACCCCAAACCTCACAATTTTTTTTTCTTTAACCCCCGACGTAAAAATAGGGGTAATATAATTTTATCGTGTGTATCTGTGTATATTGGTATCTATGTGGCTGTCTGTGGCATCGTAGCAACAACAAAAAACAACAACTTATACTTGTTACTTACTGGGGTACGATACAAGGCCTCACTGGACGACCTCATGTCAATCAAGCAGCTCCAGCTTGACACGCAGATCCAGGGTCGGACTGGGTTGGAAGGACCCGGGTGGCTCCCCACAAGCCCGGAGCCCGAGACTGGAGCCCCCTATCCTACCTACCTACCGCCTGGCTTGCGGCAAGCCCCGCAAGCCAGGCCCGTGGGGGGCCCGCGCAGGCTGGCCCATTGGCCGTCCCAAGTACACATAATAAAACTATGAATTTACAGAAAAATTTACAATACTATCATCTTGGCTATTAAGACACTTGAGGTTATTGATCAAAATAATAAGTTATTTATTGTAAGTTGAAGACGGAACTGTTTTTTGTTTAACAATTTCTTGCGATAATTACGTCAAGTAATGAGTGGACGTTTCATCGTTACAATCACCGGTGTTTCTGTGTAACGAAGCATGCGAGGTTACACACAACCGTGGTACTTTTTTTGGTTAAAAGTATTTTTATTTACGCCTTGCGTTGGCCGCAGTTTGACAGTGATGATAGCCGAGCGGTAACATGCGCGCTTTACCATCATGAGATAAGGAATCCAAAAGCAACAACCACTGTTGTATCATCGCTTATCATTCAAACAAGGTGTTGGTGTCGGCCACGGTGGCGTGGCGGGCCAGTCTCATTTAGACTGGATTCGATCGCATCGCATCCAGTCAGTTTGGATGCTTTTAGTTGAACTCACCTTGCAGACGACTTTGCCGCCCTTTTTTGCATGTGGACTATTAGTCAGTTCATTAGTATCGCTGCAAGTTTTTTAGTGTGTGTGGAAAATGAGCAAGTGAAGCGTACTTAGCGTTTTAGGCTGTTCTGTTCAGCGCATAGTTTGAGTATAGTGAAGAAAATTTATAAAAAACGGGCATTTGAACACGAACAATAATTGCACTAAGGCATATCTCCCTTGTTTGTCTGATCTGAGCTACAGATGGAAAGTCCAGTACATATACAAAGTTTTGTAATTGTTTTGACTGCTGCAACATATGTAAATGGCTGAAAGAGAATAATTTTCTTTTTAATATTTCGCTGTAGTATTTTGGGCGACAGCTACAATCTGACGACGAAAAATAGTAGATTTTACGGTTTTCTCTATTTTTTTATCCCGAAGTAAAAGAGGGGTGCTATAAGTTTAATGTGTGTATCTGTGTGTCTGTCTGTGGAATCGTAGCTCCCAAACGGACCGATTTTGATTTAGTTTTTGATATGGTTTATGTTTGATTTAGTTAATGTTGTTCTACAGTTCTTAGTAGTTTTTTAACTATTAGTAAATATAAATAGGTAACTATAATAATTACATCTCCTGCAGTTATTAGAGATAAATTAATCGCTTAACAACATGTGGGTTGGTGGTCAAACGCAAGGCTATTATTAAATAATAGTAAAAACATTTTTGTAATGCGTATACAACATTTCGTAACTATGCTGTTAACCGTCGTGGAGTTCTCTCGTAAGGAGCCAACCTTGAGTGCAGTACCCATGTCATGGTGACACTTAGAATGGGTTATCGTAATTAAATGCGCATAAAACATTTTATTTGATTTTATGTCTGAGCTGCTAACCATTGAGGAGTTCCCTAGAGGACCTAGAGGAACCTTGAGTGCAGCAACCATGTCATGGTAAATCTTAAAACCGGCTATCATAATAAAATGCGTAGGGACACAAAATTTCGTGTGTGTGCAGTTGACGGTTGAAGAGTTCCTTTATCTGGAGTTAATCCTGGATGTCGATTCAGCTCATACAAATGCATTGTCATCGGAACTGGACCAGTGAAAATTCAACTCGTAGGATAAGAGGCTTAATTCTTAATTGGCTTCATTCGGTTTTAATTCTGCTTACAAGATTTGAGCTAAACAAACAAACAAACTAACATACAAATATTGCAAGGCTTGTAAAAAAACACAGTTCTCGCTGCAACATTCTAACACCTAGCTAGTGTAATGTAACTGCTGATCTCAATAGTATATAAGTATAGTTTCTTAAAGTAGGTACGCACTTAATATTTATTAAAACACTGTTTTAAACTATCACGGTTGTTCACTAAAGTTATAAAAACTAGTTAGTTGTTACTGATTATTTACGGGATATAAGGTAAACGGCCCATTACTCGTCAGGTTTTGAACTTAGCTGTCTTTGCACCTTTGCTACGTTTCTGTTTGTCAACTTAGATAATTGAAATTGCGTGACGTGATTCTTGATTTATCATTCTTTTCAGCTAATTTATTTTTACAATTAAATAAAATCAATAAAGTAATAAAATAATAGAAAAATTGAAAAAGAGGCGACTTGTACCAGTACCCGGCAGATTTGTCGTAATTGTCGTCAAAATGTCCCAGTGCTCGTCAATTTTTAACACTGATTTGAACTCTGTTACTTAAGACTTAAGGTTCAGATTATTAGTAATTTTTATGTAACCCTCATAATGAAAATATTGGGGAAAAAATATTACTAAAATAACGAAACGAGTCCAATATCGGTGACAAATGAAACCAAACTGTAATTGAATTGAATGTATTATTTATTGCACAAAATAAACAAAAATTATAATGTGAATGTATAATGTATGTAAAATATGTAAGATTTTTATGAGTAAGATTCTTACGTATTTTTTTATTAGTCCCAGATACAATTGTTTTCCTTTTATACGGTATTAAGTGCCAAAGTTTAACACCAATTACATTGGTGTTAATCTGTGTTAAAACAAAAACAACTACGTTTAGTACTTTTGGTATCAGGTAAATACATTACACAATGAGCATCATAAAACTCATGCAAACTATGCCCGTTACCTTCCTTTATTATTTACTAGCGGTCCGCCCCGGCTCCGCACGGGTATAGTTATATAGCCTATAAATGTAGCATTCAAATGGTAAAAGAATTTTTAAAATCGGTCCAGTACTTTTTGAGCCAATTCGTTACAAACATACATACAAATCTTTCCTCTTTATAATATTGTATAGATTAGCCTCAGTGTATTATATTAATAAATTTGTTTTTACTTAGTAAACTTTAGCAGTTAATATTAATACCCTATAATATGAAAACAATTGTATCTGGGAATAATGAAAAAAATACGTAAGAATCTTACTCATAAATATCTTGTACATTTTACGAACATCATAAAAATCTTATACTGTATCTGAGACTAATGAAAAAAAATACGTAAGTATATTACTACAATTTTTTTTATACATTTTACGAACATTAGAAATATTTGTTTTAAACGTTTATCGGGACTTATCACGTACATGACATCGACATGTGTTCAAATCGCGAAAGTTTAAAAATTACTATTAGAAATATTATACTTATGAAACCATAAAGAATCTTACTCATAAAAATCTTACACTGTATCTGGGACTAATGAATAAAATAAGTATGAAAACTATAAAAAATTTACTTCATAAAAATCCTCACTGTTTTTACGGACATAGTGGCTATTAAAATCCCATAACCCCATAACACCAGAATCGAACATAATTAATTATACACAATCATAAGTATAGAAAAAGTTTTTGTTTTATTTTATTATTTTATCTGAATAGGCTTGCGCTTGGCCGCCAACTCGCATGATGTTAAGTGATTATGCGATCTAAGGTGGAGCACGCTTGCCTAGAAGAAACCGATTCACTTGTGATTTGAAGACACCAACATTACAAGATTGTAACTATCGGGAAACACCCATTCAGGCAGCGCATTCCACTGACTAGCAGTTCGCAGAATAAAAAAGTGAAATCTAAGGGCTTCGCGCTACGGGTTTTCGGAATATCAAGCATAAAGCGGTGTCGATTTTTCTTGCCCGCTTTGGCAGTTCGATAGAAACATAGGCAGGAGAGAATTAAATCATGCAGAACTAATCCACACTCCCCGAAATGTATCCGATAAAAAACCGATAGACTAGCAACTTTGCGCCGATGTTCAAGACTAAGAAGCTTAGTCTGAACTAGGGATTGGTTGCTAATGAGCCTCTTGGCACGTTTCTAAATAGATTCCAACGCCCCAAGTTGGTACTTAGCTGATCCATCCCAAAGGTGAGCCGTGAGAGCAGTACTCCATGCACGACCGAACTTGTGCTTGGTTCTGTTCTGTTCAACTGTTCCAACGTGAAGTACCGTTGCACTTTCGATAGGATACCCAGCTTTTTGGCAGCCAATCGAGCCTTGTTTTCAATATAGGAGCCAAAGTTGAGGGTAGGAGACAAAGCAATCCCCAAAAGCTCAAGCTGGTCAGTTATCGGAATGGTAACATCCCGGAAAGTAGGAGCCAGTTAGAATGGTGTCCTTTTGGCGGCGAACAGACACGCCTGGGTCTTAGCGGCATTGAAATTGACCAGGTTGGTATCAAGTATCAACCCAATTGGAGACTGCCTTAAGGGACAAGTACATGCGCTCAACCATGGCCTCTCTGAGAAACTGAATTTGTTGTCCAGTGGCTCTTGCATTAGATGTAGGTATAGCTCTCTACTATACTGTGCTGTCGTCTGCATAGCCAAAGGTACCGGGATTTAGCAGATCGTTGATGTGCAGCAGAAAGAGCGTTGCAGAGAGCACCGACTTCTGGGGCACACCGGCATTAATTGCTATTCGATCGGACTAGTAGCCATCAATGACAACTCAAATCGATCTATCCCTCAGGAAATCCGATATCCACGCAATAAAACCAGCTGACAAGCCAAATAAAGAGAGCTTGCTAATAAGGCCATCATGCCAAACCCTCACCAAAGTCTTTGAAATTTCGAGGGAAACGGCGAGCGTTCTCCGCATTTCTCGATGGCCTTACTCCAGATGTGTGTGGAAAACCTACCTACGCTAGAAGATCCCCAGTGGATCAGTTTCGAAGGAATCCGTATTGCCGGTCACTGAGGAGATCATTAGATTCTAGATACGCCAGGAGCCTGTTGTTGAGGACACGTTCCATAGTCTTGCAGAGTATGGACGTGATCGAGATTGGTCTGTAGTTGGCAGAATCGGCACTACTACTATTTTGGGCACAAGTTGCACGTTTGCAAGCTTTCACGACTTCGGCACTTAACGAGTCTCAAGCGAGAGACGAAAGAGGTGAGTCAATATAGGAGACAATTCAGGCGCACATGTCTTCAGAACTATGGCTGGAATAGCATAGCTGTCTCCGTTGCCAGTTGTGTGACTGATTCACACAACGCAAACCTATTAATGAAGAAATAAATACATCTTACACACAAATTTATAGACTAGTGCGATAAGCGATGTCCTAATTGAAAACCGCAATAGCTTCCAGACTTTAAAATACATACATATTCCTTATTATTCAAGCTAAATAAAGTAGTTCAGAGGGAGTATGTACCCTCATTATTATATGATGTATAAGGAACCTGCATAGTTTACATTTATTTAAGCTTAAGCTTTAAAGATTTATTTTTGAGCATCAAAAATGCGAAGCACTTTTAATAACAGACACCAGTGCTATATGGGTTTTTTTTTTTACTTACCTTTGTGTTTTTTATTTCATGTCCGAGTAAATGTCTAAATTTCTTCTTTTACTTAGTTTCATATTTATTTTTTATTGAGATAGTTCCAATAACCTTATTAGTATTATATATTTATGTGATGGTTTGTTTATATTAAATGTTTGTTATGTATTATGTGTTGTTGTCGCTATATTATTATTATTATTTAATTTGTCGTGTGTTGTTGGGTGTAATGTTGGCCATGGGTGATGTCACCGGCGGCTCCAACGGAAGACTAGCGCTGGTTGTTCGCAACCAGCATTATGCTTAGTTGGAACCGGTTTGTGGAGGAAAACAATTTGTAATGTGTGTATTTATTTCTACTAATTCTTAAAAAAATTTTTCATGTCTTCCATAAATAAAAATTTGTCTATTGTCTATTTAATTTATTAATTATTTTTCACGTATATATCTGACCGCCGCTGCGCCTGCCGCAAACAAAAACCCGTATCACGGTGTAATAAGGTTCAAAATAAACACATTGACGATATTACGTGCATTTTGTCATACATGTCCCAGAAGCCGTCAAAATAATAGAAATTTTGACGAGTAATGGGTCAAGTAGGGATTATAAAGTACCAGTACCTATCACACACAAAAAAAGAAACGAATAATAAAAATATGATCATATTATAGTTTATAATCATTAGAAAATTAACTTGAGTGTTTCACAAAATAATCATATACTTACCAAAGTGACCGACTGATCCTTTAACGCAAAAACAAAAGTGGTCGCAGGACTACAGGTTTAGTAACTAAAGTTAAAAAAAAACACAAATTTCGGAATCCCAAACTTTAGCAGCTCTTTTCTCCAATTCCATTGTATTTTTGACTAAATGTGATAACATTTAATTATGGAGTATATTACCAAAAATATGTTTACATAAAAAGTTTTTATTTAGTTCATAGTAGAAATAAATAGCAGGTCTTTTTTCACAATCTGACGAGTATTGGGACACTGCCGAGATTACCAGCGTTTACCTTAATATCGGGAGCTCATTCCACAACCTTACCACGGTAAAAATCCCGTAAATAATCATATAACTTTAATATTTATTGTATGTCCGTAAGGATAGTGACTGTTTACACTTATAATTATTTCAAGACATTTGTTAACACACAGTTATGCACAATAAAAGTTTATTCTATTCTATTCTATTCTATTCTAAACAATTACTAATTCATCGGACAGCTTCAAAGCCGATGGCTAATTCAGTGCCTTTGAGAAGAAGCTGGCTTTGACTTTCCGCTAAATTTGCAACAATCCGAAACCAGGCGCACAGATATTGGAAGCTAAATGAACAAGAAGTTTCCGACAGAAGCTGTTGAGCGTCTTCTGTGTGCTTCAAATAGTTGTTCTTCGATGGATCGAAATGTAGAGGGCTGATAGATTAGTTTTGGCTGGTTCGCTTTATTTGTAGGTTGGATTACTGTTAGGTACCTACTTATAACTTATCTTCACAACTATTATGAATACCAACACGAAACTTGCTTTATTAGATAATATTTTTGGTAAATCTATTTTTAAACTAGATTTGGTAAACAAAACTTCGTTTTAAGCCTTTTGGGGTCGAAACCTAAGGACCGTGGGGGCCGGGCGCTAAACACGTCTGACGGAAGAATCCCGTGATCAAAATACTGGCGAACCGTATAATTGCAATCCAACGCGGTACGCGGCAATGCTGCCAGCCAGGGAACAACGCCTGCGGGCCGCGGTCTATTGGATTAATTTATATATATTTTTATTACGATATTATTTAGTTCAAACTACCTACAAAAAGAAAAGTACAAAAAAGTATGACTAAAAAGTGTGAATTCATATAATTTTTTTGTGTGAATTAAATTAAATATATTATTATATCGGCTTTTTTAAATAAAATTATGTTTTGTCAATGTTTTGGATAATTCAATAATAACACCTCATAATAGGTACCTAAGTATACAATGGCTACCATGCAGTATCATGGTGCACAACCTTCATATTTTTGTTCCCCTATTTTTTTATTGACAGCTGAATTTGACCCATACGATACGCATAATGATCGACTGGGGTAACAACTGGGTTCAAATCGCACTACATAGAGCGCCTTTACCAAGATATTGCTTACGAAGAGCGCAGTAAGTACTTTTGTGTTCGGACATAGGACATAGGTCGTAAGGACGGCAAAGTACTGCACGGATTATGAGAAGAATCTTAAAACGTACCTTAGTAGATTTAAACTTCTGTAGTTAATAAGGTAGTTAAAAACTTTCTCTCTACGTACTCGTCTAGTAATGAAAGTGTAAAGAATTACCTTGAAGCCTCGTGCCATCCTCAACGTTTGTTAAGCTGTAGTATTATGTGGCGCCCCGGGGAATTTCACCGCAAAACTACAGTAGCTGGTCTACATATTTGTTGTGAAATTTTCTTTTGTAAAATAAATGGAGTAGCTTTATAGGATATCTTTTACATTAGCTGCGTTGGCTTTCAATACCAACTAATAGAACGAAAGAGCGATTAATAAATAAGGATACGTCCAAATCAAAATTTGTACCACAAGGGCATAATAATTTTACAAACTTTTATTTAACTTAAAATGTTTGTATGTAAGGTTCAAATATTGCAAGCTTAATTTGACCCACTTGCCGTCGTTTTGAGTTGAAATTCGGTACACATTATGTTACTTGGATGACAATGCATTAATATTATGGTACGCTTTTCTGATGACGGAGTCGGAAGGTGGTCATAAATGAACGCAAAAAGATAACCTCATCGTATTTTGGCTCTTTGGAATGGTATTGATGAGTAATATACCCCTAGGTGATATTTAAGGTCTGATAATGATGACAGAAGGTGGCCATATAAACTGCTGTATGCAACAAGATACCCTATTAAAATACATTAAATTAATATTTAATCAATTAAACATACTAAGGCTAAAAGCTTGTTTAAGGTGGTACGATTCACCTATGGCGGGAAATTCAAATTTTAAACAGTTTTTTGGTCCTAGTAGCCAGGCTAGGTAATTATTTTTTAATAATACAGTGTTTGCGCAAAATGTTGGCTGTTCTTTACATTATAATGTACAATTATTTAACAGTAACGCATCATATTACTTACATTTGTCAATAAACCGTTTGAAACAGCAAAAACTATTTATTCACAAATGTAAGTAATAATGTGCATTAGAGATAAATAACTTTACATGATTTTGTAAAAAATAATAATCAATTTGCGCAAACATCATGATCGTTTACAATAATTACCTGGCCTACTTACAAGGACAAGAAAACTGTTTGAAATTTGAATTTCCCGCCATCTGTGAAACGAACCACCTTAAAAAATTGTTTTTTTATTATTAACTTATTCTTGTAATGATTGGATAAATTCCGTACTGCATCTTTATACATCTTGCATATGCAAGTAAACTGCACAACGCGCACGTGTGAGATGGTGGACGTATGTAGGTATTGATACGTGTATCCTTCTCAGCCTGCGCAATTTAGATGTGCCTTGTAGAAGACGCTAAGTAACTGATTAAAGCGTAAGCATACCAGTATACTACTTTATAGTAACTAAAAACACCTTTATTTATTTATTTTTATTATCTTAGAGAAACTAACGGTCTTAATTAACAGAGCAATTAATTAGCTAGAGACAAAGGGGCCATTTAAAAGTTTCTACTTATAAAAAACAGAGTACATTATAATTATAATAATATGAACGCTAGAACATGTGAATAAAAATATAGAAGTAGAATATTGCTAGAACAAAGAAAAAAAATGACTAAATAAATTAAGATGTGGACTTAAAAAAATTGAGTAATATAAATTTAATATTTAAGACAATGGTACCTAAATTTTCACTAATGAATAATCGCATTTATCACAATGGTTGTGTATAAAGTAGCATTGTGGCATTGTTAAGCCAGAGCGACACAAATGGCTCAATTAAACGAACCCGAAGCTTCGGAACATCCAACGTAACACATGGAACAAGTCAGTACTGAAAATTCAATCATACAGCAAAAGCGTAATACTCCTTACCCGCGATTGTCTTTCCAAACAGTTATCCGGGGTGTTGTCCTGTCAGTGTATATGGGGTCTGAGTGAATCGTTTTCTCCGCATCATCGCTTAACATCAGGCAAGGTGGCAGTCAAACGATAGCCTATTTATATGATAAAATAAAACAAATAGTCAAAATAAAACAAGTAACTTAAGTTATAAAAAAAAAAAATTACCCGACAATGCAGTCACATTGTATAAATTAGGGTAACTGAAAAGTAACAGCGGCGCGCTGCGTACCTATCTATACCTATATTTGTAGTAGATACAGAGCTCTTTCTACCGCTTTATTTTTATTTATTTATGAAATAAATTTATCCCCTAAACTACTGAGTATTTCATAGTAGTTTTTTATTTTTGAAATCTGCTGAATGCATGAGTTCTGATGGAATAATATTGATAATATTGCTACTTAGCAAAGTTTACTAACAATTTTTATCTTTTTTTTTCGCGGACGTTATCTTGAATTATTGTACCTTATGTCACTTCTACTAAAAACGATTCAAATGACACCTCACATTCGAAATCCATGAAGCTGCTTAGGCTGTAGGGCGTGCCAAAGAACCCATAATACATACACTCGAAAAACATAATCTTCCTTCCGCGCAGTCGGGTAAAAATACTTTATAAAAGCTCTTGTTCTGTAACGCCAATGCCCCGTGATGTCGGTATGTCGGAATATCGGACAACAAATGGGCGCTTCCGGTCGCGTATAGTACACTTACACGTCCTAAATTGGTTGCGTATATGTTGCGTGCCGTGATGACTTTTTTAGTTTGTAAATATCGGATTTCGAAGCGTTGTCCGTCACCGTGTCCACTGGAGCGTGCGGGTGATGTAACTGCTCCTCTGGTGCATTCGTTTTGGATATTTATTTAAATACGGTAAAGCCATACTTTTATATGTCGGTGTGGTAACCCTTTTCTCAGTATTTTGGACAAATTCATTACCGGACCCATAAACTTGGGGTGTACTAAGCCGAAAAGAAGTCATGATAGTCGTCACTATGAATAACTTTTACTATAGGTCCAACTCTGAAATGACGGTAAAAATATCAGCTGTTTCGTTGAGTGTGAATACTTTTTTGCCTGCCAAGCGTGGGGATTATGGCAACACCCCTCTCTACGAGGGAGGCCTTTGTTCAGCAGTGGACGTTTACAGGCTGATGATGATGATGATGATGAACTTTTTTACCGACTTCGAAAAAGAGGAGGTTATCAATTCGACTGTATGTTTTTTTTTGATGTGAATCATCTATTGGCGGCCCTTGGCAGTAAAACTGACTCGTATGCCATGACGGTAAACGACGATGCTTTCTTATGTTATCATGTTTCACATATCCGGGCGTACGGTGACAGCCAATTTTTTTATCGAACATCCGAACAGCCCAACATGCTGGCCGCGTTGCGCGCTGGATTGCGAGGCTAAATTTCTGCCTAAAATAAGGGCCAGCATTTTAGTCACGTACAGAATCTGGAAGGATATGAGAGTGTAAGATTTTCCAAGATAATATCGAGAACAGACTGAAGTGGAGAAGAAAAGTAAGGAAGGCTTCTCCCACCACCATGAGGGATTCATAGTTGGGAATAGAGACCATGCACCTACAATGTTAACTATAATACAAAATATAAGAGCTTGATCTCAGAAGTTGGCCGCAGAATACGAGATAACGGTGGCGGTGGCTCTGGCTCGTACCTGGTGCAAAGATTGGCCATTGCCATTCAGCGTGGGAATGCTGCCAGTGTTATGGGCACTTTTGCACCAGGAACGATCCGGGGTGGACTGTTTGAATAGACTAGATTTTTTTGTAATTAGAATTAAGTAGTTTGTGACATGTATTAATTGTTTAATATTAATAATATGTATTGAAAAATAAATAAAGTTTAAAAAATATAATATCAAACAAATAACTGTGATATTTACTGACCGAAATCTTATTGAGTTGTAAGAGTATAATAAGTAACTCCAGTCGTATTCCGACTGCATTTGCTTAAAAGTTGTAAATATTAAGCGAAATTCTAGCCAATTAGCCGAGCGGCTGCGCTGCGTCCGAGGAAACTTTCAGGAGCTTGTACCGTGCACGAGTACAATCGAGAGCTTATTGGTTTTTGATTTATTAAACTTGTTTGTGTTTATGGAAAACTGTTTTAGTTGGGACTTTATGAATAAAATATTCTCTTTATTTTGTTTTATACGACTTTATTTGTAGGTTTGCTCGAGATCTCAGAAAAAGCCCTATTATTTGCTCGTGGCGTGTAACTAAATGCAAACAAACCACATAAAAAAAAGGTAGGTTACTTTTAAATAGGAATGTAGTTTATTATTGCTGTAGCGTGTAAATTTAAATAAATTTGGTATGTTTCATGATTAATGTCACTAGATTAGGAAGGTAAAAACAATATAAAAATATTATTTGATTACCGTTGTCTTAATTGTAATCCTGGTGCCTGTTCATGAAATAAACATACGCTCCCATTTGAGTATTCAGTTACCATCGCTTTGGATATGGAAAATTAACATTTAATACATCAAAGGCTACGTCGCTAAATCCAAATAACCCATTTTGCAATGACACAAGCACGGCGCCCGTTCTCAAAGGTGTAAATCTCTTAGTATCAAAGTCTTCCCCGCGTTTTATGTTAAATAATTTAATCTCACCGCCAGCGTCTAGCGCAACATGTTTTCATGTAATTTAATCAATAATGTTTGTTGTCTAACGTAACGAAATTTATTTTGCTACGAAAATATAAACGCTTCGTACAGAGAGTACGCAGTAAGCTATTGTACGTGATGATAGAATTTTCAGAGGCAATAAAAAAACAGTTTTCCCTCGAAGGGCTCGCAGAACGATCAAAAAACAATATCGCCCTCGATGTCTCAGTCTATCAGTAGAGTCGATGGCAACTTTGGTAAAAGTGTCACGTAATATGTAAATCGTTCAGGGCGCGATGTGGGACGACTGTCAAAGGCAGCCGGTGTAACATCTTCGGACGATTTTTTCTCAATGACGATTTCACTTTCGGAGCGATGAGGGTGAAAGTTCGCCAATGTTTTCGAACCTATGTTTTGATTTGTTTTCTTTGTAAGTTAAAAGTGGGGTTCAAGTTATTTACTATTTTAACCGACTTCCAAAAAGGAGGAAGGATCTCAATTCAGCCCGTATTTTTTATGTATGTACAGCGATCACGTAAACCAATTCGCGTGTTTTTTTTTCTATCATGTAGAAGAAACACGCAAGGTAGTTCCACAAAAAAAAAACATTAAATAGGGTTCAGTAGTATTTAAACCAGCTCAAATAATATTGATTTTTGATAGAGCGCCTACGAATTTCGCGATAATAAATCACTGATAATAATCAATGTCACCTTGAATAAACTGTGTGTTTATTTAAGGTGACATTCAGATCGGTAGTAGGAACTCACTTTGTCCGGCTTCGAGCAAACACATTTAAGGCGGAGCAGTTTTATCTAAAGCGAGTCTTAATGGTGCAACAATTCCGCTCGCGTCGCGACTGCATTGTTTAAATATGCACCATGTCACCACTATCCTCGTACTCAAAATATTACGCCCGTCGGCGTCGTAAAACGAGCATCGCTCCGGCGGGCATTACTGCACTAACGAGGTGAACGGGGAAATCAAATATCACTAGTGTATTTGTTTTTAGTCTGTGACTTTTCTGGACATAATAATATATCAGAGCAATGAAATAGTGAGGTATTATAACCAAACAGTGAACAAACAGTGATGGTTTTATGGAAAAAAACAAAGAGTTTTTATGGTACAACAAGCGATTTCACCCGCGTTGACAATTCACAGTATTTTTTCTAACCACAGTCCAACGGTATGTTTTTTCGGGATTGAATGTATCCTATGTCGTTCCATCCCTCCAGCTGTCTCTATGTAAAAAAAAACACGTTGATTCGTTGATGCATTTACCTAAAATAAAGACAGAGAAAAAAACACACCTACACATTTTAAAGTATTTGTAAGGATTTCTAGACCAAATGCAGTTTTTTCAGATTCTTGTTAACGCGAATGTAAAACTCCGCAAATTCTATTAATCTTGTTTTACGGGAAACCAAAACAAAAATACGCCAGGTGGGTGTCACACATGGAAGCACAATAGTCTATAATTAGAGTCTGACTAAAATTACTGCGACATACAGACGGATAAACGGACACAGCTAAACGATAAAGGCTAAGAAAAAAAAAAACTCAACATGATTCAGGCTTTTTGTTTTGATGAGCTTACTATCGTCTTGAAACATTTTTTATTATGGTCACGTTCGCCGGCTAGTGCTATGTCTGTCGCACATTTCGATGTGCGCGGCCTTAAAGGCTATGATATATTTTTTGACCTTAGAAGGTCACTAACAAAATAAAATCCATAGAAACATCGTATAAAGGCTTATGATATTCCATTTATTGTTTAAACTGCAAATTGCAATGTTATCTGCGCAACAACTTGAACGTGAAAAACTAAAACGATTTTCTTCGGGAATGGTCTCAAGAAAATTGCAATTGTAAAGACAATTCATGTAACTTCACGATACACATGTAACTCTGTGATTAAGTAATAAGTTGCTTGTAGTTACAAGCAAGTAATCCTCTTACTGCAAATTGAGAGAGCTTCGAACGTTTAGACATTACGGAGAAGTCGCTTTCGAACTAGGACGGTAGGTCAGCTCATGTTCCGAGCTAAGAGAGGTCTCATATTCTAATGGGACAAGTCAGCGTTTCTTTATTTTTGTATGTGTTCACTTATAATAATATATAATAATTGTGTATAACTTGCGTATCGTTGATCCGATGAAATTTTGTGGGCAATTAGTTCATTTCAGTAAAATTTTAAGTACATATAAAGACAAAATCCACATCACAGTCACCGGTATAACTGCTCAAATTTAAAAGTTGAAGTGGCAATTGGCGGGCCACGTCGCTCGTCGTAGAACCGATAACCAATCGGCAAGAAAGGTTCTTGAGTGGAGACCACGAACCGGAAGACGCAGCGTTAGGTCTCCCAATAGGTGGACCAACGACATCGTAAGAGTTGCGGGCATCCAGTATAAGCAAATGGCAGGCTGTAGTACAGTGTGGAAATCGAAGGGAAAGCCTATGTTCAGCAGTGATCGTCTTCTGGCTGATAATGATGATGGGAAAAATCGGTCGAGGGGTTGCAAAGATCTCGAGGACTCAGTTCAGTACGAACAACCAAACTCAGAGTCTACGGGAACAAGATAGTTGATATATATTATCAACAAGATATAGATATAACAACAAGATTGATCCCCTAAACACGGCTTTTTCAGTAAATCTTTACACCCCATAAGGAATCTACCTGCCAAATTACATCACAGTAGGTCAAGTAGTTATTGAAATTTTGTGATGATTCTGTCAGTTAGTGGGAATTAGCTTTTATTATATTTTGTTGAGCGCCTGTTGATTTGCCAATATCAACAAAAATTTGTAAGAGTGCTTACGCATTTTGAAGTTGGTTTTTAAATAATATTATATATTAAAGTTATATGATTATTTACGGGATACTTACCGTGGTAAGGTTCTGGAATGAGCTCCCGATATTGATATATTATATATTGATATATTTACTTCTTTGAACGATGTTTGTCTATGTATAATTAAAACTTGGCGGGCTATCAACGATTTGCTCTTCAGATTTCTAGTATGCACATGAGTACCTAGTTTCAAAAGAGATAAACAAGCAATATTATTTCGTGGTTAAAACTGTTTGTAAGTCTGGGAAGTGCAGAGTTTAACCAATCCCATTTGGCTGCAGGGCGGCCGCTCTCTTGGCGGGAACTTAATTCTGAATGAACTTTGAATTGGAGAATAAATTCAGTGCATGTAAGTTTGCTTTCATTATTATTGCAGAGATGTTAGGTATCGGAAGCTTTGAGGTAACCTCAGGGAACGTTAAAGTATCTACGTTTCAGATTTGCGTCAATAATTCAACTGGTGCTGAATTTTGTTGAACAAATATACACACAAACTTATATACGTACATATTATTATATCATCATAATCATCAGCTTCATTGATGTTTGTCCACTACTGGACGTAAGTAGGTCTCTCCTATAGAACGCCATAAGGCACGATCTTCTGATTTTTGCATCTACTTGCCACCAGCCGCCTTTTGCAGGTCGTCACTCCATCTGGCTGCACGGCATCTTACTCTACGTTTGCCGATACGAGGTCTCCACTCTATAATCCGTCTACCTCAACGTTCAGACTTTGTAGATACAAGACGCACCATTGCAATTAGCTTTTCCTGCCAGCACTTCGTTCCAGCTGATTGAATACTGGAGCACAAATGCTAATGAGCTTGGTACAGCACTCGCTAAGTACCTAGCCTTCTAGGCCCTGGTAACTAATGGCTCCAAACGCGCAATGCTAGTTAATACTTTGTTCATATTTTCTTTTTTAATTAACCTCATTGGTCCAGGAGGATTAATGTTTCATTACCCACGGCCTTACTTAGAACCTAGAGCAATCGCACTCACACATTCTTAACATATTTGAAGTAAAAAAATTACTTAGTAGAAATTCCATAACACTGATTTGTCATTATTATTTCAACAACATCGCCAACACAATGTCCTTTAGCTACAGATGAATGAATGATGAATTCAGTAGCTCATATAAAAGCCTCTCATCATCCACTGAAGCGAATTAAAACTGACTCTATACCACTACATCATTATTTATATTTTCTCAATGTAACAATAGCTTGTTTTATACGTGTTTTATTAACCTGCCACCAATAGGTACCTATCTTCGCACATAGTAATAACGACTGTTCAAGCATGAAGAAAATATCTTCTCAAGTTTACCTAAGCATAATAATATTGTGGTAGGCAGCTAAAAATCCAACCAGATCCCGCCCCATCCATCCACCCATTATCATTCCGTGGTCCATCGTAGACCACATCTTCGCTTAACATCAAGCGGGTTAGTGGTCAAAGGCAAGCCTATTATTTTATTTAAAAAAAAAAAAACAACTTACAGTCGAATTGATAACCTCCTCCTTTTCGAAGTCGGTTAAAAAAAGGCTGTCATTGGGACTGCCGACAGATGTGAAAATATAAATTTTTTGAATAACTGTCACATTAGCATGTCGGTGACGCGAACCCTTATGTTTTGCACCTACCAAAAATCGCTCAGTGGCCAAAGAAGTTTTCACATCAGCAAACTGAGTGTGAAAACAATTTAATTTATATTTTCTCAAGGTTCTCAAGTTATAATTGCGACTGTAAATTGACTTCTAAACACCATAATTATTTACGTCGTAATTCGTTTACCGTTTAAAGACACTATTTTACTTAGCGCGACCGATCTGTCCAACTAGAGGCAACACCGCAATCTTGCACCCTCGTGGCGTCGCGGCTGCAGTATTTTCTCATAGAGGCAACAAGATTGAGCTAGAGCAAGGTATCATAACTCACGGTTAACGTGGACCGAGGTAATCTCGCCCAGGACCACAATAATCCGCCGTCTCCGCAGCCATCGCCGGACTACGAGGGATTTTTATATGTTAGCGGTAATCGAGGTGTTTATGACGGTTGACGGTAGACATCGCTTACACTTAGCGGTGACATGCTCAACGTGCGTTTCTAGGGCGAAAGAAAAGGTGTGGAAGATTAATCTTTCATTTGATTTTAATCTTAATCTTAAGATTAATTTGTCATTAGGCATAATTATTCTCTGTATTTAAATCGTTAAAATTATTAATTTGTACTTTAGGTACATGCCAATATTTATAATTAATCGTCAATAAACTAATTTAAATTATGTGTTACCTGTCCAGTACTAGAAATTAGCTGTCAGCTCAGCGAATTTTAAATACCTTTTTCTGTTCTTGTAACTAGAAAAGTAAAAGACCTTCGCTTCCTCAACGAACTTAAGGTCTGGGCTTTTTGAAGGATCGTGCGGCGTTTGGCGTCCACAACGAACTTGTGGGTCTGGGATTCTTCAATGATCTTGCGGCTCGCTGCCTCCATAAGGATGTTGTGAGTCTTGGACTCCTCAAAGATCTTGTGAGTCTAGAGTTTCTTAACGACCAGCACTCAGTATCTATGTATACATTTGCCAGATATTTAAATCTGCTAAAGCAGCCAATCAATTGGCCCTTTCAACAGCTTCCTCCTAAACTTTACTCGCTAACACAGGAAATGGAAATTTACATGTTATTGAATTTTTATACCTTCGTTAAGTCGAGGCTTAAAGCGCGACTCCTTGTTTCTTTGGCAGCGTCAAAGTTTCACCCTTAGGTAATGATATTGCAAGCCTTTGATAACGGCTAGAAATTAAGCACTAGGTTTTAACGAGTTTCATTGTAGGTTGAAATAAACTTTAAGAGCTCGTAAGAAATATAGTTTGTCTATAGCTATTATATTCAGAACTTCGTTAAGATATACTGAAATGGGTTTTTTATTTGGTGGTGGTACTGGCCAAAAGAAAGCCGTCGTTCTTATCATTATGTTTTTTTTTTATCGTGGGACCAAACCTGAAATAGCGATGTACCTCTCTTTCATCTTAAAATACCTATTAAATGATACGTTACATGAGGAGGTGGGATGCAGGCATCTTGTATTTATGATGACGTTACACCTACCCAGTGACCTTCACTGAACTTAAAGAATCCATTGACACCTCACTTATCCAAATCGGCTGAGACGTTTAGGCTGTAGATAGGAACATTCATACACACATATTACAGATACGCCCAACACAATATCTCCCCCTTGCCTTGCGTCATCGGATAAAAACTAACTTAAATTATATTAGGTACAATACCTACAATACAAAATTCATTCAGCGCAAATTAAGACCTAAATAAAAGATGCTCCATCAAAAATTCTGTAGATTACGTGTGGCTTGCAAAACCGCTGACGACTAAAATTAACGGCGGTCATGCGGCATATATGACGAGGTTTAATCCATGCAACTAACTGCACATTCAATTTAGACTCGTGCATAATGCATGTCGGCGGGCAGGCACCAGACCCTCCGAGCATTTGCTGTATCTAATTACGTATTATGCTTTGCCATGTAGACAGGCATGTCGGCGATGAATATTAGATCACGCTCCAGCCTACAACACTCGCCTCGATATTGCAACCGATATGCACGTAATTGCTCTGACCGCCGACGCGACGATCGACCCTCGTTATCCTCGTTTTTAATTTATTCAAAATAATAATTATGTTCGCGCCCGGCAACGTTTAAATTCATACGTTTAAAGTATCCTGCGAAGTGTTCTTAAGCACTGACGACACACGACGCATAATGAGTATGGTAGCCTACCACGGTGCGGAAACTCGTTTCGTCGTAACTCCTTGGGAGTCTGCGCTCTGCGTCTATAACTTACAATAGGACTAGCGCCGTCTATTAGGGCTTGGTCTAAAATGGCAAGTTTATGGACCTACCTAGCTTAACTTTGGGCAATCATAGACTCGACCCTCTCGGCGTCTCGGAGCAGAAACTGTCGTATTTCCTCATAAGGGTGGAGAAAATGCCGTCATAACTCACGGTTAGTCGTCTCCCTAGTGTGTTGTAAAGATGCCCTTAACACTAGTCTTCATTTTCTAGTGGGAGTACTGTCTGTGTGGGTTTTAAGCATCGAATAGTTCAGTCACCGTTAACCTTGATTCACCTTCATTGTAAAATATGAATATTTTTGTTATCTAAAACCCCATTTCGGTTCGATTTGTAAAAACGTTTGCTATTTGCGTAAGTTTTTCAAGTGTCAGTAAGAAACAGAATTAAGCAAGGATCATTCCTTTTTTAAATCCTGGTAATGGAGCATCCGAAATGGCGTCGGTCGTTACATTGGCTCACGTGGTGTGAGCTCCTAATAGCCTCTCTCTATTCCTCACTATTTGCCAGGTGGTTGTGTTCCCACGTACCCCTGCTAAAGGTTATTGGGCCTGCTTTCACGCTTTTTATTGCCTGAACGCAGTTTGAACTCAATTATTTTTATGGTTGAGCAAATTGCTATTTTGTTGCTTTATCACGATTATCAAGACAAAATTAGTTCGGCGATTGATAGCGTTTTTTCCGTTCCTCAATTTGGATAGTTAGTAGATGGGGTATAAGTTTTCATTTGTTCTTTTGTCGATGTTTAAATACTTCTATTGAACTCGAAGTTGGTGCTATCTATAAAAGCTTCCCGAATAGATCATGGCACGATGAATTTTAAACTTAACGTCACAAATCTCATTTGTAGGTAATCTTTATGATTTTTTTACTATTTCATTTCGTACTTATAAATCTTTAACTGCACAAATAGGTACTGTTTTATTTTTTATTAATCTTCTTGTCCCACAGTTGGGCAAAGGTCAAATCTCTTCCACTTGTTTCTATCCTAGACCAATATTTGCTAAAGGATTTCTATATTTTTGCATACCAAAATTCTAAATTTAAGAAATATAATAACAAAAAGTAACATTGTCGCGCATTTTATAAATGGCTATGTACAAAGGCTGTCTTTTCTGGTGGACATACAAAGGGCGAGCAGAAAGCGGACTTTTTTAAAATTGTTTGTTAGCAACTCTTTGATATTAAGCAGTCCGGTGACGCGACACGATCGCGTACACGACTATGTGACTACAACATACTATTGCGTTTTTTTTACCATTTTGTACCTATCAGTAGGTATTTCTTGGAAACCAGCGCCTAATTTTCACACAACTTTGAAGTACCATAACTTAAAAAACACTTTTATAATTATTTACAATTTTAGTTTTAAATTATCTAAAACTCGTGCCAACTAAATTCGCAAAAAAATATAAAGCGTTCTTTCAGAGAAAATAATAGATTTAGCAAACCCGTAGGTGCGATTAAATTTGTGTCAAGTAAATGTGCACTCACAATCTCGGGTCGAATATTCTTGGATGCACCAATCTATTCATATTTTCGTCGACTAAGATGACGGTACTCGTATAACAAACGTGCGGTGGTCATATATCGCTTCTTCAGCGACGTCATCTCATTATTAGTAAAGGCTACACCTCTCCCTCTACGGCTACACGCTACACCACAATACGTAGAGCATAGATTCAGTATAAGTACAGAGGGATACTGAATCTATGCCACAATAAGAATAGGCGATTTGACAGCTTATTATTAAAATGAGTGTGACATATTGTTATTTAAATCAATTCGAGTTTTAATATAAAATACGAAACGAATAGTTTCCATGCAACCAATGACTGTTTTAATTTACTTACATCAATGCATGCATGCAACGTAGTGTTTTACGACTAACGTAGCCACAAAAAGCTTGCAAAGCGTTACATATTCGCAGCGTTTAATCAGGACGTAATCTCGACAAACCATCACATTCCTGCAATCCCGTACAATGAACAAAGTAAACGCCACTAAACGTATTTCAGGAGCGAGAATTGAATTTGAGCAAGAGAAAAAACGAAGCAGTTTATTTAAACGACTGATTTGAGAGCAAACACCTGGAGAGGTGAGGGCCCGCAGCGCAATACAAGTGTTCTAGACGAATGGGGCTGTTTGGATTAGATTTGCCGATATGATTTGTATTTTTTGAAGATTGAAAGGAAATGAGGGGGTGGAGAGGTGGATGCTATTTATAGTTTTCTTTTAAGGTTAGATCCATTAGCGTAGCCTACTCGCTAGTACTGATCAAAGATAAAATACACAGTATTTTTTTTTAATGAAAGACTGCACTTTCAAATAAAACCAATTGAACATGTTTTTGGTGGTGAATCAGAAGTAAACTCTAGAGGCGTTAGGGTGCGGTGGCAGCTGGTGGAGTAGGTCTCTGACGAAATAGTGACCATGCGAGGGTAAGCGTAGCCCTCAAATACCAGTCCGACGTTGGCGTGGTATGACATATTTTACAAGTTTGGCAGAAACGCGCATGGACGAGATTAGCGCTAAACAAGGAAAATTGGCAAAGGCCCCAGGGTCCAGAGCCCAGGGGCCCTAAGTCTGAATAAGCAATGACGATGTTTATAATGATCATGCTTTTGTAGCACGACGATACTATAGTAGAATGGCGTACTTGTAGAAAATACCGAACGAATTTTGGACAGAACAATTTTCCAGCGGGAGCTAGAAGCGATTTTTATGTTTAGTAGGTACAAATACCTAACTTCAAAATAAAACAGATCCTAGCGTAGAGGGAGAATTATACTGAATCTATAAGAATCTATGGATCCTAGCATTGTCCTATATGTACTACGATCCTAGATATTTTTCAACCGTAAACTACTTTATCACATTGCAAAAAGTTTCAGTGGCAGAGGATTATTGTCAGAGTCAGAACTTTCGAGATTTGACTAGTAGACCATTTTGATATTATATTTTTTGGTTTAAATCACGTCTCTTAAAATAGCAGCTTAAAATATTGCATCAAATTAAGAAAAGCCTAAAGTAAAAGCTTCTTCAATTAATTAACCACGATTAAACCCGCGAGTGTCGTGCTATCGTAAAAAGAAAGCCCGACGTAACCCCTGTCGCTTACCTCCAGAAATATTTGGAGGGCACAAAACTTAATTAGCGTGTTTTCTTTGATTACCAGCCATCAGGGCGCCGGCTGCTGGGAACTGCCGCTCAGGTGACTTGAGCGTTATGTCTAGGCTGGGAACTGGCGGTTGATATAGTCACGACGGGAATGTTTTTAGCCTTCGATAAAAGAGCTAGAAATATTTAAACAGCTGAACAGTTTTTTTTATCATAGCTATGAGAAGATCAAGTTTTTGATAAAGTCACCTTTCAAATAAACAAAAACACTAAATCAAAATCGGTTCGGCCGTTTGGAAGCTACTGTGCCACAGATACACTTATAACACCCTTCTTTTGGCGTCTGGGGTTAAACATGTGCAGAAAATTTGAGTCCCGTCTGGTTTGTTTCGCGAATGCAAACAACACACAATAACACAGCAACAATACAACAACAACCAACAACAACAAAAATCTATGCCGCAATACATTACATTGCAGACAGACAGACATCGTAGGCTTAGTATTAGGGTCCCGTTTTTACCCTTTGGGTATGGAACCCTAAGAATAACATCAAGTATTTTTTTTTATCCAATGTGTTCTTGTCTATTATGCTTAACTAAATTACAACATTCACCGTCCGATGTAAGAATACTAACAATACGGGAGCTGGAATGCGCAGGTGGGTGCTTGGAGAAGATGGTGTAATTACTGGAATTACTGGCAGTACAGATTTTTAAGGAGTTTGGTTGAGGGTAGTATAAAATGTAAAAGATTTCCATTGGTTCCACAATACTAATTCAGATTTAAGGTTGCAGCACCCAAGTTTGTAAGGTTGTATCTATACTTACATTTTTATAGTAGGTAAATTACTGCAGTGGCAGGCGACATATGGACAAACGTGAAATTGTGGACTGAGGCGTAGCCGAGGCCAGCATGCGAGAGTCCATAAATACTTAGTTGCCACCAAAGCTTGTCTAGTACTTTCCTGAAACATTGTGCTTATATTCATATGTATATATTTTAGGGTTATTTTCAAATTTTATTAACACTTTGCCTAGAAACAACAATTCAAAAAAGTGGAGAGTGTATACTGTTCGTCGTCGCAAAAATAACAACTTGTACTGTTTATTTCTATTGTTATTTTTGCGATGATGAACAGTATACATAATTATTGTTAGCAGTGTTCTCATGGAAGTGATGTAACATCTTATATGAGAATAAAATGTCTATAAAGCTAAGAAATAACAAATAAAACATGATGCTGAAAAATAATAATTTCGGGCATTACTACTGACATGGTCTTGCCTTTAGAGTGGATTTTTAAATTTATAAGTGTTTAAGAAATAAAGATAATTTTTAGAAAAAAAAGAACCGACTTCATGATTATACCTTCATTTACAAACTAAAACTAAAAAGTAGAAAATAATATTTAAATAACTTCAAAGCAATGAGCATTAAAGGACAATCAACGAAATTATTAATACATATATTACCTACTTATATACATATATACAATTTATAATCAGTTATTTTTGGAGTCGGTGCCAGCCAAAGCAAAAATAACCTTAATAGATACCTACTTGATTAATCTATTAATATTTACCAACCAAAAAAAGAATCATCAAATACAATTCTAAATTGGCGGAGTAAACGCGTAACAAACATACAAAAAAAAATTAAAAAAATACAACATTCAGTCGAATTGATAACCTCTTTTTCGAAGTCGGTTAAAAATAAATGACACTACTTTGTGTGGCTTATTTGGCCCGGCGCGGACACATAATACAGCTCAACTGATTTCTTTTGAATATTTTGTGTTCACAGCTTTTTTTTCTTCCTTTCATCCTTAGATGATTTCGACGTTTCACGTCTTCTGCATTTGCAAGTGTCAAGTAAAAAAAAAGAGTTTTTGTGAAATAATATATCGTCATCTAAGTCCACAGATCTTGTATATCTGTGTCTAAGTGAAAGTTAGTTAGCTAGTAAAGCAAGTCACGGTTAAGGACACTGTCCTTTAATATTATGATATTCAGTATGACTTCTTTTGTGTAGAAACTCTGTCAAAGGTCAAACCTCAATATTTTTTAGATTAGTATTAAAAAAAAAATAAGCCTCAGTTAAATAAAAGTCAGCAACGCCGAAATAGCAGTCGTATTCATAAAACTGTGTAAAATCAATTGGGTGATTCGTTTGACATCAATGAAATGGCATTGCGATTGTTTAATTTCCCCTTGAAGACGTTTCAGTAATGAAGCCTCATATTTTACTTTGTTATAGTTATAACAGGGAAGTTTCAGATTTATTTGGAAAGATAACGACATGGATTTCTCAATACCATGCTGGATTAAGATTTGGTACTTTTTCATCCCAGTAATCTCCGGCTTTAGGACTAAAATTAGCCCTGAATTCCCCATCCTTCTACCTCTTCTATGAGGCTATATTCCACAACTAAACGCGGTTAATAATTAAATGATAAGTTATGTAGATAATTTAAAAAAATACGATGGCGTATTGGATCAAGTCATGGTTTACCTATTATTTTTATTTGTCCTGATAATTTTCTATACGCCTGTACATAGTGTAAATAGTGTGGCGTGCTAACTCACGCGCCTCGGCAAAACTAGGGAATATTAAATTAAATAGGTTCATGAAATCGCTACCGCTAATGGCACGCTCTGCCGCCGATAAACCTGGTTTTGCTGAGGTGCGCGTACTAACTACGCAGAGAACTATGACGGCGACCGGTCGGCTGCCGGACACTCGCTCCAAGACGGTTCGAGGCGCCGGTAATCTGTTACTCGCGTATTACCTAGTTCTTTTGCAAATTGTTATTTTTTACTGTTTATTTCTGTTTTTCTATCTGTTACTTATAATTCAAATAAATCTTTTTGTTCGTAAATGCCGTGTCAATTATACTTTAAACCAAATATATCAACGTCCTCCACATCTGGTGACCCCGACGACACATCAACCTTCTGGATTGTCAGTGCTTTTGGAATAAGGGAATTTGGATAACCAGGACCACTACTACGACTGTACAAGGTATTCCAGTGTGCATCCAGGACTCAGGAGTTTTAACCGACATTAAAAATTGTGGAACGTTCGAGACCATTCGATTTGGTGTGTGATACAAGTCACGAGCGGTGAGCGATATTTTTTTTAAATACAAAATGGCGACTGATGCCAGAATAGATGGTGTTCCAGAGGTGCTGAGGGTAGCCATACGAGTTCCACCGTTCTGGCCGGAAGAGCCAGCCCTTTGGTTTGCCCAGGTAGAGAGCCAGTTTACCCTATCAAGGATAACGACTGATGAGACAAAATTTTGCTATTTGGTAGCGCAACTTGATCACCAGTACGCAGCGGAGGTCAGGGATGTAATTACTAACCCACCAGCTACAGATAAGTACGTCAAGCTAAAAACAGAGCTCATAAAGCGACTTTCAGCTTCACAGGAGAGAAGGGTGAAGCAGCTGCTGATGCATGAGGAGCTTGGCGACAGGAAGCCTTCAACTTTCCTGCGCCACTTACAAAGCTTAGCTGGTCCAGCCGTACCAAATGACTTTCTGGCCACTGTTTGGTCAAGCCGTCTGCCAGCAGGTATCCAGACGGTAATAGCGTCCCAGTCGGATCTTACACTAGAAAAATTAGCGGACTTGGCGGACCGAGTGCACGATATAGCCCCACCCTACGCACACCCTCAAGTGGCAAGCACTTCATCGCCACCTTATGAAGATTTAGCCAAGCAAGTGTGCGAGCTGACTCGCCAGGTAGCTAAACTGGCTGATCAGGTTTCTGCTGGAAGCCGTTCGCGTTCACAGAACCGACCACGTAGCCGTTCTCGCTCATACTCACGCTCACGCCCAAGCCAGCCGCCAGCGAACCACCCGCATTGTTTTTACCACTTCACCTATGGAGATAAAGCGCAGAAATGTAAACAACCCTGTAGCTACAGCGCGGAAAACTTCCAGGGCAGTCGCAAGTAGCGGCGAGCGATTGCCCTTCATCAGCAGGCCGATTATTTGTCACGGATCGCGTAACAAAGACGCAGTTTCTTGTAGACACTGGTTCCGACCTGTGTGTTTTCCCGCGATCTTCTGTCAGGACGCCCTGCTCTAAATCAAAATATGATCTAACTGCTGCAAATAACTCGGTAATTCATACCTACGGCCTCACTCAGTTGCAGCTAGATTTAGGACTTCGACGTGCCTTCACTTGGAGTTTTACTATCGCTGATGTTTCAAGACCTATTATAGGCATCGACTTCCTCAGCTACTATGGCTTACTAGTGGACTGCAAGAATCATCGCCTAGTAGATGGAGTAACATCACTTTCGGTCATGGCTATCTCCACCAGCTCCCCTGACGACATCGGTTCTATTAAAGTTGTCACAGGAGAGTCTGACTTTCACCATGTCTTGCGCGAGTTTCCTGAGATCACAAGACCGGCTGGAGTTCCATCAGCTCCAAAACATTCAACACTACACCATATCAGGACTACTCCAGGTCCTCCTGTCTCTAGCAGACCACGACGTCTTGATCCAGTCCGTTTGCAAGCTGCTAAGAAAGAGTTTGAGTCTATGCTGTCAAGTGGCGTAGCAAGGAGGTCAGGAAGTCCCTGGTCGTCTGCACTTCACCTGGTAAGGAAGAAGGATGACGGATGGAGACCTTGTGGCGACTATCGCTCACTCAACGCCCGAACAATTCCTGACAGGTATCCGATCCGTCACATCCAGGACTTCTCCCAGCAACTATCAGGATGTTCTATCTTCTCCACGGTCGATCTCGTCAAGGCCTATAATCAGATCCGTGTTAATCCCGGGGATGTACCCAAGACTGCCCTTACGACTCCCTTTGGATTATTCGAATTTGAGTACATGACCTTTGGGCTAAGGAATGCTGCCCAAACTTTCCAAAGATTTATGGATGAAGTCCTTCTGGGCCTTGATTTCTGCTATGGGTACATTGACGATATTCTTATTTTCTCTTCTTCGAGAGAAGAACACAAGAGTCACCTTTGCCACCTATTCAACCGACTCAAGCAGTATGGAGTGCTAATCAACACTTCAAAGTGTGTTTTAGGCAAGTCTGAAGTAGACTTCTTAGGATATCGCGTCTCAGCTGCTGGTACTCGTCCACTGGATACTAAAGTTCAAGCGATCCAGAACTACACGGTTCCTAAGAACGTTAAAGAGCTTCGTCGCTTCCTCGGAATAATTAATTTTTACCGGCGTTTCATTCCCAACGCAGCTCAACTCCAAGCGCCGTTGAACGCTCTTCTGTCCGGACCTAAAGTGAAAAGCACTCAACTTATTGAGTTGAAGACTGAACGCTTGCGTGCTTTCGAAGACTGTAAAACTTCATTGTCGCAGGCTACCTTGCTCGCTCATCCGGATGCCTCTGTAGATTTGGCAATCGTCACTGATGCGTCCGACTTAGCAATCGGTGCTGCTCTTCAACAGCGCAAAGGAACAGACTGGCAACCATTAGCTTTCTATTCGCACAAACTATCTGGTGCCCAGGCTAAGTATAGTCCCTATGACCGGGAACTGCTCGCTGTGTACGAAGCCATCAAGTACTTTCGGCATATGGTTGAAGCCAGGACTTTTACGGTATACACCGATCACAAGCCTTTGACATTTGCTTTTTCAATGTCCAAAGAGAAATGTTCTCCCAGACAATTTAGACATTTGGATTTCATTTCTCAATTCACCACCGACTTACGATATTTACCCGGAAAGAAGAACATTGTCGCAGACGCATTGTCTCGTGTGGAAGAGATTACTACAGCTATCGACTATCAAGCTCTTGCAAGATTTCAGGAAGGGGATCCAGAACTGCAAGACTTGCTAATTCGTGGTTCCAGCTTGAAGCTACGAAAGATACAAACACTGGATAGCAATGTTTCAGTCTACTGTGACACCTCGCTTGGACAGCCTCGTCCTTTCATCACTCCACAGCTACGAAGACAGGTCTACGACACGATTCACCAGTTTCATCACCCCGGAAGATCAGCTACAGTACGACTGGTCACCGAAAGATTTGTATGGCCAGGGATTCGTAAGGACTGTAGAGAGTGGTCTAGGCAATGTTTACAATGCCAACAGTCAAAAGTTTCCCGACATACTAAGTCCTCCCTATCCCCCTTCCTAACTCCCTCCTCCAGGTTCTCTCACATTCACCTGGATATTGTAGGGCCATTACCTCTTGCTTCTGATTACAGGTACTGCCTCACCGTCATCGACAGATATACTCGATGGCCTGAGGCAATCCCGCTGAAAGACATCACGGCTGAGACTTGCGCTGCTGCCCTTTTATCTGGCTGGATTGCCAGATTTGGATGCCCCGCCCGCATAACTACCGATCGTGGCACCCAATTCACCAGCCAGCTGTTCAAGACGCTTGCTTCGCTGGTCGGTGCACGTCATTTCTGCACTACAGCGTACCATCCTGCTGCCAATGGCATCATCGAGCGACTCCATCGGCAACTCAAAGCAGCCATAATGTGCCACACTACTTTGAAGTGGACCGAAGCTCTTCCTCTGGTGCTACTTGGTATGCGCAGCGCGTGGAAAGAAGACTTGAAGACTTCGGCCGCAGAACTGGTCTTCGGCGAACCCCTGCGTTTACCTGGACAGTTCCTGTCACCGAGCGACGACTTCAGCTCAGATGACATCACGCAATACGCAACACGACTCCGAACTCATATTCAGAAGTTGACTCCAAGACCAACTTCTTGGCATGCTGAAACTCCATTCTACTACCCACGTGACCTCCAACATACATCTCATGTATTCCTGCGTAAGGGTCACGTGCGTGGCTCATTAGAACCACCTTACGCCGGCCCTTACTTGGTCATCAAAAGGCAGCCTAAGTTCTTCACCATTGACGTTAAAGGCAAGAAAGCCAACGTCACTGTCGACAGGCTCAAACCGGCGTACATGATGCAGGAATGCACTTTACCAACAACGAATATAACAGAAAAAGAAATTCTCCCGGCATACAACTCGAAGCAAACTTCAAATCCACCGCCAACTGAAAAAGTTACCCGGAGCGGTAGAAGAGTTAGATTCCCGGATTTCTATCGACCGTAGTCACGGTCTGGCCGGGGGGAATATGTGGCGTGCTAACTCACGCGCCTCGGCAAAACTAGGGAATATTAAATTAAATAGGTTCATGAAATCGCTACCGCTAATGGCACGCTCTGCCGCCGATAAACCTGGTTTTGCTGAGGTGCGCGTACTAACTACGCAGAGAACTATGACGGCGACCGGTCGGCTGCCGGACACTCGCTCCAAGACGGTTCGAGGCGCCGGTAATCTGTTACTCGCGTATTACCTAGTTCTTTTGCAAATTGTTATTTTTTACTGTTTATTTCTGTTTTTCTATCTGTTACTTATAATTCAAATAAATCTTTTTGTTCGTAAATGCCGTGTCAATTATACTTTAAACCAAATATATCAACGTCCTCCACAATAGTATTAAAAAAAAAATTAAAACCGGACCTTTTGGTTTTATCAACTCATCCCGCGGGTCCAGTTTGGGGTGGGACCAGTTGACGTAAGAGCCAAGCGACCGTAGCAGGTTCGAATTCTTTCGGTCGTCAAATTTTTGAGTTGTCTATTGCATTTAAATATTTATTGTAGTTAAATTACATTTATTGGGTAACATTATTTATGTAGAAGGCTGTACCCTCCGCGTTTATTAGAACAAATAGTCAGCATCGCTTAGCGTCACGCTACGATGCGCCCAACTTAATAAACCTCCTGCTAAATAATGTTTTTCATCTCCCGTGTCTCCGGAATAAATTGCTTCATTTTTGGCGCATGGCAACATTAACAATAGAATTTATCACTTAAATGTGTTGCCAGTTGCTGTAGCTTAACACTTTTTAATATTATTTAAGGATGCTTTAAGGTGTGGTAAATAATTTAAATGAAAATTTTATTAGTTCAGTTTGTGTGTTAACGTGTAAAACGTTGTATATAAATAACTATTATGATACAAGTGCGGTAAGTTGGTTATTACAAACGAGTAGACGAATGTAAGCCCGAGACGAAGTCGAGAGCTTACCATAGTCACGAGTTTGTAATAACCAATCCGCACGTGTGCCATACAACGTTTTACAACACATTTGCGAGAAAAAAACAAAAAATGGAAAAAAAAACCGTAAAGTACACGCACGGTGCTATACAACGGAGCGTGCGGTAAAATTCATTACCGCACGCTCCGTTGTATGATGCGTTTCATTACCGCACGCTCCGTTGTATGATCCGTAATGTTTAACTTTCGAACGATGTATACAGGCTTCGTAAGTGCACTTTTTGAGCAAATGTGTTGTAAAGTTATTTATCTCTAATGCACATTATTACTTACATTTGTCAATAAACTATTTTTTGCTGTTTCAAACGGTTTATTGACAAATGTAAGTAATGTGGTACGTTACTGAAAAATAGCTGCACATGTTAATGTAAAGAATAACCATCAATTTGCGCAAACAGCGTCATTTTAAAATAATTACCTGGCCTAGCTACAAGAACAAAAAAAACTGTTTGAAATTTGAATTTCCCACCATAGGTGAAACAGTTACACAAGTCCTAGCTGTGGACAAGTTATTAAGGTGGTTACACCTTAATAACCAGGCTTACCAAATGAAAAAAAAAAATTACAGAGAAAAACCAGTAATTTCTGGACATTTCCTTCAAAGCTATTTCACGGCGTAATGAACACGTATAGCGGTGTTAATTATTTCATTTCTAGAATTTCGGATGTTTTTCTCCCCGCATTACGGACAAAAGTTTTAATTCCCGGACATGTCCGGAAGTAAGGAAACCCTACCTATAACAAGTCATCATAAAAACTGTGCTCAATGTCGGACAACGTACCACTTTTATTTCCAGTGGGAATCAGATCTAATATAAATGTCATACATAAAGTTAGGTACATATACGCAGTTAGACCAGTTATAGTTATATAACTGCAAATACCTTTAATTTCTGGAGAGCGCCTTGAGGATTACCTGAAGGCGGAACTTATGGACACTCAAGATATTCATAGGAAGGAAGGCCATTTCCAATTACCAATAGCCTCCCAGCGGCGCCGGCCACGTGACAGATGGCCAGGGCTGGACTGGGATAATTAACACGTTTCTTTCCGACCAACTCTGGGCGAAACTTTATTAATACCGGAGGGGACTTAGGCTTTGAGGGTAACAAACTTTTGTAATGAAGTCGGACGCAGAATATTGCGATTGTAGGTGCTTTAATTTGTTGTTTGTAGTTGGACACCAAGATAATCATGGTGGTAGAAGCTAAGATCATTGCATAAAACGTGGTAAAGTAAAAGTATTGAAAGTAAATTAAGTTTACTTAGTTGATTAGTAAGTTAAGGAATGGCGTCCCGTTATAATTGGACGTATCTAAAAACATTGTAACAATGTGAAGAGGTAAAAAGATTTTAAAAAGCTGGCTGGCTGGGTCGTGCACTGAAGGTTCCGTACTCATTTGATCAATATTGCTGCTAAAATAATGCGTCTAACAGTTGCCATAACATTGTGAACAAAAACGGAAAATTCTGATAATTTCAACTAATTGTAGCTGGTAGCCAATCGAATATACTACAGTAGACTAAAAAAATATCAAAAACATACTAGTTTGCCCAAACATAATTATTTAATAAGGGTTTAAGTTTTCCACTAAGATATCAAGGTGTTTCACAAAAAAATCTAAAATAAATTACTTACCAAAAAATACCGACTTCAAAAAACCATAAAACAGAAACATTTTAAGTTAATATGCCACTACAAAGAACAAAATTATATTTGTACACGGATTTTGAAGTCACAAAATAATACTAAAAATATCCCAACGGGTAAATGGACCCACCCGTACAGGATATTATTGTTCACAAAAATAATATCCCATAAATGATTATAATTATTAAAACTGTAGTGAAAAAAACCGTGATAGTTTAAAAATACCCTTTCGCATCGTACAAAAAGTATGTCGCTGGGTTTTATCTACGATACTATTATATACAATTTGACGTGCTTGCTACTTGATGAAGATGCTCTGACTTTATACGTAAGTCACCTGACAAAATGTAAACAACTAACACAAACATTCCTGATGAATTAAATCATAAGAACAAGCGATTCGTTACGTATGCACATACGAGCACGTGTCAAGATGTGATGTTAATTCATAGGGAATTCCCGGCAACATTCACGTCAGAGATTTCAAATGTCAGCCATAGTGAGGGTGTCAAATCTTTGGAAATGTGTTTATGTAAATTAGCTGGTCCATTAACAGCGCTCCCCTGCGAGCCGCGAGCGCGGAGCTACATCAATATTTTATCTAGGATTTGAATTAGTTACGAGACGTGGGGATAACTGAATATGGAATATCTTGTGTGAAGATTTTGGTGATAGCATAAAAATGTGGGAAGTGGTATAAAAAGTGGTTATGTAGCGATGATAGCTCAGTGTTTGGCACGTTTGATTTCCAATTCGAGAGGTGTGGGTTCACATCCCAACAATATGCTTGAGCTGTCGGTGACATCGTGAGGAAACCATAGCGTGGTGGTTGGGCACATTCTAGTGCATTCAAGTAGAAAATCTGTCGCCAAGCACCTAACAGTAAATTCCGGCAGCATCACTCGAGAGGCAGTTCTCATTACGCGTTAGTTTACCATCTTCGACTACACCGTCACTTACCACCTGGTGAGCAAAAGCCTAGACTGTCATCCATAAAAAAAACTTAATGTCAACCATAAAAATAATTGATGGCTTGCGTGTGACCGTCACCTCGCCTGATATTAGGTGGAGATGCTGTCTATGGTCATACCTTGCCTAGAAGAAACACATTCATTCACGGCTTGAAGACACCCAAATTTAAAATATCGGGGACATATTCAGGCAGCGCTTTCATCAGAATAGCAGTTTGCACAATAAAAGTGGAATCAAAGCACTTCGTACGGGTTTCCGGAATATCATCCATGTGACCATGTGGCCTTTTCGTGCCCACCTTGGCCATCCAATAAATAAATGGGTAGGATGAAATAAGATCCGCTATCATGTAGATCCAATGCACACTCTCCAAAAGGTAACCGATAAAAAATAGATGGACTTGCAACTTTGTGCCGATGCTCAAGACTAAAACCTTAGTCTGAACTAGGGATTTGTTGCTAATGAGCTTCATGGTACGTTTTTAAATGGACTTCAACGTCCCAAGCGACCATGAAGCGTTACTTGGCTAACCTATCCCGAAAGTGCGAGCAGTACTCCATGCACGATCAAACTTGTGCTCGGTACGTACGGTGAAAACAACTGCTCCGACGTGAAGTACCATCACATCTTCGGGATATACTGTTTTTGGCAGCTAATTAGTTTAGTGAGTTTGAGCCTGATTCAGACCTGAAGCGTTTGCAATAGCCATACTACCGTATGAGCAAGTCTGCCGTAATTTTGTACAGCAAACTTACAAATTTTTCACGCACACGAAGAATCACACCAATTAACTATATAACTCATAGTCAACATACAAAAAAGGGAGCCAAGGGCTTCTGCAGGGTGAGTTCGACTAAAAGTATCAAGTCTGATGCGTCAGGACGCGACTCGCCATGCCACCCTACCATGTCTCCCTTGTTTGCCGGATCTGAGGACACCACACATTCCATCAAAATACTTCACGTGATTACAATCATCATGCCGCAGAGTGAAGTGTTAATATCTGGCATTGCAATTACCAAGTGGGCTTACTGTCGGTCACCACAAGTATGCGAGCGATGTAAATTTGATGCCCGGAGTGATGCCGCGGTCGCACTGACCTCGGTCCATCTGGGCTATGTTACCAATCCCGGAGGGCGTGTTTTGATAAATTGCTATGCCCAAAGCTCAGTGAATTACATTCCTCGGTAACTAATCTTAGTTAAATGGTTAAAGAGATTAACAAAAGTTATAAATCTAGGCATTTTCAAAGCTATATTAGTGAATCTTTCTTCTAGATTAACGTCCTCCATCCTCGGCCACACCATCGCTTACCATCAAGCAAATTCTTTGTCAAATATAAAAAAAAAATATAGTATTTAGATTATAATATTTTGATCACTCATTGAACCAGCACGGATTGCCTGAGTTTGTTAATTAATATGTTATACGTAATTTGTAAGTAGGTGATTTGGGGCGCCTTTTAACTGCCCCCTCAATGGTATGTTAAATAACATAAATAAATAGATGCATTTTGTGTAGTTATTCTGAAAGATTTCTCCTGATTACTTTAGAACTGCAAACAAATTAGATGTCTATTTAATAAGGTATCTACTGATTTTCCTTTAATTTTAGGGAATATACAATTTAATTACAACTTGTGCTATGGTGGCCGAGCATGACAAGTGTGCTTTTCAATCTGACGACATTCAGTTCAGTACTCGAGCTTGTAACAATAACCTAAACAAATTATGTGCAGTGTCGATGCCATCGCTCAAAATGGTGAAAGAAAACATCGTTAGGCATGTCCAAGAACCTTAAAAGTTCAAAGATTTATGACATTCATCAACATGCTAGCCTAGCATGGTGGCCCATCACTTTGTGAGAGGCCCGTGTCGCAGCAGTGGAAACATGAAATGCTGATTATGGTGATGATGATTACTAGTTAAGTTTCAAGCAAATCGTATTTTCAAAGCTAATGTAAGTACGCTTTCTGTAATAAAGTATTAAAATGATAAGGGATACTAAATATCATCTTACCTAAGGTGCCTAATTGGGTCATCATGTTGACTGAAAAGATTGATTGCGTAAGTAAACTTATAAGTTCTTTACAAATTCGTTACTCGTACTTTACTGTTTGTCTCCCTGCCAGTACGAGAGCTGATGCCTAGTTTTGCGGAGTTAATGGCTGAAAGTTGGACAGTTCTGCACCCATTGAAGAGCTTTATGTCTCAGCAAATGGGGTACGTGACTCCATTACTTATTGTGTTCTTATTGATTGTTCTTTTTCAGATTCCCTTGAAAGATTATTCTACCCATTAACTCACTCATTCTCTCACCCACTCTAATCCAATAGTACTAATCCAATATAGGTAGGTACTATACTAGTAGGTATACCAGCGAATATCCGTCACCAACCTTAAGTTCTCTTTTTGAGATTAAAAAGTTTTACATCTTTGACGTTATTTATTGAGTTGAGCTGGGTTGGAAAAGCCCTCTGCAAGGGCTCTGCCCTAGTATACTCACAATATGCCCCTAAAAGAGAGATATTTCGTCAATGAGAATAAAAAAAAACTACTTCTGAAATAACAAATAATTACCTCTACCAGCCAAAGCAGCGATGTAAATAATAGATAAATGATGCGCATCACATCTCAAGATTACACCCAAAACGCGTTTAATTTCACTATATTTTTGAAATATTAGTCGTTGAAACCCAATTAATTTGTTAGTCAAAATTCAGACTCAACATTAATCTGTCAGATTAAATTTATCACGTGCTTATGGACTGCTGCAAGGTCTCCCGGGTGGGCCAGGTGAGTGTCGTGACCGAGAGCTATTTCGAAGAAACGTGATACTTTTCTTAAGCGCCCCGTCGAGTCTCGTGTGAAATTGACCCTAGAATATTATTGAGCAAACACCTACTGTGTACGCTGGAGTTCTCTATGCTATGCTAGAACTGAAAGGAAATTGTGCTATGCTGGTAATATTGAGATTACCGACAAAGGGTAAACGCCCGTTGGCATACCACCGGTACGATCGGTTAACGAAATCAAATCTATCGCTGGATGAAATTAAACCAACGTTCTACAGACCAAACGCGTGTCAGCAATAGCACAGGGCATGAGGGTTCAGTAACGAACCAACGAGCAACGCAACGTGAGTGGGGGAGTGAGCAACGCTGACCTTTCACACTGCAACAGGCGCAGCGTAGTGCAGCCGGGAGCAGCACAATGCAGCGCGTCAGTGCGGCGACATGCTGGGCGTGTGCTGTATAATATCCTCACGCCCTGTGCTGCTGTTGATACGCGTTTGGTCTGTAGAAGACTCAGAGTGGAGGCCTTTATACCCAACTGTGGGTCGCAGTCAATACTACGTTCATAAAGATGTTTATGGTGGGAATATTTCCTAATGATCAGCGCAGTACATACTCCAGGGTTTTGCTTCTGAGCGAATTCAAGTTTTATGCAAAATCGTTACTGACTCGAGTAGGCACAATAAATATTTTTAGGGTTCCGTACCCAACGACCTCTTTATCATTTTACCGGATCGAAATGCTATATCTTACTAATTTTGAAGTCGGTTTTTTAAATTGATAATTATCGTATTTTGTAGTAGTACGGAACCCTCAGTGCGCGAGCCCAACTCGCACTTGGCCGGTTTATTTTTTTACTTCTCACTACTATTTCTATTTACCTAGTGTTTTATTATGCAACCATATCAATAATGTGCATCGTTTCAAAGTCGTCACAGATGCACTAAATAAAAGATACCGAGAATGTAGCTGCAACATTGCAATTTGCAAAGCTGGAACGATTGTGAGGATTTATCAATATGGGCAGAAGATCCTGCTTTCACGGCCGACCACCGACAGTAGGATTTGTGCGGCTTTTTATTGATACAAGATTTCCATTATCGATGCAGATGATGGCTTTAATGGATTTTCTTTGCATCCTATGATATCACACTAAATCTATACAGGGTTACTGGTAATCAATTGTAACCATCCTCTTAAGGGTAGCTTCAATACGTTAAAACAAACAACTTTAGTTCTACGACATCGCGAAAAAAAGCTGTTTCATAAATATATTTTGTCGGGTGTGAATGTTTTTTTTGTATGGCTGATTTTTTTTCCGTGAATTTCTAAAGTTGTATAATAAAAATACTTAGTTTGTTTTGATGTACTTAAGAAATTATTTACAAGTACAACCAATAGTTTTTAGTTAAAACGTTCTCTATGTTTGCAGTAGTCGCTCACGGTGTCTAGAGGTCTTGCAGATCTGAGCCCGGATTGAGATTTTATTAATATGATTACGGGATCCTAAGCAGAACAATTTACTAAGTAGGTACATACCTTCATACTACTACTATTAAGTGAATAACAGAAATTCATCTTATTCCCTCCTGCCCATTTTTCTATCGGTCTTCCAGAGCAGGCACGAAAAATCGTTACCACTTTATGGTTTCGATCTCACCTTATGGATATTCTGAAAACCCGTACGAAGCGCTTTGATTTTACATTTAGGTATAGTCTGTGGAATGCGCTGCCTGAATGGGTGATCCCCGATAGTTACAATCTGGGTGTCTTCAAATCACGAGTGAATATCTTTCTTCTGAGCATGCGCGCTCCATCGTAGACAGCATCATCGCTTAACAACCGAGATGGCGGTCAACCGCAAACCTAAGATAGCCCGTTGGTCCAGTAGGTAGAGAACCTACCTTCTGAGCTTGGGGGCGTGGGTTCGATTCCCACCTAGGACAAACATTTATGTGATGAACATTTGTGTTTGTTCTATATCTGGTTGTTAATATCTATTTAAGTATGTATTTAAAACTATATATGTATGTATATCAGTCTCTGGCAGCCATATCACAAGCTTTGCTTAGTTTGGGGTCAGATGACAGTGTGTGAAAAATGTCCCGAAATATTTATTTATTTATTTACTATTAATAATAAAAAACATAGAAAGTGAACAGTTCATGTCACAACACACTTAAGTTTTGGGTTAAGTCCAGGACCGAACGTCGATAGTGAACTCGCATTTTTACGATACCCTGAATTTACAATCGCCTACGAAAGCACACTGTCTAGAGCAATCCCTTTGTTTGTTCTATTCAAATCCGATGCTAATACGTTGGCGGAATCAAAGCGGGCAGATGTTCTTCTTTGCGTCGGAAACGGGAATTTCAATGGATAAGATGAGAGTAGCAACATTTCCTAACTATCATTGTTGGATGTATGGATGTGCTTCGTCGGGGATCCGTTTGAAGCTTTCGCGAACTTTTCACAAGATGTACGTTGAAGATGCTTTATAAGTTTCAGAAGCAAACTTCGATGCATAAAATACTAAAAGGGGTTATAGTAAGTAACACAATTATGTAAAATTCTGCAGTTTCTGAATATATGGGATCTAATAGTTAGCTAACATTTAAACAGAAAGAAAAACTTTAAGCTTTTTTTTTGCCCAATGTATCACGTTTACGAAGAACCTAGGAATCTTTTTTTTTACCCCGTTTTTATGATTGACCACAGCTCACCAGACGTTTGGAGACGGTGTGATCGAAGATGGTAAACACACTTACCCTGGAATGAGAACTGGCTCTCAAGTGAAGCTGCCGGAACACACTGTTAGGTAGGTTCTTAATTGGGGACGCATTTTCAACTTAGGTGGTAGCTAGCCAGCCTGGCACTAAAAAGTGCCCAACACCATGATATTATAGTTTCTCACCTTGATATCTTCACGATGTTTTCCATCACCGACAGTTTAAGTTCATTGTTGGAATTTAAACCCGCACCCTTCGAATTGAAATTTGAACTTGCCAACCACTGCTATCATTGCTACAAAGCGTTATGAGGGGGCTCTTACATATTTGACGAAAAAAGCAACGACAAATGGATTTTAGACGTTTTGATTCTATCAAATAGAGAGATTTATAGAAAATTCAATTTCTGAAACAGATATGTTATTTTAAAACAACGGTTTCTTTTTCAGGTTTTCTTAAAGGCAAGTTTGAGAGTGGATTTCGTTAAAATACTGACATTAGTTTTTATGTTATGGTTTCCTTGTTTTGCATGCGTCTAGATAATTATTTTTTCGTTTTATGCACGAAAATCCAGCTGCCTAAAAGTGAACGATTGCATTTTGTAATACGGCACCTAAAACTTAAATTTCGATGTTTCTGCTTACGCAGTTTAATGCGTACAACAGAAAATACGAAAATATTTATGGACAAAAATGTTACCGAAAAAGCTAGTGTAATAACGACGCTGGTAATGTGAAGCGAGGGCTAGCGGAGGGCATCAGCGGCCGCTAATGGCGGTAGGTGCCCGAAAACTTGGTAACTTGCGAAATCTATCGCACCGCACCACTTCTTTATGGGCTATCATTATCATCGCCTCTGCGTTCGCCGATAAAACGTGTTCTCCCCACTTTTAACGGCCATTTTCACAACTTTACAGATAACATAAAATTATTATAAATTCAATTTTTTATTTCTTATCTTTTATCCTCAGTTGTTTTTCTTGCAATGTTTGGAGTTCCATGCAAATGCTAGTGATCGTTTGTTAACCACTCATAAATAATACTGGAACCGCCAACTTTTCACTTTACTTCTTTAAAGTGTTGGCTTCCTGTTTTAAAGTCTTGCTTTTTTTAATCGGACGCAAGAAGCTTGGGGTTGCAAGTTCAAAACAGCTTTTAGCACCCTCGAAGTTTCATCATGCTTTGTTTTATTTTGTTTTCACTGTTGCGTCGAGCGTGCTTTTACGAAAAATAAAACGGCAAAGTGCGAGTCAGGCTCACGCACTGAGGGATCCGTAACACCACATAAATTATAGTTATTATACAAAAGTACAAAAAAAGTTGTGCATAAAGACAACATCACGCCTAGGCGGTCACCCATCTAAGTACCGAGCGCGCCCGACGTCGCTTAACTTCGGTGTACGGAAATTTGACAACAACTCGCACTTGGCCAGTTTTTTTTTTGTGTATGCTATAAGTTTGCCGCTTGTACGTATTACCGTTTTTACACTAGAGCAAAAATTAGTTTTTTTGTTTTATAGGGCGTTCCACATTCTTCAAACATTTTTTTAAAGCATTCAAAAAGTAAAACTAAGGGTCCATTTAGTTTTTATTTTTTGACCTTATTATTATTTCTTAGTTAATCTGCCGTAACATTACATACTTATTATGTTGTGAAAATTTCAACTGGCTATTTATTACGGTCCGAAAAATACAGCCGTTAAAAGGTATAGGACGGACAGACGGACAGACAGACAGACGGACAGACGGATAGACGGACAGACGGACAGGCGGACAGACGGACAGACGGACAGACGGACAGACGGACAGACGGACAGACGGACAGACGGACAGACGGACAGACGGACAGATGGACAGACGGACAGACGGACAGACGGACAGACGGACAGACGGACAGGCAGACAGAGAGCGTACGCTTAGTAATAGGATCCCGTATACCAACCTCCACCAACCCACCCTTTGGGTACGAAACCCTAAAAATTATATACCTCGGTACTAGAATTTTAATGATGTAAAAGCATACAATTATTAAAAATAGTCTATAATTATTTCACTAGAAAAGTTGAAATTTTTATATCTAGACTTTGATTTGTAGTATCAAGGCGTATATTTTTTATGTTAGCCGGGTTAGGCGTTTTACCCCAGCTCATCTGATGTTAGGAAACGATGTAGACGAAGGTAAGTCCTAGCTTGGAATGGGAAGTGGCTCTCAAGTGAGGCTAAGCTTGTCCCGTGGCTTTATCTCTAATTTAGAAGGACAATGTATTTTACAACACATTTGCTCAAAAAGTGCACTTACGAAGCCTGTATACATCGTTCGAAAGTTAAACATTACGGATCATACAACGGAGCGTGCGGAAATGAATTTGTCCGCACGCTCAGATGTATAGCACCGTGCGTGTGATTTACGGTATTTTTTTAATTTCCATCATAATTACATAAGAATTCCACAAAAGAGTTTCATATTACGAGAATAAATAAGCTGAATGATCAAACCTCCTTGGAAGCGCTTTTGCTCAATACGTTTGTTTCAGTTTAATATTAAAGAGAAAATGAGACGAAAGATGTAGTTCTAATTTTCACCACGTGATAGTGGCGCTATTTGCATGTTCGCGCCATTTTCTTATTATATTATAGAAACTATTGTTGTGACTGATGTTAAGTTATAAACAAAAATTGTTTCATTTGTAGCCTTTTTTTCTCGCAAATGTGTTGTAAAACGTTGTATGGCACACGTGCGGATTGGTTATTACAAACTCGTGACTATGGTAAGCCCTCGACTTCGTCTCGGGCTTACATTCGTCTACTCGTTTGTAATAACCAACTTTCCGCACTTGTATCATAAATAACTATTCCGAGGTCAAAAAGTCTATCTATACTAATATTATAAAGAGGAAAGATTTGTTTGTTTGTTTGCATTGAATAGGCTCCGAAACTACTGAACTGATTTGAAAAATTCTTTCACTAATGGGAAGCTACACTATCCCCGGTTAACATAGGCTAAATTATATTAAAAAAAAATAGAGATCACTGTTTTAAACTATCACGGTTGTTCACTAAAGTTATATGATTATTCAACCTTACCACGGTAAATATCCCGTAAATAATCATATACCTTACTAAAACTCCAATAATGTAACCCAACCCAAGGTGTAAAAAAATTAGATTTACAATTTTGACTTTGCGTGTTTGACAGTTCTAAGACAGGACAACGTCTGTCCAGGTCAGCTAGTTGGTTAATATTTTAGAGTCGATAAAAGATATCACACCAAATTTTATTCAAATCCATTCAGCCGAACAAAATAGTGACATCAAAAATATACTTTCTCAACTTACCTACACACAAACTGCCTGACTATTTACCATGTAATACTTACCCAACTTACTTTTATTACTATACCGCTGCTAGAGTAGGTACACAATATTTCCTTTAATTTTTGTTGGATCGTTCAAGCTTACTTTCAATAAATTTTTACGGAACATCGCAGGCACGATTTTCATTGCTATCTCAGCCAATTGAGCTTGAAAGCGTTTATAATGCATTTGCCGTTTTTATTTTAAAGGAAGTTAAAGAAACGGTGAATCTTCAGTTTTTTAATTGCAATAAAATCTCATTTCATCAAGGAAAGGAATTATACTGTTTTTTCTTCTCAAGTTTAGTTAAGATTACGAACCTTTTAACATTTTCTTGAGTTTTTCTTCGTCATGTTCGTTGCATCTAAATAGAGTTCATTTTAATAATAAACACAGGTCAAGTGCAAATCGAACTCGCACACCAAGGGTTCCTCTCCAAAAAATATGTTTTCTTTCATTCCGTTCGGGATTTTTAGCGCGCGCCCAACAACTAGCCTTTGGGCGGTGCTTATTATTTGTTGTGTTACTTTAAAGCGTGAACTATAATAATGCTAAATTTGACGTTTGGACGTAGTACCGTTTTTACACAAGAGAAAATATAAAAATACGTTAAAAAACGTTTGCTGAATGGGGTTTGCTTATTGATTTTATTACTTTTTCTTTGTTAATCCACCGTAACAACGGGTTTGTATCCACGGATCCCGGTATCGGTTTGAATTGTCCACGGATACCGGCGAGTTGTATCCACCGATACCGGGATCCGTCAACGCATATCCTTTAAAGTTTACATCTTTTGATATCTAATAATTGATTAATTGTGATCCCAACCATACTAGCAACCAACAGCAATGAAGTAATATATGTCAGTCCCTGCAGCGTTGAATTTATATAGTCAGAAGAGATACATTGCAATTATTATAATGAAGGTATCATAATGTACAGATCATGTATCCAAATGGCCGGTTAATCCATATCATCATCTCATATCTGGCAACCGACTGCAGTTAATTATGCGGAGCACAATGAGCCAAGCCCATCATGGCATTCATGGTCCTGTTGAACACACCTGACGCACCGACATGCGGACCCTCTTTGTGCATATAGCATTATGCCTGGTGCAGACAATCGTGGCGGTCGCGACGCCTGTCTGAGCAAGATGACCGATTAATCGAACATTGCAATGAGATGTGGAACGATTGAAGGATACGGATATTAATGCTGTCGATGACACAAATGTTGCTGGTATACCATTTTTCAGATTGAATTAACAACCAATAAAGATAAAATAGAACGAGTTGAAAATATCTTGTCGTGAAAGAATTTTTTATAGTATCTTCCTAGTGAAGTACTATAACTTTGCCAATTATTAAAATGTCAAGCCATAGTGTGTAAACATCACTTGTTGGATTGAGCACGGTTTTTTGAAACACAGAGAGATATAACATAACGAATGTCTCAATGTGACGAGCGCAGTATGCACAGTTTCATGCACTTATCAATGCATGAATAATAATAGAAGTTGGAAGGTTCTAAACAATTGCACAAACAGATCGGCTTGACGGACAGACACATACATGCTGACAAGCAGACGGACGGACAGAACGAACTTAGAAGGGTTCCTTGCATGAACTACGGAACAAAAATTTACAAGTCATCTAAATTAACTAACACAGAGTAAAGCCGCTTTCCTAATATATTATGATCAGTTAGTTGATTTCAAATCATCACTTCCAGTGTGTGTGTTTTTTTGAGGAACACGGTAATACGATACGGTAAGGCGATGTTTTAAGCTAGTGCCGATAGTCTCGTTGCCGCACAGTTGTTAAAAAAATATGATTCTGGAACGTTACTAGAGAAGCCTATACCTACCTAAGATTTTAACGAACAAATGAAACCTCAAATTAACACAAACAAAGAACCAATTTACGTCTGTGTGGCTCGAGACAACATCTATAACTCGAATACTGTGGAACATAAAGGAGTCGGTGTCAGCGACGCGGATAAGTTTACACTTAGTTAATTAAAAGATTACACACGAATGGGTAATTAACGGCGGATTTGTTCCCTCATCTGTTACAGAGTCGGCGGCTGTAAGCCGTAGCAAGCTCATTATGAACTAAGTACATGCGTGCGTTACACTTAAAATTATGTACCTACCTAGTAGGTACCTATGGTAAACATTACGTAGACAGAATATAGATAAATAAACTCACTATTGTTCACACCAGAAATTTTATACTTTATTGTCGCAGTGGCCCGAAATGGGTCTTAAACTCGGATACAAGAACGACATTGGTCTTATTTTCACGTTGTCTCTCACCAGTCAGCGATTTTGAGCTCACGCAGATCCGATTCTACGACATCTTCAGAAATAAAATTATTACCAAAGATTAAAAACCTAAAAACACGCTTTAGTGACTCGCGCGCACGGATGATGTTTGGCGTCTTTTCCGCTAGATGTCTCTTTCAGTGTAATTCACACCATTGAACCACTCATCACCACAGCCTAGTTTCATCTTCAGATCAATTTAATGGCAAATTATTGTATTGTCATCCGAATTACATGTAGTTTACAATAACCAAATCGATACAATTTACTTCCAAGATCTGATTACATTGTTAGTTAGCTTGTTAGTTATAAGTTAAGCTAATAAAAACGCGTTGAAATAAGGCTTAAAAAAACTAGTGTCTGTTGACCTTATTGCTAAGAGAAATCTATTCCAGGTAACCTTAAGATTGAAATAATTCACACAAGGGGTTGCAGACGCGAGAGGTGGAATATAAGTAACTGCCGAAGATAACTTATAAATAAATAGTAAAAAATATACTAAATATTTTAAACTCTATCAATAAAATATAAGGTCGATTTTTTGAAACATGTTCATGGTGGCTAAACTGACTGATCTTAAATATTAAAATTAATAGTAAAATAATAAAATTATACTGAACATTACAGATGTGATTAGATATTAATTAGAAATTGATATAAAATTTGTAATTAGATATTTAGAAACTTTTGTACACTATAATAATTTCAATGCTCTAGTATTTACAATTAAAATTTATTGGGTTTTCAAGCCCCAGACAGAATGTCTCAAAGTTTTTAAGGAATTCGAAATAGATCAAAGGATCAGATGAATCGATAGATTAAAGAGCCGGAAACATTCAATTGATCAACGGTCAAAAAGGGATTGAGGTTTTTGTTGGATTTTAATTTAAACTTGCTTTGGTCGCTTCGGATTTAGACCGAGGATTTTAAATTAATTAATTTTACCAAATGATTCTGTGAACCCTTGTATGAAGAGAAATATTTTTATTTCACAGCTAGCGGTCTCAGTTTAACCCCAAGGGGTCGTCGGAACGAATATAAATGAATCTTATATTTATGATACTTTTTCGTTTTCTTTTCTTGGCAGCATTTTATTGCTCGTGAAAGGGTACGAATTGTTTTGCTGACAGATTTACGACGAAAGATTCGGCATTTATTTTATCTGTGACTGTTCCTCTTGAGCATAGCTCTGATTGCAAGAGCTTTGAATACTTTAATATCGGTTACCGGGCGGAATGATTTATGAGTGAGAAGTCGTGTTATGCCTTACGATAGATTCTGATGGTCAAGCGGAAAGGAAAGCGTTTCGGGCGCTAAATGTTATAAATTGTGGCCGTTTAGATAATCTCTTATCTTATTACCGTCCTATGGTTTTATAGCTGTGAAATATTGTTTTGTTTTCGTTTTCCTCATTAGCATTTTTAGCACTCAAGCTGTTTAGTTCAGACTTCAAAGCGTTGTATGTAAACAGTGTTAGGTTGTTAGCTATAAATTTATCGCGGGTACTGGAGTGTTCCTGAGCGAAGAGCCTCGAAGGCTGCTAACTCGATAACAAGACACAACAGCTTTGCTAATTGCAATTTATTGCAGGTACTACAAACAAGTCTGTCTCACTCAACGCTCACGTATTTTAAATTAATTTATACATTCCGGCGACGACTGCCGCTGAGAACGTATTTAGTTGTAGTTGTAGAACCATCACCGTTTGTGTTTGTTTTATTGACGGTGCAAAGCAAAAATAAGGGTGTTTTTTGCCATATCAGGGTTGGTCTCAAAGTAAAAGTTGTTTGTAATGATGAGTATATTGATAGGTATCCTTGAATATGTTCGTCCTCTAGATATAGGTACATCCGGTATAAGGATGTAATAAATGTGTTGTCGATAGATTTCTCTAAGTTCAGGGATGGTTAGAGGTAGCTTAGAACCAGGAGACGGACATAGGCTTTTCTTCAGCATCATCACCATTTTTCATCACTACGCGGATGAAACCGCCGGGCGCAGCTAGTATTGTGTAAAATTGGGATGAAAAAATCTAATTACATTTTTATAATATTTAATCTTATTACATAACCATCATCATCAGCCTATCACGTTCCCACTTTTGGGACACAGGGCTTCACTCAGAGAGAGAGAGAGAGAAAGAAAGAGAGAGAGAGAAAGAAAAACAGATATAAGGATGGACTCTAATCCACCATGTTGGCCCAGTGCTTGTTGGTGAATCTCATATGTCTTTGAGAACATTTGAGGTTCTTGGCAGCGAAACTGCACATAATTTAAGTACTAAACAAGTAAAACATTAGAGAGAGAGAGATTAGTACATAATTTAAGTATTACATAAGCTATAACTACCTAATCGAAGATCACCTAGAGTATCAATAGGCAAATCATTGAATAGGTACCTATTTTATATGAAAGCGAGGTTTGGTACATCGTTTTTGTTCAGGTATAATTATATGCAACACAATTATGATTTGCAGTTAAAAACACCATGGTCAAGTATTATATCTTTTTAAAGTAATTTTATTGTGTGTCGTACTCAAAGTGCCGAACACCAGAAATGTTATTGGTACTTCTAGAAAGTTATGGTTAAAATACTCGTTTACACGGTGGTAAAGTTAAAACTAGTTATAAGCAATATAAACACACGTGGTCCTACTTAAAAACTTGAGCTCTTAATTTCTCAAGAGATAACATAAGAATGAAGTCCACAAAACTAAAACATGAACTCTCAATATCTCTATTAGTCCGCTAAACAAGGAGTTATCTCAGCTTATTTAAGATCTGGATCGAGGGAACTTCTGTCGTTCTTTGTGCCGGTTGCTCTCTTGAAGGCGGATATTCGAAGTCTTGTTTATAAATTGTGTGAAAGCAATTAATTTAAAGTCAACAATGGGAAAGTTCCCGTTGTTATGCATTGTGTTCCGCTTAGCCGGTCGCTTCCTTAAACCGTCTCAGTGATTCCTTTTATTGGATGTTTATTGAAAATGAGAGGTCTTGTTTGGTTCCACTTTGTTGTATTGACTTCTGAATTTTGCGTTTTATATTATTGAATTTTATTTAGTTTAGAATGGACGATAATAATTAATTTTACTATACACGGATTTTATAAAATACTTAATCGAAAGTGTTATTGTACCATATTTACTATTGCTATCCTTACGCGGAAATTCAGCAGAATTTGGGAAAGAACAGTACGTACCTTTGAAAATTATTTAAATTACTCCCTTTATATTTTTACTTAGATATTATAATAAAAATTTAATTTCGCGTAATTTAATTCTTATCTTCTCCAGCAAGACCATATCTCAGAAGAAAATTCGTAAATTATTCATGAGGAAAGTTTCAGCGGGGACATGATTTTAAATCCGACATTTGTAAGCCTCAGTAGGCAATAATTCCATGGGATTTAAGAGTTTTACTCTACGTTAAGAACCCCAAAGCAATTACTAAACCTAAATAATTGCATTATAGTCTCATCTAAAACTCCTTAGAATTTGTTACTGGGTTATTCTGAATATATATATATAATACAGTTAAAGTCTGCCAATTTTTATGGAACTAGTTTTATAAATTTAAATTATTTATAAAAAAATATTCTCGATTAAAATATTGTCCTCTCCATGGCATTTCAAAACACACAACAAAACGCAAGGAGGTCGCAAATGAGAAAAAATTAGGAATAGAAACTTTAAAAAAAATAAAAAAACTCTCCTTTTTGGACAACGCGAACGGTCACAGCGAACGGTTGAAAATTGAAAATATACGGTCTGCATGCCTTGGGAGAGACCACAGAAGAGAAAAAGTTTTCGGGAGAGACATATGTCCAGCAGTGGTCTAAGATAGACGAATTAAGTTGCTGAAGTAATAATGTTATTTTAAAGAGTAATAATATTATTTTATTTTTATTTATTTTATTTATTTATTTATTTATTTATTATGATAAGTCAAATGAAAAAGCTAAGTCAATTCTGATAAAGAGCTTGAGTGAAGTTTATTTTTGAACTTGCAAGTGCAAACTGCTAATAATTTGAAGCGGCATTTTAGTAAGATGCCTGAACCATAGACTCGGAGGAACTTCCCGTATGCTTTGCTAAAACAATAAAGCGAATTAGAAAGTAAACAAGTGAAATGGTGAGTTAGGAGTCATCGTTTACATTAACACAAACACTGTTCGCCGTAAACAGAGCCGGAGTACGACGTACAAGGGGAGAGTTGAAAAGTTAGTTTTCAGTACAAATAGCTAGGAGCTCGGACTGCTTTCCTAGTTAACCTATTACTGTTTAGCTCATAAATTTCGTTTATTTATTAACTTGTGTAGAACATCGAATATTGTTAGAGAAGAATTGTTATATCGGTTGACTTTTTACAGAAACGGTTTTTTAAATATTTTAAAACAGAAAACAGTAACTGGTGGCATTTATTATTATGGAAACTGACGTGGTTTTCACACATTTTATTCTTATGACACTAGAATTACTCACATATCAACATCAGCATTCACAGCATCAGTGTTCTTTTTCAAGGTGAATGCGCGCGCGCGGGTCCGTCTCGCTTTGCCCTGCGGACCGCCGCGCGACGCGCACATGATCACAACGGCTGCTGATCGGGTGCGGGGAATGCGGTTGGAACTATAATCAGAGTAGCCAGCTTAATCATAATCTTAATCTTATTGAGTAATTCTCAGGTCACATAAATAAAAATAGGGGCATATTGTTCGTAATTTGAAGAATCACGTCATCATCACATCAAATCATCAGCCTGTAAACGTCCACTGCTGAACAAAGGCCTCCCTCTTAGAGTAAAATTTATTTACTTAGAATTAAATAAAAAATAACAATGTGGCATGGCTTAGTAGCCACGCTGTTTCAAGTCCTAACTATACTTTCGTCTGTACCTATATATATCACATGCAATTTTTCTCGGCAGTAAAAACGTCTACTGTTCTTGCTTATCCTTGTTTTAACAAAACATGCATAATTATAATATATTGTTTGTTGTTACTGCAAATAATTATGATACAATATTAAGATGTTTTTCAACAGCATTAAATATCTTGACTTTTTGGTTGTTGACTAGTAGTAGATAATACACGCATTGTATCAAAGCAACGATTGATATTAAAAAATAATAAGCATCGAATTGAGAACCTTCCAACTTTTATGAACTCTGCTAAAAACAATGCGGCCGTGCATTTTACGAGTACCTACCTACCTTGGGCTACGCCGCGTCTGCGCCGTAGACGAGTTCTATACCAAAATTCTTCTTGGTAAAACTGTAAATACTTTTACAACACATTTGCTCAAAAAGTGCACTTACGAAGCCTGTATACATCGTTCGAAAGTTAAACATTACGGATCATACAACGGAGCGTGCGGAAATGAATTTGTCCGCACGCTCAGATGTATAGCACCGTGCGTGTGCTTTACGGTATTTTTTTAATTTTCATCATAATTACATAAGAATTCCACAAAAGAGTTTCATATTACGAGAATAAATAAGCTGAATGATCAAACCTCCTTGGAAGCGCTTTTGCTCAATACGTTTGTCTCAGTTTAATACTAAAGAGAAAATGAGACGAAAGATGTAGTTCTAGTTTTCACCACGTGATAGTGGCGCTATTTGCATGTTCGCGCCATTTTCTTATTATATTATAGAAACTATTGTTGTAACTGATATTAAGTTATAAACAAAATAATAAAATTGTTTCATTTGTAGCCTTTTTTTCTCGCAAATGTGTTGTAAAACGTTGTATGGCACACGTGCGGATTGGTTATTACAAACTCGTAACTATGGTAAGCCCTCGACTTCGTCTCGGGCTTACATTCGTCTACTCGTTTGTAATAACCAACATACCGCACTTGTATCATAAATAACTATTTTAACGTAGAGGGGGTACTTAGCCTATGATTTTTAAGCTATTTAATTTTCTCGTTGGGTTTTGATATTAGTATGGGTCAATACAATACCTATTTTAGCTTGCAAACGTTATCTGACCGTGGTAATGTTAAGGTGGTACGTTTCACCTATGGCGGGAAATTCAAATTTCAAACAAGTTTTTTGTCCCTGTAGCTAGGCCAGGGTAATTATTCTAAATGACACAGTGTTTCCGCAAATTATTGGTTGTTTTTTATATTATCATGTACTATATATCAAAAACGCACCATAATATTACTTACAGTTGTCAATAAACCGTTTGAAACAGCAAAAAATTGTTTATTGACAAATGTAAGTAATAATATGCATTAGAGATAAACAATTTTACATGATTTTGTAAAGAATAATAACCAATATGCGCAAAAATCAAGATCATTTACAATAATTACCTGGCCTAGCTACAAGGACAATAAAACTATTTGTACGTACCACCTTAACACCCAAAACTAACTGATACTCAGTTATAAATTCAGTGTTTAATCTCAAACAGTATTGCTCAACCATTCTCAATTCTCCTATTCACGTATTCACGCAATAAGCCTCGCTAATCACGGCGACATAATTAATAGAAATTTGATTGGTGCGCAAATTAGTCTTCCATTGACGCGGCGCCCGAATACGCGTTCCACATAAGCACGTTTGCATAACAATCCAACGCTTGTGAATTGCTGATTTTGGTGCAATACGTTTACACTGGTAGTAATAAAGATATCTAAATTGAATACACATTACATTTGGTATCGGAGAAATCGTAACTATCATTGATCGTATGCACAGCGGCTGTAAATTCAGTGCTGACCATTTAAGAATGATTTGATGAAACGCGCTCATCTCGCACAATCAACGTTTGTTTTTAAGAATTTACTAAATTGAAATGAAATGTAACTAAAATAAAATAAAAATATTTTGCCGCATTTTGTTACTTTAACATTAAAAAAATGTTTGTATTAATTTAGCTTTAATTTAATCATATTTACTAATATTTTAAGAGGAAAGATTTGTTGTTTGTTGTTTGTTTGCATTGAATAGGCTCCGAAACTACTGAACTGATTTGAAAAATTCTTTCACTGTTGGGAAGTAAGCAGTGGAGGTGATGATGCTGATGATTAATAATTTTCAATTGAAATACCCACTTCACAAAGATCAAGATCAAGTGAGGGTAGGAGAACAAAACACCCGCTCTTCTCGCCGGACTCACCCGCAGTTTTCAGTCAGCTCGTGACCACGGCCATTGTAACATGGTCGAAACGTCGAGCGAAAGGTACATATTTTTTACCTAAATTAAATAATACGTGATAAGTCCCGATAAACATTTAAAACATGTGTTCAAATGGCGAAAGTTTAAAAATTAAGACTTCACAAAATTAAAAAAAATATGCAATTTCGGTTACATCGCAAGTAACCGAATTATCGAATTTGAATTATCATTTTGATTAAAAAAGCCTGACTACTAAACCGATAAGATGACATTTCCATGGGACTAATCTAAATGTATGAACTATTTTTTTTTAATGTTTCTTAAATGACGGAATTCTGAGGTAACAAACATAAAAAATACAATCCAATTGACAGCCCCCTCCTTTTTTGAAGTCATTTAACAATTATAGGATTCTATTGTTTATAAATGTAGAAAATATACAACAAAGAACTTGCAACAAAATTCTTTAGTCCAAAACAACAAAGTGCACAAAGGTACGTCAACAGTAAGGCAGTAAACAATCACCTGTACGAACCGAACTAAAGCAATTGTAAACAGGCTATCGGATTCGAAACAAGGCTAACGAACCGTTGAATCATGTAAACAGCTCCAAGACGACCGTCTTGTTTACTTAAAGAGCCTTTGCTTCATTAGGATCCAATTTGCTGACAAATTAATCCCTTTCTCCTGTATTGAATACGTCGATCGAATGACGATTGTTGCTTGAGGCGTTTGATCATAATAAGCCTTGAGCTTGCGAGGTTTGATTTAAAGTATAAGACATTATATAGCAAAAAAAATAAAAAAAATTACGTGATTAATAGTGGCCAGCCTGGAGTTTAACGTCAAGGTAAAACTTTTCTTCGTAATTTGTGTGGTCGGAGTTTGATAAAAAAAATATGAGACTATTTTGGAGATAATATCCATACTCACAATGCTTCGCAGTTTCACCCGTTCTCCTACAGTAACTTTAATTTTGCTAATGTTCAAATTTCAAATTCAATTTATTGAGCTTGTGTTACAAAGTTGATATATGTGTATAAAATATAATTCTCCAAGTCTCGCATTGTCAGCATTACTTAAACAACGAACCTTAAATAAATCCAATGAAAATACTACTAAAAATGCCAGTTTACATTGAGGTACACAAGTAATATAAAAACGTAAGTTTTTGTGTTTATGTGGGATAGAAAAAAAGGACGAATTATTAGTCATTGAACTTAATTCACTGATAAACAACGCACAGCCTAAACAGCTGGTCAAAAAGAATGAAATTTAGCACAGGTGTTCCTTATAATACAACTAAGGCAAGCATTGGAAAGGATCTTTAAAAATTCACTCCCTTAAGGGGTTAAATAGAGGATGAAATCTCGTATCAATAACTATGTATAAAGTACCTACTATGTATAAGTACCATTCAATATCAGTTTAACACCCACGTGGATACAAAAATGAAGTATAACTCTATTTTTGCTCCAAAATATTGCCTCAAAATCAAACATCAAAGAGGAAATCAGTGGCTTATAGATTGGAGCACGGTTTTATAATATGACAGTCGTGCAGATAATAATTTGAGTTCAAACCTTTGGGAGTGGCAGCTGAAGAGGCTGAGACCGCCTTGCCGAAATTTTCTCAAGTGCACCCTCTAAATTGAGAGAGCACTTATATTTGGAATTTATAATATTACTGCTCTAAATATATCTAGCTTCAAGTGACCTTAAGTTGAATAGCAATGAATCCTCTACGAGGAGCTTTTTCAGTGGTCATTATAATAATTTGCTGGAAAATAATGATTTATTTTGAGACTACAAATTACAATTTAAGGGAATGTATTCAAGTAAATAGTAGACCTTTTCTAAGCAAAAGAATGCCGAGACGAGCAAGTTGCTCGCCTGATGGTAACCACCACGCTTACCCCTAACGGTTCAGTTCCACAACTTTTAACTTCAACAGTTTAAAACTTTTGCTGAGGTATAAGATGTTGAATATCTTTAAGCCCTAGAATTTCACTGGAAACCTTGGCCTCTAATCTAACTTGGTAATGTTTGCAAACTATTGCTTGGCAGTTGAATAATTGACAAATTTAAATAAATAATAAGTCCCAAAATACAAATTACGACAAATAGCATGAAGTGCAAGGTTACGGTAGATGACCAGAAACTGCACTGTGTCAAAGAATACATACATAATATTTGGACCAGCTAGTTTCCTTGCACAACTGGCTGGATAAAGATATTAACCGCCACGTCCAAAATGTTTGGAGGAGCTACTGGTCCATGAAAGAGCTTATGAAGGGTGACTTTCCTTTTTCACTAAAGCCGACAGCCATTGAAATGTGTGTCCTTCTTGTCCTTTTTCACGTTGCACAGGTCATTGACTGTGATTCTTAGAAGTTCAAACTTGGGGTTTACAAAGAGCGATGGAGCACAGCATCCTTAGAATCAAAAGAACGGACCGTGTCGAAAACGTTGCGTTCACACTGACATCGCTGATGTTGGCATCAAAGCTGCAAAACTTAAATGAGGTTAAGTGGAGCATGTAGCCAGATTCACCCTGATAAATGATCACCAACAGTGGGTGCCTGAAAATGGACAAAGAAGCCAAGGCAGGCCAAGAAAATGCAGGCGCGATGCTCCAACGCAACGCGCTCCAGGTGGACTGGTCAAATCTGGCGGGTGATCGCACTGAGATGGGGGAGAACTTTGCCCAGGGCTGGGAAAGTGAAGGTTACAAAAGTATATAATTAAGCTAGCAAAAGAAGTAAGTTACCACCTTTGCTCGGTTTAAGTTTGTTAACATATGACAGTGTAAAACCAAGGTAAAAGTTAAATAAACATATTTTATTTTAGTATATCCCCCTAAAATTGTAGATAATACAATTTTACGTTCAAAAACCTAGCAGTGAAAGCGTTCAGATTTGCATTTTTCATTCAGCTTATTAGTCAATAGCAACTGTAAAAGTTTAAATAATATGACCATCAGTCTAATCAGTTCTAAATGCCGTACTTGCAATCACCCATCTGAAGACGGTCTATTATATCTATAAAATAAATACCTTATTATTACATTAATCATACAAAAACAAACAAGTCGAAACTTCGAAACAATGAAACTGATACTTTTAATGCGATTCAAGGGCTGGAAAAGTCAAGGTTCGATTAACAGCTAAAATGGCGAAAATTCCCAATCAGCTCCTGTAAATTGGAAAACTTTTATATGGGCTCAAAGTCCAGGTGTATTTCTATCGTTCTCGGGACTTGGGGAAGTTTTTGTTCCGACCGACGTGGATCGGCTCTAAAAACGATTTAATTAGGAACCATTGAAAATTGGAAACGTAATTTTGAAACTTTTTTAGGGCCTTCTTATACTTTGTATAAAATAATGTCGCGGTGAATTTTCACAAGTACTTACTTATTTAATTACTTACCATGGTAATGCCGCCAGAATGCTGGGTACGCTGCCAACTGGTAGTGGGCTTGATCATTTGGATTGTCTTTAGACCTTCAACGGTCTATGGGCAGTCTAACTGTATTTGAAGTGTTAGTATTAGCTTTTAGTTTGTTTAGTTAATAAAGGCACTTGCCGATAACAAAAAAAAAGTACTTACTTAAGTAATTATATTTTATTATGATTTTCAAACTATCAATTCACAATTATAAAATAATAAACCCTTAAATATTATAGTTGAGTAATTAGTACGCAGTGAGTCATTGTGCCTTGACTCTTAATACTCGTAATATTTTTATTTTATTTTTTTCGGGCAAGTGCCTTTAATAACTAAACAAAATACAAGCTAAGCAAGCTATGCTTTTATGTTATCCTTGTTTTGTGGTGTTTTAATAAAGAGTTTTTGTATTGTATTGTATTGCTAAAACTAACACTACAAATACAGTTAGACTGCCCATAGACCGTTGAAGGTCTAAAGACAATCCAAATGCTCAAGCCCACTACCAGTTGGCAGCGTACCCAACATGCTGGCGGCATTACCACGTTGAATGGCAATGCTAATGCGTTGAGCCAGAAACACGCCAGCATTTTGGTCACGCGTCGCATTAACCAGGCGCTCTGAAAGATTTTTGAAAATGAGGTGAGCTCCCCAAGGGCCCAATATCTCGACCCCAAACGCCTCAAATATGTAACCACTGCCGAGGTTATAATATATATGTAATATTTATTATAATAATATATATATTTATACATTTATTAATATTTATTTACGTAATATTTATGTATATATTGTTTGTCATAAATTAATTAATTGTATTATGCACAACTTAAAAACAAAAAACTAACAAAAACTTAAATATAAACAAAACTTAAGATGACAAAATAAAAAATAAAAAACTTAAACGAAAAGACCATCAGTGGAGGGAAAGGTCCCCAGAATGCTAGCGGCATTGCTACGTTGAATGGGAATGTTCAATTACTGTTCAAAATAAAAGTCAGCATATTGGACGCCCGACGCCTCCACCAATCGCCTGACCAAGTCCCGACACTCCACAAAATTTTTGTTTTCTCCTAAACTTATTTAGTACCGTACGGTCTTACTTGAAAACGTCACTTAAGAGTGTCTTAACAAAAATTTGCTATGTTTCGTTTTAACGCGGACAACTACCGTTAGCAAAAAGTTGGTAGAGCAGTTTTGCAAAACTTTTTTCGTTTTTAGCGCAGCTGTTAGTTGCCTTGTTAAAGTAGCAACCTCAGGCATTATTATGTGGCAGCTCAGCGCCTAGTACACACGACTTTTAGCCTTCAAAACTTGAATAATATGGATACCTTTTTTAACCGACTTCAGGAGGTTTTCATTTCGGTCCGTATTTTTTTGTATTAAAATTATTAATGTATATTTGTTTTTTCATACGTAGAAAAAACACTCGAGGTGGTGGTCCCACAATAATTTCATTATTTTTGGCTTAGAAGTTTTTTAAACGAGCCTCAATATTAGTACCTATGAATAATTTTGTACAGGCGCCTGTTGATTTGGCAATAGCAATAAATTTGTTCGAAATCTTACTTATCAAGAAAGAAGTACCAAGTGTTTAAATTATTTTAATTGAATGTTGGCCGGTCAAAGTTGTGTGAAAATTGAAGTTAACTAGTTTTTAGGTTTCCGTACCCAAAGGGTTTAAGCAGGACCCTATTATTAAGTCTACGCTTTCTGTCTGTCTCTCTCCATCCGTCCTACTTCTAACGGTTGTATCTTTCAAACCGTAATAGATACCCAGTTGAAATGTGTACAGAATATGTAATAAATTACGGTGGATTAACAAAAAAATATCATCATTATCAGCCAAAAGACGTCAACTGCTGAACATAGGCCTCTCTTTTTTTTACTTTATAAAAAAATTATAGGGTAAAAGTTAAAACCAAAGTTATTTTACGTATTTTTGTTTTTGCTTTAATGTTAAAACGGTAATATTTACGCATAGGTTCAAACTTCATAGCATTACCACGCTATGTATACGCGTAGAGCCAGAAACATGCCAGCATTTCAAAAGTTACTTACAATCTAATGAAGTCAAAGCACAATTGTCTCTACCCCCAAACGTGGTCGTGCGAATTCCACTTACCCCAGGTAGTGACAACATAAGCCTATCTACCCGAAGGTTGATAACCGCACTCGACCGCCGATGGTTTCAACAATGTTGTTATTAGTGTGTTGCAAATTGGTTTTTGGCTCGATATAGTGCGGCGGGCGCCGTTTCGCGGTCATTAGCAATTTTGGCATCGGTATCGGTGTGCCTCTGACTTATGACTATATGAGATTCAAGCTACTAAAATTGCTTTCCGCATCTTTGACACGCTGATATCGCCTTTTGGACAGGATTAGATTTATGTAAAGACAAACCTGTTGTCCTATGAGAATAGTAGCTAAGTTAATTAAATTTAATAAATAAAAAAACCGGACAAGTACGAGTAGGACTCGTGCTCTGAGGGTTCCGTCAGACGGAACCTTCAGAGCGCGAGACCAAAAAAAAAACTAACTGAAGCTAAAATATTGAAAGACAAACTTAAGTTTGTAGTTTTTTTTTACTGGGCAAGTGCCTTTAATAACTAAACAAAATACAAGCTAAAACTAACACTACAAATACAGTTAGACTGCCCATAGACCGTTGAAGGTCTAAAGACAATCCAAATGCTCAAGCCCACTACCAGTTGGCAGCGTACCCAACATGCTGGCGGCATTACCACGTTGAATGGCAATGCTATCGCGTTGAGCCAGAAACACGCCAGCATTTTGGTCACGCGTCGCATTAACCAGGCGCTGCGACATTGGCGGTGGAAAGTGCCCTGCGTATGATGTCGTTCAGGCTAGCGTGTCGGCCAATACGACCAGCGCTTCTCGAGCAAGAGAGACCATGGTGACCGAGCTGGTCAACAGCAGTACCACACTGACAGCGATGGGCCTCACAGCACCTTACACCCAAGCGTAAGCTGACAGCTAGACGAAATGCGGTTGGATCTAAAAGGCTACCTGTGTTAAAAGAGGGCATGGCTTGCAACCAAAGTCCCGATTCCCAAACAGAGACAGCAAGAATACGAGCGCGATCTGCAATACTAGGACACGTATCTAGTAGCGATTTCCATGCTAGTTCACAGATCGGCCGATCCCACAGTCTCTGGGAAGACAACTTTGAAGTTTGTAGTTGACAATAAGGTTCTTCCATACATCCCAACTACAAAATGTAAGTTTCTAATAGCAAAATAATTATTTTTAAATACCTTCAAATTTATAACTTTCGGATTTATTCCTATATATGTACTATGAAACCTTGCCTCTTGCCAAATTTCATGATTCTAGGTCAACGGGAAGTACCCTATAGGTTTTGATTCCCCTGTGAAATCGCAAAATATACGACATAAAGGAACCCTAAGAGCGCGAGACCAAAAAAAAAAACTAACTGAAGTTAAAATATTGAAAGACAAACTTAAGTTTGTAGTTGAAAATAAGGTTCTTCCATACATTCCAACTACAAAATGTAAGTTTGTAATAGCAAAATAATCATTTTTAAATGATATACCTTCATATTTATAACTTTCGGATTTATTCCTATATATGTGCTATGAGACCTTGCTTTTTGCCAAATTTCATGATTCTAGGTCAACGGGAAGTACCCTATAGGTTTTGGTTCCCCTGTGAAATCGCAAAATATGCGACATAAACGTTCATATCTTTTGATTGCGTTGACTTACAACTTTTATTTTTTTACAGCCGAAAGAAACCGTAGACCCAAGTATTTAGTATAAATTTCAACTTGCTACCTTTACGCGTTCTTGTGAAAAAGGGTCTTGACAGACGGACAGACAGACAGACGGACAACGAAGTGATCCTATAAGGGTTCCGTTTTTTTCCTTTTGAGGTACGGAACCCTAAAAACAGTAAAGTTAATCCAAAAACATCCCTTTGTCACTGGCAAGTTCGCGTAGTAAGCATCGTAACACATACCAGTATTGTAGTATGTGTTACAATGCTAACTATGCACATCGTAGCACATACTAGTATCGTAGTATGTGCTACGATGCTCGCTATGCACATCGTAGCATAACCAGTATCGTAGTATATGCTACGATACTCATTATGCTCATTGTAGCACGTATTAGTATCGTAGTGTGTGCTACGATGCTCACTACGCACATTGTAGCACGTACTAGCACCGTAGTATTTGTGCTGCGTTACTCACTACGAGAATTTCATTGCCGACAATGTGAAATCGTAAGATTCTGTTTACTGTTTTTGGATTTTGTCCTCTTACGCTAAATATTTTGCATCGTTAACCAAGACAAATTAAAAAGCACTTCAGATTGTGCAGGGAAATAAAACGACGCATAAGTTAATTTACTTTGCCTGTATTCATTAGATTGTATTATAAAACTGCAGAAAAATTACAAATCTCTATTTAAAAAGTTTTCTCATGAATATTTCCACGAGTTATGGGCCCGAAGAGGAAGATAATAAAATTTGGTATAATTTAATTTTTATTGCAGCCTGTAAGGAACAAAGGGGGGCTGATTTGAATTATAATTAGTTTTTTATTCTGTTCAGGAGTTATTGTATAGAATGGCTAATAATATAAATGAGAAGGTGTGTTTGTTTGTTGGAATAATTGTTTCTCTTTTACGGAGCAACAGAGTATTGGCTCGACGTGATTTTTGCAGAGATTAGGAGGTCCGAAAATAAAAAAATAAAAATAAAACTCCCCAAGTGCGAGTCGGGCTCACCCGCTGAGGGTTCCGTACCACCACAATATACAAAAAGAAGTGCAAAAAGACAACATTACACTCATCCAAGTACGAACCGCGCCTAACCTTGCTGGTGGCGAGCAGAAATGTATCACGTATCACTAACTTGCTTGGCCATTGTTTAATATTTGTTGTTTTTAGTACTATGATCATGCCAAGTTTGACGCATGTACGAATTACCGTTTTTAGATTAGAACTAATTCAAAAATACGTTATAAAAACGTATGTTTTATCTCTTTTTAGTATTACTTTTTGACTTGATTATAATTTTTTAGTTAGTCCGTCCCGTTTACACCTTTTGGGTACGGAACCCTAAAAATTAAGGTTGCTGAGTAAATGTCCACGCGGGTGAAGCTACGAGTATTTACTACATTCCTAGAGCAAGTATTTGGATTACAATTAAAATCATTCAAGTTTAATTCGGTGGAAGTCATTACGTGTATCATGTTACGCAATTGAAATGAACATATTATAATTACCAAGAATCTATGTTTATGTAAACTATTAGCGAAAACAAATCAACGAGTAGTGACTTTTTATAGATTGTAGCAGATTTTATGAGTTTTTTTTTGTATCGAGTATTGTGAAATACCATATAGATATTTAATAACAAAGTATAAATACTAATTAAAAAAAACTGACATTAAAATCAGCAAAAACGCAATGCCGTGTACTTGGATGACAATATTTTTCCGGTCATATTAATTTAAAAACCAAACTACTAAACCGATTTTGATGAAATTTCTGAGACAAATCCGAAAGTAAATCCATTTTTTTTTTAAATCGGCTTATAAATGACGGAGAATATAAGTAACAAAAAAAAATACAACTGAATTGAGAACGTCTCCTTTTTGAAGTTGGTTAATAAAATAAAATAAATAATTACTAAAATAATTATTATGAATAAAATAATTCCCTTATCAAAGATAATAGCGTCACATTTTGTATAATAAGCTTGCGTTTGACCGCTACCTCATCTGATGTAAAACGACGATGCGGTCTATGATGGAGCATGCTTGCCCAGAAGAAACTGCTTTTAACAGTTGTCAATCCCATTGTTGTGTAATTCGTGAATTTATTTATATTATTTCAATGGCAAAATATCAGAATAAATCTATCCGTACCTGGACAAAACAAGTTTCTTTCAAACAATTGAAAAGCTGACAACGGTATTTTTGGCGGATCATATTGTGCAAATGTTCAATTTGAATATAAACTACTGTAACTATACAAACTTGTGTTATAACTTTGTTATTAGGTATACGGTTCGCCTTGACAGGGTTTGTCTAGTAAAGCAGCAGGCTACTATTCTTTTTAACATATACTTATATTATATTAAGTAAGTTGGAAATAATAGAAGATTATACAACAAGAAGTGTAAAAAACTGAACTAAATTCGAGGAACTAAAGAGTCCCGATTTTTGGATCCGGTAAGGAGCGAAGGAATTTAAAGGAGCATCCTGAACGGAGATAGGGGTACAAGGATCGTGAGGTTATTTTTTTCACGAGTACTGCTGAACATAGGCCTCCCCCTTTAACCTCCACACTGAACGACAGCCTGCCTTTTGCATCCACTGGATGCCAGCGACAAAATAGTATAGACGAAATAGTATTTATATTTACAATGACATAAAACAACCACGATAACAGAAATTAAACTAGCTAGAATTGGCGGTTTTTTTCAATGTTTTCTTTTTGCCAAAGAATCAATAATTGATGTAACTTACTTTCTTTTTAAAATACCTAATCAATGTAGAAGTGTAATTATTTTTTAAATTCGCATTTAACATGACATGTCGCCATCACAAAAAAAATATGTCGCCTTCGTGTATTTGTGATGTCATCGCCTACCTAGCGACCGTCCGTGACCGACCGTGAACGTAGAGGAGTCTATCAACAAATTTATTTATCAAATTCGGTTGAAGCGTTTAAGCTGTAAGCGGGAACATACAAACATACATACATAACATACCCATACGCTTACACATTACTATCCTTTTTGCTTTACCTTGTCGGGTAAAAATAGACCACGGTGTTAGTATTTAGAATGTTTATGCTACAAATACAAATACAAATACAAATATTTATTAATAACACCTATGTTACATGTCAATAAACTATAGATATAATACTACTAATACTAATAATACTACTACTAATAATAATACCCCTCTTGTTAGTAAAACTGGGTAACTCAGTAACATTAAATTTACACCAGCAACAGGTTCTCGTAATTTATTGCACGCAATTTGCAAGTCCATAACAACCAAAGCTTGCGGAAGCAAGTTTATTGGAAGTCTAAACTTTGAAAAAAGATTGTTTATGGAAGTAAACCATAATAAACTCCGAATACTTGTGTCTATTATACATTATCTGCATCACAAGGTCTACAAAATAAACAAGGATTACTTGCGATCTCATAAATATACATAAACGATGACAAACACTAAAAGTATAACAAATATCGAAAAGTAAGTTCTATACCTACATCAATTTGATTTTGATCATGTCCGAGTGCTTGTAGAATGCCTGTTCGATAAGCCATTCTTTCAATTTATGTTTGAACGATCCCCCAGAAGATGCGTTTCTAACTTCATGCGGCAGTCGGTTGTACACCTCTGTCGCAGCCACATGCACCAACGCATCGGACTTGGCGAGTCTATGCGACACCGTGCGCAGCCGGTGTGCGTGCCGTGGTGTCTCGCACGCGCGCGCGTCTCCGATGTGCGAGTACTCCTCGGGGTGCTCCCTGGCATACAGCGCTGCCTGAAGGCACACGAGGCTCGTCACCGTCAGTATCCTCATGGTTCGGAAATACGGCAACGCTGATGTGTCCTGTGACACTCGCACAATTGCTCGAACAGCTCTTTTCTGCATTCTGAAGACGCGCTCCCAGTCAGCAGCACGCCCCCAGAGCTCGACACCATATTGGAGCAGCGAGTGTACAGCAGCGAAATAGCATTGCCGAACCATGGGGTACGGCAGAACAGCAGACACGCGCCACAGGGCGAAACAGGCACTGCCTATTTTTCCGCACAGCTTGTCAATGTGCTCTTCCCAGGTCAGAGCACTATCTATCTGAAAACCCAGAAAAGTCGTCGATTGAACTTGGTCCATCTTAACGTTGCCGATTTCGACTGTTAATGGTCTATAAGAACGGCCGGCTAAGTTAAAATGGACAAATTGAGTCTTACTGGTATTCAGCATCAGCCCGTTGACCTGGAACCAGCCATTGAGACCAGCTGCCACTGAATTCAGCTTCCGCTCAAGTGCATCTAACGTAGGCGCAGTGACAACGGCAGCAACATCGTCCGCGTACATAAGGACGTATCCGTCGGGGATGTTCTCTGGCAGGTCGTTAAGGAGGAGGGAGAACATGATATTGGAGAGCGAGGAACCCTGCGCCACTCCAATAACCGTTCCCAGAGCCCTCGACCTCGCCCTACCTCCATCCCCCACAACGACCTGACGCCGGTCTGTCATAAAGTCCGTGAGCAGTTTCAGCGCGGCCCCTCTGATCCCGTAGTGACTCATCTTCGCTGCCAGGACGTCATGGTCAGCAACATCAAAGGCCTTAGAGAGGTCGCAGAATATGACCGCGACTTGCAGCCGGTCCTCGCGAGCTTGCGTTATTCGTCGGACGACTTCCCTAGCAAGCAAAGTGGTCGATCTCCCACTCCGGTACGCGTACTGTCTGTCACTTAGCGACTGACACTCTGCGAGGTACTTCGTTAGTCGGGTGCTCAGGCCCTGTTCCAAGATTTTGGCTATCCCTGGGATGATCGACACAGGTCTATAACTGTTGATTTCCTCCTGTTTTCCTTTACCCTTATACAAAGGAGAGACTTTTACTTGCTTTAAAGCAGGAGGGTATCTACCGTCTTTACAGCAGTAATTATAAAGACTCGATAAAACAGGAGATATGGGCTCTGCTGCAGTATGCAGTAACGATCCAGAGATTTCGTACACATCTTTTGATTTTTTCCGCGCTATACCAATTGTAATAATGCGGTAAACTTCGAATGTCGTGAATGGCTTTATTCTGAGTGAGCGGTCAGAGGGCGGGCGCGTCGCGGTGAGCGCGCGCATCGCGGCAGTGACGTCAGCCGCGGGCGCACCGCACGCCGCGGCCGCGGTCACGAAGTGCTCGTTCACAGCGTTCACAGCATCCAATTTAGACGTGAATTTAGACCCGTCCGGTCGCCTCAGAAGCTCGGTATATTCTGAATGCTTTCTTGTCCTACCAGTTTCAGTGCCCACTACGTCCCACATCGATTTGGTGACGCTGTCGGAATTACAAATAATATTATTATAATACCTACTTCTCTCACTTTTCAGGAGGTCGTCATATTTATTTTGAAATTCGTAAATTTTTGATTGTAAGTCAACATTATTAGGAAATTTAATTTTTAAATTATTCATGTCAATGAGTAAATCGTTCAAGGTAAGAATCTCATTCGTTGCCCAGATAACTTTATTTTTATTTTCATATATCCGTTTTACTGGAAAGCATATTTCATTATTATACTGTAATATGTTCACTATAGCCTGTGCCAACTCATCAGGCGAAGCCCGATATTTACGTTCGACTGCATCCCAGTCAGTACCCGACAATGCCGCAACAAAGTTGGCCTTGTTGGCGCGGCAATACGATCTGGCTGCTCGCGGGCGCTCGCGAATCGGCCCCGCGTCACACGGGATTACCGCGCGGACCGCGAGGTGGTCCGATATCAGGGTGACAAGAGGACGCGCGCGCGCAGCGCCCGCTGCCGCACATCCCACGTATACATGGTCGAGACTTGAGCTCGAAGAACCCTCTGTTCTAGTGGGAAAGTCAACAATATTATATAAATTATTAGATGATAGAATGTCATTCAATTTTTTAATGTCAGATTTGATTGGGTTTATGGTGTCGATGTTTACATCGCCGCATACGATAAACTCCTTATTCTCTTGCATTAGCGTATCAAACAGGCATTCCAGCGTGGGAAAGAATTGCGATGTTGTTGTCAAATTTGATCGGTACACACAGACGACAATCAGTTCCCTATCCAGTAACTCAACAGCGGAAATTTCACATATTTGTTCGACTGAGAGTCGCGTATACCGTTCCAAATTCTTGTACTTAATATTATCACTTACATAAATACAAGACCCGCCATGGATTATATTTGGCCGGCAATAATGCGATGCGAGTAGAAAATTATTAATGCTGACACTCTTTAATTCGTGCATTTTAAGCCAGTGTTCAGTTAAACACAACACGTCGCATTTCATACTATCTAGTAAGTGTACTTCCAATCTGCTAGTTTTAGCTCGTAGTGAACGCATGTTTTGAAGACAAATAGTTATAGAACCGGATTGTTTATCAGTCTCACCGGTGCCGGCAGCCGACGCATCGGCTGTTGTCGTCACGTAATCACGGTGCAGTGTAGGCAGCGACGATACATCACGTGCTTGAATGGTGGAGTGCCGCGCGCTCGTTCCTACTTGCCCGCGGCATGCGGGAGCGAGCGGGCGCGAAAAAACCAGTTCGCAAATCGTAGACCTTGGGGCCAAACGCTTGTATCCACAATTTGAGGGTAGACGCTCTCCGGCATTCCGATTATGAACGATGCGTGCCTATCGGATTTAATTTGTCTTTTCTCCACAAAGTAATCAGCACTCGCAATTTTGTTGAGAAATCGTTTAACCTGATCAGCGGTGGTGTCCGCTTTAAATTGCCATGCTTGTATATAGTTCGTTTTTTCAACAGCTTGGAGGTCGTGGTCATCTTTTCCTATCCCTACACTCACAGGTTTAGGTTGTTTCCCGCTACGGCGCCGTCGACTTGCTACTTGCCAATCTTTGCCAGTCTCGTTGTTTACGTCGGAAACCGGTTCTGCCGCCGGCACGGTACGGCACGGCTCCTGCGACGGTATTCCAACTGACATTGTTAGAGGTGTCAACTGAGTAGCCGGTTGTGTAGACGTTATGCTCATGCTTGATTTTACTTCATCCCCGGGTATACTTTTTGGCGTTGAAATTTTCGCGACCCTCTTACTAGCGTTAGTCATGTCAGCTATTGCAGCGGTTGCAGTTTTCCGAGCAGCCCTTGCAGGACGGAGCCGTGCTGTTTCGAAGTTAGATGCTCTTGTCGGTGTATTTTTCACCAAGTTGCGGGTAGCTTGTTCCGTCCGTTGTGCAGTGAGTTTTGCAATTTCGATAGATTGCTGGTCCAGCTTGGATTGCAGTGCTTCTACTTTGCTCACCAGATCTTCTACGGTCTTCGTCAACACACGAACCAGGTTTTCTAGCGTTTGGGCCATTATTACGGCACAAAATAATTAATAAATGCGGAGCTCAATATCACACGACACTATCACTGATAGATGATATATCTACATAATGCTAAAAGATACATCTTCCAATTACCATAATTTAATTAAAAACGTCATCCGTACCTCATCTGTAATTGTTTAAAATTCGCCAATCATCCACTAACCAACCTAGTTTAAAACATTTAAAGGCAAATGGAACGACCCTTGGTATGCTTATTGATCCGCAAAAACTGCGTACCAAACCGGTATTAGATTAAGTGAGGCGTTACTAAAATAAAATTAACGAGGGGCTTCCCCGGAAGGCGGCGCAGGAAGCGGACGCGCCGGCGCTGACGGAAAAGTTATTTACAGTGAAGGTAGATTATATATAAAATTGCTATAGCTACGTGTATTGATATAAAAATGCGTTCCATGCATGGACATTGTTAGAACTACAAAATTTGTTCTCGTGGATTTGAACTTATATTTTTGTTTTTGTATTGAAGAGAAGAATACTATTGTAATTAACATTATATTAAAAAAATTATAACATAAAAAACTTCATGGGAACTTTAATGAACGGGTTTCTTTATTTAACGGGTTAATTTAGTATAACATTTTATTGAAAGCTAACTTAGCTTCAGTTAGTATTATCATTTTTAACTTAACATAGTTTGTTTTATCTCATTAGTAATTTCTAGTCATGCTGTGTAGGTATGCATATTTTGGGATACTTTCTAATTCGAAACTTTAATGTGTGCAATAGTTTTAGATTAAGTTGAGATTATCAGGTTTTTTGTACCTTAAAAATAAAATAAATTAAAACTTAAAAAAAAAACTGTCGAATTGAGATCTTCCTTTTTTTAATGTTGGTTGAAAAGTCCGGAACAAAAGCTGTCAACATAATAAAATTGAGGAAAGTTGCCCGCAATAGGGTTTTGGAAAATTAAAAATAACCCTGTATAAGTGTGATCTAGGCAAAGACAGTAAAAATCACCACGAAAGAGTAATTATAAAAGAAGGGAGCCACCCGAGCGACATAGTTGAAATAAATCATTTTTATGAGTTGCCACAGAGTATTGCACTCGTTTTACAGATGATTGTCGAAATTTATCGTTTCACTGGCACTCGTGATGAATGACGCAAAGAACGAATTCAAGTTACGTACAAATTGCGAGCATAAATTACCCTTTAATAATTTCGCGTACGGCCCGGGTCTCTCAATCACTGGCTGTGACGCCAGGTGTCGCCGGCGTCAATGTACACTGTTAAAAATTACAAAGACTTGTTATACAAAGTTTCATTACACATACTCCAGACCCTAATGGTAACACGTGTTTTAGATTAGTTTGATATGAAAATTATAATTATTGTTTTACGTAAATAATATTGTTTAACGCGTAATATTTTTATATTTACCGAATAGTATTCTAGTGGTAATTGGACATATGAATAAAAATGCATAAAGGAAAAAATAAGACAATAAAATAGGATGGGTATGTTTTGTTTGATTTAATTACTTTATTTTGTATGAAATTTTCATGATTTGCGGACAAAATTTATTTTCTGCGGTTAATTTAGATGATAGTTTTTCTAGTCTTGTACATACAGGGTCATTTTTAATTTACAAGCCACCTCTTAAATTCAGCTTCTGTTCATCACAACAAACAATTTTTGTTTCCACTACCGCGACAATCGATAATTAAAACATAAAAATTGCTGTTCCGTTTCCGTACATTTTGTTCCAGGTCTATGAACATTTTCCATGGAACAGCTGTTTCTTTTTGCATATTTTCAAAAATTTAAAATAACCCTGTATGTACAAGACTAAAAAACGATCATATAAATTAACCGCAGAAATTAATACACGCAATTGTACACTTCGGGTTATTGGATGAAATAAGCAGACTCAATTCAATACTCTTTTTAAACTCTGATTTCGCAAAAAAATATGCTCTTCCATAAAAACAGACATTCGCACTCGACGAAATGTACGGAACAGCTTTTCTTGGCAGTTTTAGGGTTGGTTCCATAGTAAAAGTTGTTCATAATGGAGAGTGCAACCCTTTCGTCTTAGTACTCCCTTTCCGTGTACCTAACTCTGTATACAGTTACAATACTCGCGGTACTCATTGTTCATAATGAGACACATCTTCGTGTACATAAAGCAAGTAATAATGACGACACATAAAATGACCTTAAAACTGTCGTTAAAATTATCTTAATTTATACGAAAATAAAGACATTTTTTAATTTAGTGGAAGAGGCAACGAACCGTTTCCTTTTTTATAGCTAGCCAATTGAAACGTTTCCAGCTCTCTGAATAATTCATCTTTCGTTTGAACAAAGACGAAGTGGGCCGCGCGGCGATTCTTTGATCTTTTGTAATTGGAATCGATGCTCATATTAAAAAGAATTCTCGATGAAATGCACCGAAGCCATTTCCTTGAAGGCGATTAGGGCGGTAGTGATTTGTTACCGTCTCTGAGGCCAGCCTTCGATTGTACTTCGATTGTCCTCAAGGATTTGCTATGAAACAATACTTTTGTTAAAATAAAATAAAATAAAATTACCACTGTCAAAGTTAATATAATATAATCCGAGAGTTAATATAATATAATATAGTTCTAGATTTTTCTAGTTCTAGTTCTAGATTCGTAGATCACTGTCTGAACTAGTAGCACTGCTCTGAATCTTTAACGTAATCACGATCACGGTCTGAACTAGTAGCACTGCTTTTCATCTTTAACGTAATCACGATCACTGTCTGAACTAGTAGCACTGCTTTTCATCTTTAACGTAATCACGATCACTGTCTGAACTAGTAGCACTGCTCTGAATCTTTAACGTAATCACGATCACGGTCTGAACTAGTAGCACTGCTTTTCATCTTTAACGTAATCACGATCACTGTCTGAACTAGTAGCACTGCTTTTCATCTTTAACGTAATCACGATCACTGTCTGAACTAGTAGCTCTGCTCTTTATCTTTGACGTTAATCACGATCACTGTCTGAACTAGTGGCACAGTTCTTCATCTTTGGCATAATCACGATCACAGTCAGAACAAGTAGCACAACTACTCTTCATATTTGACACTTACTACCTAATTGCTACTAACTTGGCATTGATAACTGAGTCATTTATAGAAATAATTACTTGGGAGGGTTTTCTAAACCAGTGTTACTAGTGTGTACTAGTGCTGATATTGATCGTGATTATGTCAAAGAAAGTTGAAGAATTTTTAGTATAATCACCAATAATTTTTTGTTTTAGTATCACTGCCCGTCGAAACCCGTACCGGTCGTTATTTCTATCACAATTTAGTTATCAATGACTAGCTCTAGCTAGGAAGTTAAGTAGTATAAGTTGTTTCTCCCTTATTTTGATTAGTTCTATCCTAGGTTGGTAGATATTGTACTGAGTGCAGGACAATGTGTCGCATCTCCAAATTGTTTGCTCTAGTGCTTGGACTAGTTATAACAGGCTACTTTGTACGATATTACTGCACGCTAGTGTTATAAGCTAACACGCCGGCTTTATGAAGCGTTTTGTGACAAACAAACAGTGCCTGCTTAGTTGTTGCACCTTATTGTAGCAAATTTAAATTTTGAAGATATATTTATCAATTTAATTTTATATTTATTTCAAAAACGTCGTCTGACCGTAGCTTATCAAAAAGACCGAATAGCTCAGGATCGAATACTGGCGATATTAAAAAAATTGAATTTTCTGTAACATTTAAATAGTAGCTTCTAAAGTGTAGATCAACACTTCAAAAAAAAAAAACATATCTCACGTGTACCTAACTTGTGTCTACGAAAAGCCTTATTTTTGCTAAGATAATACAGTTTTACGTATATTTCCTCCAAATATTGAATCCAGCAGTGGTGGCGAAATTACTTTGGCAACTCTATCAATAAAGTCGCCAAGTTGTGCAATAACACAGGCTATTACATATTATACAAGGTGATTGCCATAACGTTCCCTTGGGACTTTCATAATACTTACCACTTTTTAAGTGACTTTGAGAGTAGGCGTTCAAGTAAAATTATTAATATGAGACTAACCAAGAAAGCTCTAACAGGCAACTACGAACTAATATTGGCAATACACTAGCAACTCCATGCTGCACCAATACGCTTACTAAACAAAATTCTTATCTTATGGCATTAGTAATATTAATTAACGCTCTTCCTGACGAACTTAAAGGAATGCAACTTGCACTAATAGCTATTAGACCGTTGTTATTATTACTCTATTGACAAATATCTGAATTCTGAACGTGTACTATATTCCCATACAAGAAGATCAAGTCAAGATCCCATATGGTCCGTCAATGTTCAACGCAGCTCATAACAGAGCAGCATAGCTCCGCTGCCTACAGAGGCAGCTTCCGCTATGCTGCGACCAAGTGTTGGAACAATATCCCGCCGCCGATAAGGAATCTGCAAAGTATGTACTGTTTTAAAGCAAAACTTAAACAGTTTCTTTATGTACACCAAAAATGTGAAGAGCTCTTAAAGAACGATACCAGCGCAATTTAAACTATATAATTATAATTTACATTTCACTCGGCTTCTATCAATATTTTATAACTACAAATTCTATTATTATGTATTCCTTTTAGTATTTTGTGTAATATGTTTTATGTTTAGGTTTGTTTTTTTTTTTTTGTAAAATTACTTTTCATTTGTGTTTTGTATGTATTATATAGTGTATTATGTTTTTATGTGTATTAAATTGGTAATATTATGGCGTTAGCAACGCAAACCTGCTGTTTGACGTGCGTGACGTAACCTGTCGGTTCCAACGGAAGACCAAGGGCCTTATTATGATTCGTTGATCGGGATCGAGATTGCATGCCGTCCCGTTCGTATCTATTTACTCGCACCACGTGCGTAAGTGAGATGGCACGCGATCGCGATCACGATCCGAATCATCCATAATAAGGTAGCAGCGCTGGTTGTTTACAACCAGCATTACGCTGAGTTGGCACAGGCTTGTGACAGAAACTATTTATTTAATTGTGTTTAACTCGTAATGTCTTTGTATCTTTTGTTTCTGTCATGAATAAATATATTTTTCTTTCTTTCTTCTTTCTATACAAGTTAGATCTTGACTGGACTGACTGGACGGGATCATTTTATTCATCAATTTTGACTATGCGTGTGCTTTGTTAAGACACCGTATATATAATAAATCTATAATTGTCTTTTGCATAGATGCGTCTAAACTATAGACTTTTTTGTGTTTGTTCTATATCTGGGTGTTAATATCTATTTATGTATGTATTTAAAGCTATATATGTATATATATCAGTCTCTGGCAGCCATATCACAAGCTATGCTTAGTTTGGGGTCAGATGACCGTGTGTGAAAAAAAAAATGTCCTGAATATTTATTTATTTATTATTTATTTATTTATTTTTGATGTGTTTTGTAATATAAGTTCTAGTTCTAAGTTTATATTAATTTGATCTGATTATGGAGACAGAAGATGGTTAGTGGAACTCTTTAATGATTACTATTAAAACCCTCGAGTTGAAACATAGTGGTTTATTTTAACGAGTCTCATACAAAGAGTTCCACTATTCCACCTTTGGGCTCCTTTATCAGACCTTCGTCACTAAGAGTAATGACCCCTCGGTATTGGTTCCTTTAGTTTGTTTTGACGAGTTTCATAATTTTAGAGTATAATAATTATTTATTATAAAAAAAAAAAAATGCTGGCGTGTTTCTGGCTCAACGCGTTAGCATTGCCATTCAACGTGGTAATGCCGCCAGCATGTTGGGTACGCTGCCAACTGGTAGTGGGCTTGAGCATTTGGATTGTCTTTAGACCTTCAACGGTCTATGGGCAGTCTAACTGTATTTGTAGTGTTAGTTTTAGCTTGTATTTTGTTTATATTGTATTTTGCTTGTATTATTAAAGGCACTTGCCCAGTAAAAAAAATAAAATATTTTAATGAACATGGTGCATGTATCTGCACTGAAAGTTTGGGAGCTCCATCCACAACCTTATCACGGTAAATATCTTGTTAATAATCATATCATAATAATTATTATTGTTTGAGATTTTCAGTAAAAAGCATTACACCAACTAAATATTTAAGATCAGAAGTTATCAAATCTACTTACAGATTGAACTACTCCAAACCTCTAAATTTTAAGTAAACTGTATAAATTCACCTCATTTCAACTTCATGAGGATAGTCTGTGGAAGTTTAAAATTTAATCCCGGCGCGGGTAAGAGAGCAGAAAAGTTAACCGCCCTAAAAGTTTCGGTCGTACCACAACTTATTTGTAACTACTTACGGACTTCTTAGATTTATTATGGTAAGATTTGAATGTCGAGATACACAAAATAAACACTTTTCTCAAACTTTCAATTATTCAATGTGTGTTTTATTTAAAAAACACACTTCGAAGAAAATTAAACTCAAACCTGCAAGTCTATTTTCCGTTGAGGTCTAGACTGTTTTTTTGCTCTTCGAAAAGAGTGTTTTCTAACTAAAAATGGCAAATGCATAGAAGTTATAATTATTAACTGCTTATATGAATATGGCTGGTGTCCTTTGATTGACTTATGCCTGTATCAATTACATTTTTTTCTTCGAAATTTGGTTGCTAGGCAACGTATTAATGAAGTATGAAAATTACCTCAAATATCTGATGTTCTTTCTGTTGTATTTTTTTAATTAACTAAATTTACAGCTTTAAAATTGTGCCCTTTTCTCACAGATTGAATTGAAAAGAAACGCTCATAGTTTTAATCCTTTCAGATTGGTCTAGATAGTTATGAACCACTTACGTATGTACAACTATGTTACGGCCTTTGATTATGTATGGTTACGGCATATAAGTAGTACTAATGTGGCATTTCCGAGTAATTACTATAGCATGGGGTTCTTTAAAAGGGCTGTTAATAGTCTTTAAGGGTCGACAACGTATCTGCGATGCCCCTGGTGCTGCAGGTATCTATCGGTGACGGTGATCGCTTACCATCAGGCGGCCCGTCAGCTTTTTTGCTATATAATATATACGTTTGTATGTTACGTGCTTGGATAAGGTACTTACATGTCAATATATTCGCCGAAATAGTGAACCGATTCTAATGTTTTATTTATTGAATAAGCTTTATCTAAAGTCATTATTAATCTTTATATTATATTATTATGTTTTTCACAGTAAATTTTACAAGAAAACCTTACATAGCTCTAGCATATTATTATTATCTGTATAAATTTCTTATATAATAATATTACAATTGCCTGACCTGTAAACATATTCCGTCTTACTACAAAAGATTTAAGCACGCTTTAGACAAGTGTTTAGCAATTGTTTTCCTGCGAAAAATATGCTAAACACTTGTCTAAAGCGTGCTTAAATCTTTTGTAGTAAGACGGATTATGTTTATTAATAAATTACTTTGACTTTGACTTTGCATATAAATGTACTTTCAATCTTATAGAAAGACACATTCCAGAAAAACACGTGTTCCCACGTTTATTACTACAGAGGTAAATGTTTGTATTAGGTTAGATATATTCATATTCTTACTTCGTGTATCTAAATTGAGTTTCTTCAATAACATCGATAACTAGAGGCATTCAAAGGCAATGCACGTATCTATCATATGGACATAACAAGTGAAAAACGTACATTCACGCGGATAAGTCGAGTTAGAAATAGTACAATGGCATCGACAGCTGCTAGTGCACTGTTTGCAGGTACAGTGCTGAAGCTTGTGTTGTTTCTGTGAAACAATATCCAAGACACGGTAACACATTTATTTTATTTTATTATTTAATATTATAAAATTAAGCGGTGCAAACCTACCAAACAAATTTGGTAACTTTCTACCACTGACATTTGGGAACACCTTGTTGAAAAGCTGTGAGTTCGAATTGTATAAGGATTTCTACCAAATGTATCGTTTGTAAATTATTTCTTGTTTGAACTTTGTATTTTTGTGAGGTTTCGAAAGTGAATCCTAGTGTACCTATTTGAATTAAAGATGATTTGAAATTGAATTGAACATGTTCAACTGATATTTTTTGCCATGTTTGTAAAATCATCATCATCACCATTATTTCAGCCATAGGACGTCCACTGCTGGAGATAGGCCTCCCCCATCGATCTCCAAAAGGGCCGGTTGGAAGCGGCCTGCACCCAGCGTTTCCCTGCGGTCGTATTTGTAAAATAATCACTGAAAAATATTTTCTTTTATAGTTACTAGCCTGATGTTAATCAAACACATTTTTATAAAGCCAGGGGAAAATTTATAAAGACAATGAAAGCCCGCAAGGTGGGTATCAGTGGTATCACCGTACGTTATATAAAATTAATTGCTAATACGAGTACTATGTAACTATGTATGTTGGACTACTGGATATGACTATACTATGTATATATAAGAAGCCACATAGCAATTTTTTAACTTAACTACAAAACGACTTCTATTCGATTATAGATAGTATAATTAGCTCCTTATTTGCTTTTTATAAACGTTATGACAGCGTTTATAGAACTAAAAATGAATATATATTTGGGTGTCTTTAAATCACGAGTGAATCGGTTTCTTCTAGGGAAGCGTGCTGCACCATAGACCGCATCACATCACATTTACATCAGACGAGTAATCGATTTTTTTTTAAATAATAGGGTTGCGTTTGACCGCCAAATCAATAAAATAAAATGGCTTAAATTTCTTCACCTTGACTTATTTAGATTTTTTTCGATGCCATCGTTAAAAATCGGTGAAGGAAAACATCATGAGGAAACTGGTATGTCCAAGAACCTCATAAGTTCAAAGACATGCCATTCACCAACCATGAACTGGGCTAGCAGGGTAAGCTAAGGCCCATTCTCTCTCTCTCTCTCTCTCAGAAAAAACCTGTGTTCCAACAGTGGGAACATGATAATCACACCATGTGTGTCTTATTCTCTAACCCCCTTATTAATAAACGTGGAGTAGTCTTGGAATAGTTACGCCGTGTTTTGTCTTGTTCTCCCTTTCACATTTTGAACTCGATCGAAAAAGACAAAAGACGGAGTAACTATTCCAAGCCTACTCCACGTTTATTAATAAGGGGGTACAAGTACAAGCGTATTCTATATCTAGCACACGCACTGTGACAAAATTTCGTTAGCGCGTAGACACGAAAAAGCTAGAAAATGGGTTCGTTTGTCTTTTTCTCGCAGGATAAAAACGGTGGAAAGACAATTTGTCCACGAACCATGCTAGGCCTGCTGTTAACTGTGTAGTTTTCTTTTTCTTAAAATTTTATCAAACCTGGCGCACTCCGCGCTTTAGGTATGAATCTACAAGTAGCCGACTTGTCGGACCTGCCGCTCCCGCTGCGGCGCAATAGACATAACACGACAAAAGTTACGCGACGCGATAGAGAGAGAGGCAACTTCTAGGTTAATATAGCTGTAGGTAGTTAGCGCTCGCGCATCCTGAATTGCACTTTATTGTGTAGTAGCAAGAGTAGCTACTTATTTAAATGATTTTGCGGAGTGAATCTTCTGTACTTGTACTAATATGGCTTCTGTGCTTGTATCAAGATAAGTCACTGTATGCCAAGCAGTGACATCGAGGCGAAATGCTTCCGAGTTCCGAGGCAAAGTTGGATCAGAGTTGGATCGGATGCCTCCATCCGGAGCGGGTGAAGGATTAGCGAGCGACGATACGTGTTCCCCGTCCTCACCCCTGACTTTAAGGATAAACTTGGGACACTTTCTACGATATCCTTGTTGTTAGCACGTTGTTTTCAATCTCTATTTTTATAGTCTTATTGCAGTTTTACTCAAAATAGGTTATCTTTGGCATTTCTTGACAATGTTTTACATTGAAATATTTGTTGATATAATGTGAATACCAACACATATACACACACACATACATACATACACACACACGCACACACACACACACTCTCTCGATCAATTGACCTTTCAAACAAAAACCTAAATCAAAATGTGTTCATTAGTTTGGGAGGTACGATGCTACAGACAGACACAGATACAGACGTTAAACTAATACGTACTCGTAACCTTTCTTTTCGTAAACTCTTTTTGCACTTGGGGTTAAAAAGAGTTCGTATTGTACGTCTCAAACGTAATGTGCATAGACTGGATAGGCCTAAATTCCAGGGTTCTGTAACAAAGAAATTGGACCAAAGTTAGGTCCAATTGCTTTAACCTTACAGCTCAAGACAAGGGGTTTGAAGAACAGTGTTAAGTTTCCCGGTAAAATAAGTTTACATACTCAGAATACAGAAAAAAACCCAATTCTGTTTACACCTTATCATACTAGGTACTTGTCTATGTTTTTGTCTTTGCACTACTATTGCCTTTTTGTAACTTGTCTTTTTTTTAATTCTCTTTTTTTTTTTTTTTTTTTTTTTGTGTTTTTGTAATTATCCACCTTGTATACATTTACAATACAATATCAGTTTATTTCACACCGAAAAAAAAATGTAATTTATTAATAGAAAAAATATAAATAAATGTTTTAATTAATATTTTTGCTAGCAATGTGTATTTTAGGATTTTGGCTATTTTATTTTCATTTTCTATGTCTTTTATCTGCTTATATTTAGCGATGTTTTTCTTCCCGGCAGCTCAAGCTCATTTTTGGGATTTGAACGCACACCCTTCGGATTAGAATTCAAACGCGCCAACCATTGAGCTATCATCGCTACAAACCTACTCAATTTTTTAAAATAATTTTATAATTTAAATTTAGCTTTGCACCTGCCCTATAGCTTATTTTATGGTGGTCAGGTTAGGCACTTGACGATATTAGTGAAGTATCCGTAAATTTGAACTAAGGAGTAAAAATACTTATAATATTTTGCAGCGCCTTCTAATAATTATTTACGAAGTATAGTTACAGCATCAAATAAACTAAAGAAATTATTAAGGATCATCACAATGAACAAAACGCTAGAATAGGGATAAGATAATAGGGTTGCCCCTCGAGGGGATAACAAATTCGTTACCATGTTACGATATCATTGTCTCGGGGGAGCCGTAATTTTCCATGACAAGTGTTATGATGGCTGTAATTTACTCAGAAAAAATGCTTTTGCCACTATTACTGTAGATACTGAAACATAAATGATAGCAATGATATGGTACGTAGGATTACAAATCCCTTTTTCTTAAACATTGTCTATAACGTGTCCACTTGAAAAACATTGTTTAATTGGCGGCATATTTTCATCTCCTCTAATATTTTTAACCGACCGACGACATTGTGAGAATCGCGAGCATCCAGTGGATGCAAAAGGAGGGCTGTCGTTCAGTGTGGAGATTAAAGGGGGAGACCTATGTTCAGCAGTGGACGTCTTCTGGCTGATGATGATGATGATGATAAATATTTTAAACCCCTGACGCAAAATGAGGAAAGATTTTTTCCTATGAAAGAGCACTTTATTTTGCTATTACGTCTTCGTAGATGTAGCCATGTATCAAATGCTGCATGTAGCACTGCATGCATTATCAATTGTCTAACATCTCTACGTACTTAGCACGGCGGGATCGGATCAGGTACATCCTGAATGTTAGATTAGGCGTCTCTCATGCGGGCATGCACAAAGACTGTTTGTTACTAGGTAACATTAACATACTATGTACTACGTGCAAATAACAAGTAAGAAAGCACAAAGGCCATAGCTATCTCTTTCCCAGGTTTTTGATTGGGCATTATTTTAGCATAACAATGCAAATAGTATAAAGAAATTTTCAAATTGATATTTAATAGGATGGCGAAGAATGTTAAAAAATAAATAAAACGAGTTTCTAAGAGTATGCCTTCGATAAGAGTACGCCATTCCGAAGTTGTTTGCGATACGCGGTTGTCTTTATAGTTCGATTTTTAAGAGCAAACAAGTGAAAAGTGCTGTCCAAAAAAAAAAAAAAAACAAACGGAATGAAACAGCAAACTTACGACCGAAACGATTGAAAATTTTCACTATTATTTTAAAATATTTTCGACATTTTTGGATGTATTTTGAGACAAAACTTAACTTTACTTTGCGCAATTGTAGTAAGTGGTTGAATTACAAATTGTGAAACCGTCACAGTGAGAGTCATTTCAGACAAGGCTAAAAATTGCGGTTAAAGTTATTTAATTGAATATTGGGTAGTGTGTACAAGAGTACGCAATTGTAAATTGTGTAAAAGTACGCACGTACACTTATAGGTACGCAATTATGTTATTATTCCTTTAAGATTTACAACCACGCCTTTTCTGAAAACAGGATGTAAATACAGCAAAACACCAATAAGATAAATATTGTAACTGTGGCTTATCGCAAAAACAGGCATCTAGGCAGTTGAAAGTAAGAAGTCCTAAAAGTAAGTGCTTGGGTAGGTATGCATGAAGCCACTTTGCGAAAGAGGCTAATAAAATCAGCTCCAGCCACTACTTTGTTTGTGATAAACAACACATATAACTTTAGTGAAGAACCGTGACAGGTGTTTTTTGCAAATAATTTTTATTGGAAAGATGTTGGAGATTATCATAATATTATGGTAGAATTAGAACTGCGTACTCTTGTCAACGTGTGTTTTTACTCCTATCCTATAGTGCGAACGCAAATTCATTTTTTTATGTTTGTTGTATGGGGACCCCCTTTCGTTTTTACTTTTTGTTTTTTTAATTATTTGGTAGTTAATCCGCCGTAACGTTACATATTCTGTTAAAATTTAAACTGCCTATCTATTACGGTTCGAAAGATATAGCCGTTAAGAGCGAGTGTATACCAAAAAAAAAATCAGATTTCACCCGCGCGTCTCGCATCGCCCGCATTAGTGTGAAACACAACCACGGCAGCGCGGCAGTCGCGCGCAGCTCCAGTATACACAACTCGTGTACTTGGACTCGTCATGCGGCAAGGAGTAATAAACACAGGATAAGCGTAGTGTTGGCGTTTTGGCGATTAGCTGGGTTCGGTCGCGGCGCGCAAAACCGTAAATTGTTTATTTCACATTTCAAAATTGTATTTGTTGTTTATTTTTTAACTTCATTTTTAAGTTTTCTACAATATAAATATAAAATTAATAAATCATATAAATTAAAATTTTACGCTGGAGACAGTGTCAGAGATCGTTAAACATTAAATCAAACTATACTAAACTAATGCTATGCTATGCTATGCCATGCTATGCTCTATACTATGCTATGCTATGCTATGCTACGCTGCTAGTGAACCTTACTGAGCTTGGTGGCGTGGGTTCGATTCCCATCTAGGACAAACATTTATGTGATGAACTTTTTCTGTTTGTTCTACGAGTATACCTGGTTGTTAATATCTAACAGATATATAACACTCTCATAATAAATTATATTCGATTTGAGACTTACGTCCTTTAGTTCTAAGCAACTATTCGGTCAAACGGCAAGTCCGATATTCAGTCTTATTCTGTTGCGCTTTGCATCTAAATAGCGAAACATGCTCCGTTCAACCTCAGTACCGCACTGTGCCTCAACGGGGAAGGACGCACGCGCTTGCTTTTTGCCTTGGTTTTATCTTCCGAGTGCGATTATATCAACATCTACTGTATTTTCAAACAAAGGATAATATAAAAAATCGATGGCTCGAACGCGACCACTTGACGTGGCAACCAAGTGGTGCCAATGAACCTGGTTGTTAATATCTAACTGAGATTCGCCACTGTCATTATAGAAACATTTTACTGTTTAAAGGCAAAGTTTATTTTTATTGTTTCATTCAAGAGCAATGTTTATAACCTCATATAAGCCACAAATGACAGCACCAGCGAAGGTGGCGCCATCTGAGATAAGTTTTGCCGTGGTTTGCCTGTGGCTTCTCATTACCCAAAATGTATGAAAAATACTGCGTTAGTTCCCTAATACTCACCCTGTGAAATCATTTACCACTGAATAAAACTCAAAATATGTAGTGATGGTCAAAATATTTTCGGATTTGAATTAAATAAAGAAATTTCGTTAGTGAAGCTACTTCTCAAAATCTCTGAAATATTGGTGCCGTCGTTTGGCTTTAGACCTCAGCAGCCATTAATCGATGACACTGACTTAAAATATTCAAGGATGGCTGAAATCTTTTCTGATTTAACGTCTTCACTGAAATATTGAAGATGTCTTCTAGTATTAGAACTGAACAATCTATAATCACCGTTACTGATTTAAAATATGCAAGAATGGCAGAAATATTTTACGATACAAGTCAAGATTCTCTGAAATATTAATGCTCTCATCTAGTGTTGGACGCAAATCACGCAAAACCTCACCTAATCCTCAAAAAAAAACTCACCTATGTTTCCAACCAATTTGTTCAAAATATTCAAAAATAGCTATTTATTTTTTGATATAACTTCACTTTGCTGAAATACTGGTGGTGCCACCTAGCGTTTGATCTGAGAAACTCGTATTTTATGCTACTGATTCAAAATATTTAAAGATGGTACCGCACTGTTGTACCACACTGTTGCACCGCACTGTTGTACCACACTGTTGCACCGCACTGTTGCACCGCAGTGTTGCAACGCAGTGTTGCAACGCAGTGTTGCAACGCAGTGTTGCACCGCATTGTTGCACCGCAGTGGTGGACTGCAATTCAACCAGTATAAAAAAATACTGGTCGAATTGAAGGTACTCTAAGGCAAATGAGAACCTTCCTCCTTATTTGAAGTCGGATAAAAAGGTAAGTAGTATTTGACTTTGACTAAGGTAAGTAGTCCCGCTAGTGTATTGTGCATTTCCCCTTACCAGCACATACCCGAGCCAACCCAACTGGTCAAACAGTAGGTACTTATGTTTTTAACCGACTTCAAAGAAGGAGGAAGGTTCTCAATTCGACTAGTATTTTTTTATACCGGTCGAATTGAGAACCTTGCCCCTGTTTTGAAGTCGGTTAAAAGCATAAGTACCTATTGTTTGACTTTCCACATTTTAATTTTTTTTTATTAGTAGCAGTTTTTTTGCTTCCATTATTACCAAGCTATTTTTTGTCTGTTAAAATTGAGAACCTTCCTCCTTTTGCAGAAAGCCGCTTCTCGTAAAAACGTGAGAAAATGTGGATGGAACTCTCAAGTCAAATTAACCATCACATTAATTTAAATGATTTTTAATTTTAATTTTGTAAAATTATAATGAACCTAAATTATTTTATAATGTCATTTAATTTTTAGTTTTATCTTTCTGACTCTCTCTCTCTGCTTCTCTCCGTCTCTCTCTCTCTGTCTGTTTGTCTGTCACAAAGAAACACTCCGACTCTAATAGTTATATTACTGAGCATACATAATAATGGATGCGTTACGGCCTAGTCATATCCATTTTATTTGTATCTATGTTATTTTTTCGTAGTAGCTTTACCTAGTCTGTGCTCTAAGGTCATTGGCACCACTTGGTTGCCGCTTCAAGTGTTCACGTTCGAGCCATCGATTTTTTATATTATCCTTTGTTTGAAAATACAGTAGGTGTTGATATAATCGCACTCGGAAGATAAAACCAAGGCGAAAAGCAAGCGCGTGCGTCCTTCCCCGTTGAGGCACAGTGCGGTACTGAGGTTGAACGGAGCATGTTTCGCTATTTAGATGCAAAGCGCAACAGAATAAGACTGAATATCGGACTTGCCGTTTGACCGAATAGTTGCTTAGAACTAAAGGACGTAAGTCTCAAATCGAATATAATTTATTATGAGAGTACTAATTAATCTAGGTAAATTTTGTCTTAACACTGGAAAACCAACTATATTTTCCTTAGGTGAGTATTTATTTTAGATATGTATCTGAAGTACTTTCCAAGTAAAATCAAAAAAATTAGCAAAAAGGCACCATTTTCAAAACATTAAAGTATCGAGTAAATATCTTGCTATTATGTTTCTGTCTTAATGGCGGAAAGAAAATGAATTGAAAATTCACATATATCAATTATTACGATGATCGGATATTTGGTTTAGTTAGAATATCATGGCAAATTAGCATAAAATTTCGGCTGCCCCCTCTTAATAGGTAGGACAGATAGACGGACAGACAGACAGACAGACATACAGACATCGTATCATTAGTAATGGCTTTTACCCTTTGGGTACGGAACCCTAAAAAGACTCATTCCTTCTTAAATGTTTAATCAAATCCATATCGGTGATGATTAAAAACTTAATCGATATTGAAACAGTCCTTTGTTACCAGTACATGCAGGCGAAGCTATCTTTGGTATCGAACGAAGATTTCATTACGTGTAGTGGCCGACATCGTCTTTATAGTCTCATAAACGAGCAAATAACATTAAAGGGAGCGTAAAAACGGCGACCTGTGGCATTGCACCCACTGACAAACCCTCACGTCATGTCTGGATAAACATGATATCGTCGTAAGTATACACCGCACCGAAACTTTACAATATACAAAAGATCTTTTTTTGGACTTGTTAGTCTCAAAATGCTAACCACAAAATAAACAGGTACAGAAAACCGGCTTCGGCTGACCTTGGTTTTAATAACCTAACGCGCAACCGTTAGCAACAATAATAAGGTCTCTAAAAACATCGTTTCGGGGCAGTGCTCCAACTAGTTGGACTACGGGCCTTCATTAGGGGCGTGGTCCAACTATTTTTGTAGTTGGAGAAGGGCCCCATAACTAGACCCGTGGTCCAACTGATTTATTATTATTGTAACTAGATTAGGGACTTTCAAATAAAAACAATTTATTGGGTATATGTCACTTCTAAGCACATTTATTTCTAATAGAAAGGGTAACCAAATAAAAGTGTATAAATTGGTTACTGAAAAGTACTTTGGTCGATTACGGCAGGTACGAAAGGCGCAATTACTAAATTTTACAGATAGTAAAGCTTTATTCTTAAATAAAGTTTATTGCAATATAACAATGGAAAATTATTGTAAATTATGTGCGCCTATTAAAGCTCGTTGTATGGAGCCGGTCTACTACACCTATTTATTTTGTGATGCTTTTGTGACGTAGTGAAGTATACAGTTTTTTAGAGCGCTTTTTTATCCCGTAATCAGTATCGTTATTGAAACATATTTCACGAGTATAAATATATATTCTATGTAATATTTGTGAATATTATTAATTTTTGTATTTTGTTATACGAATCTGGTCACAGAATAATAATAATAGGGCAAGGTTGGATAACTGATAGAAGAGGGTGGATGAGGGACGCGCAGCGTGGCGCGTTTATAGTGAAGTTATATTGATACTATGATTTAAAAAAAAGTGAAACAAAAATGCGATTCTTTTTATTTTTAACGTGTGGAGAATTCCCGCATGATAAAAAGTAGCCTTCAATATCTAGTAGGTTATATTTTTTAAATAATTTAATTTATTGTTTCCAGAGCTAAATGGTCTTAACTGCATTTACCGTTTTAATATTACGTTGTGTAACTACATACATTTGCACAAGGCAGGCTAGTCAGTAAAGGCACACCGCACGAAGCGGGCAACAGATGCTCGCATTAAAATGAACACTGTTAATTGATGTAAACAACACACATACACACACAGGCTAGTAATGGAAGTAAGGTATCACTCCATTTAATTGGCCATACATGCTGAGGTTACCGCGTTAATTGGAACTAATAACGTAGCTGGGCAAAATTCAGAGTTCGCGCGCAAATTGCTCTATCACTGGAAAATTGCTATGGTATTGTTGAAGTTAGTTGTACGTTAGGTGTCTACAGTTAACGTCTGTTTAAAAATGTACCTAAATGAAAAATAGGGCTTTTGTGTCTTTCGTCTGTGAGAATTTTGGCCTCGCACTCTTGTGCATTTGCCAGTGTCAAGCATAAAAATACTATCAAGTATAAAGAAATGTAGTCAAACAAGTCAGTCACAGTCAGAGTCAAGCAAAGTAAGTCACGGTCAAGTCAAACTCATGCCCTAGTAAAGTGGTGGGGATATTACAGGATTCTATGGAGCCTTGAAAACAACACGAAAATATTCGTTTCACCACGATATAATCATTTTCTCCACACTCGAGCAGGTCCACGTACATTTAATAAATAATAATCTACCATTATTACGCATTAACACTCGAAAATACACAAGTTTAGGAAAATAAAACAACGAAACGACATGTTTTTTTCATGTTGGCCAAACAAGTACCTAATTAGTTACCAAACTCAAATCCTGTGAATTTCAACTCATATTGACTGAAAAGTTAGCACGGAATAGAACTAATAACTTATGATCCAAGTTACAGCAATTGTAAACATTTGAATGTCTGGGCGGCGAACATAGATGTTTATCAAGATAGATCCCGCGACATGACAGTCGCCTACTTTGCATGTCAGTTTATGCTCCAACTAGCACGCCACAGAATTTAGTGCTATCACCGTTGTTTCGGCAGTAGCACGTCAGACAAAACGAAATGTCAAATTGCGCCACAGTAAACTGTAAAACTGTGGTCTTCTCGAAGCAGCTACACATTTTGGAGTACGAACTTGAGCGGTGCAAGTTACTGGTCACAGGTCTTGGTGACACAAATCTTCTATAACAAAGTATCCTTTTAACGCGACCAACCGAGTAAAATTTAATAGCATTGCAAAATCAGCGATGCGTGCCGAGAAGACTGACGACGTTAAAGATCCGACGTGTCGCCGTCTAACCAACCAAGACTGGGAAGACTGTTTGACTAAGAAGAAGAATAATCTATTAAAACTCTTTAAAAGCAGTCGGTCGTGCAAATTGAGGTGAATTACCACTACTTCACCCAATTTGACATTGATTACTACTCATACTTAGTAGATACAAAAAATGCGACATGTTGGGTCTTCGTATAACTTGAAATGCACACGGTGTCTTTCTTGATAAAAGATTTGTGGTTGCAAAGTACTTAGCTTACGCGTTACTCAGTGGAACAAAGTGCCTCGTTTGCACCAAAACCAATAGTCGGACAGTGCATTAGTTAAATGGATACGCTTAACTGTATAGTATCCGTCTAAGTTGCTCCACAATCCGAACAGAAACTTAGATTACTACTTGAAAATTCCAAACTGAGAATTGCAACTGAGATGAAATGTCAGTGCTGATGTCAATGTTGTCAAAGCCACTGTTCTCTTTGTAGATTGGTACTTCACGTTTACAAAACACGAACTAATGCCACAGTATATATGACAGTGCTTATCGTACCGCCTTATTTTTAACCCCTGATGCAAAAAGATTAGTGTTATAAGTTTAATGTGTGTATCTGTGTGTCAGTCGGTGGCATCGTAGCTCACATACGGCAGCTGAACCGATTTTAAACAAGTATTTTTTTGTTGACTGGTTGTTGAGAGTGTTCTTTGCTATTATGATTCAAGAAAGCCAGTACGCTTAGTCCCGGATTTGATAGCTTTCGAAAACTTTTTTCGTTTACGCATTGTTCCATACATTTTAGTAAAGCGCCTCCAGCGGAAACGTGGAGGAACTAAAATCGATAGTATTCGGCGGTATAGATTGCTTCACTCTAATACGAAAAAAGTTTTCGAATACCTTTCAGCCCAGCAATGTATGGAACAATACGTAAAAGAAAAAAGTTTTCGAATACTATCAAAACTTGTACTAAGGGTACTGTTCTGTCGTTTGATGAATATCAGCTCTTTTATCGGGGCTTTGAAAAATATATTAATACTTGTTACACAACTTTGACTCACCAAAATATGAATTATCATATAGAGTGCTAAGTCTGGTAAAAATTAAGCAAGGAATATTATATATTTAAAAACATTATTTATTATTAATAGTATTTTCTTAGCTCAATAAAACTTCATCCAACGTTCTTCCAACTTTTTGATCCCTTCAATATACTTAGTGAGATTTTGGCAACCCTACAAAATAGGCATCGGTTTCATGCATTACCTCTTTTTTGGAGCTAAATCTTTTTCCAACCATCCATTTATTTATTTAACAGGAAACATATATTCTGTCGTCATCATGGAAGTGGTCTATTCCACTTTAATCACCTGGGTGATATCACCTGGGTGCTAAAAGTCGACTCTTTAGTCGACTTTGATCTCCTGGGAATATAATCACCTGAATATATAATAAAGTCGTCAGTTTCCAAGATATCGTCCAACAAAGTTTGACAGCTGTCATCCGAAATGAAGATCTCGACGAGATCTATCACTTTTGCAAAGGAACTGCCAGTGCATGATCGTCAGTTTCCGAGATATCGTCCAACAAAGTTTGACAGCTGTCATCCGAAATGAAGATCTCGACAAGGTCTATCACTTTTGCAAAGGAACTGTCAGTCCAGGATCGACAGTTTCCTTGATATCGTCCAACAAAGTTTGACAGCTGTCATCCAAAATGAAGATCTCGACGAGGTCTATCGCTTTTGCAAAGGAACTGCCAGTGCAGGATCGACAGTTTCCGAGATATCGTCCAACAAAGTTTGACAGCTGTCATCCGAAATGAAGATCTCGACGAGGTCTATCACTTTTGCAAAGGAACTGTCAGTCCAGGTTCGACAGTTTCCTTGATATCGTCCAACAAAGTTTGACAGCTGTCATCCGAAATGAAGATCTCGACGAGATCAATCACTTTTGCAAAGGAACTGTCAGTGCAGGATCGTCAGTTTCCGAGATATCGACCAACAAAGGTTGACAGCTGTCACACTGACATCTGTCAACGCCCACGTCAGCCTATGGAGAGATACCTGAATACAGCAGCAGTGGTCTGATAAGCGTAGGGTAATGATAATGATAACACTGACATCTGTGAACGCCCACATCTAGTAAGCTAATGATGATGATGGTGGATTAGGGCCCATCCTCTCCCTGAGAGAAGGTCTGTGTCCCAGCAGTGGGAAAGATGAAATTATGAAATTTATATTTTAAATTTGGGATACTTTGCGAATGATGATGATAGTGGGCTAGGTTCCATAATCTCTCTGAGGGAAACCCTGTGTCCCAGCAGTGGGAACATGATAGGATGAAATGATGATGATGATATTTCTAATTTGAACAATTTTTTATTGATGGGTGATTAAAAGATACCAAAACAATAATTTGAATCGAGTTGCCTATGGTCACCTAGGTGCAGGTGATCAAAGGCTACTCAAATAATAATTTAAATGGAGTCGCCTATTATCACCCAGGTGATTATATTCCTAGGAGATCAAAGTCGACTAAAGAGTCGACTTTTAGCACACAGGTGATTAAAGTGGAATAGACCCGTGAACGTAGTCTATACTAATATTATAAAGAGGATAGATTTGATTGTTTGTTTGTTTGCATTGAATAGGCTCCGAAACTAATAAACCGATTTGAAAAATTCTTTCATGGTTGGGAAGCTACATTATCCCCGGATGACATAGGCTATATACTATACCCGTGCGAAGCTGGGGCGGACCGCTAGTATAATATTATATAAAACGTCCTTGGTCGTCATACACTTGAACATGCATGTTGCGTTTATAGAGGGACTTGATAAATGATATAAAACAATCAGTGGAAATCGCATACTTTGCGATTCACGCGATCTTTCTTGTCTCACACCTGCAAAATGTGGGATGAGCTACCTTCCACAGTGTTTCCGAGAAGCTACAACACGGGGTTCTTCAAAAGGTGAGTTAATATATTCTTGATGGGTCGGCAATGTAGTTTTGATGCCTCTGGTGTTACAAGTATCCATAGGAGACGAAAACTGCTTACCATCAGCTAAGCAGCCCGTCGGCTTGTATGCTACATACGAAATAAATAAAAAAACAAGACATGGGGCGACACTAGAGTGTCAACGAACTCATTCGAGATACATTACGTTCCAAGCTCAGCACCGTTGTTTCGTTTTCATAATGTATTTTGACAATATTTCAGGTCAATTCAACGTAAAAGCGCAAGTGGAGTGTCGGGGGCGAGTTTCGTAGAGATAGTAGCTTTAAATGCAATATTCAAAACGAGTTTGCGATGGGACGCGCGGGACGAGCCAGACACGTATGTGTTACTGATTGCTGCGAGAATAGTACCCCGGGCATGAATCCACGATGGAGATTCATTCGGACAAACAACTGCTTGTTTCACTTTGTTTTGTATTTATATTAAGGTTAGCTAAACAGGGTTATTAGGAACCCTCGGTGTGACTCGCACTTGACCGGTTTTTATTTAAACGTTTGTAAGCCGATTACTCCTTCATTTGGAAACAGATTTACGTGCATCATTATTAAGTATATTTAATGCATTTGAATTTTCTACAAATTATTGTGACGTTTGCCTAGGTTTTTGTACCTTTTTTTAAAGGCTCGCATTTGACCAAGAACGTTTTACCCATTGACTTTAGGGTATATATAAGATCCTTGCATTTGACTGCCAACTCACCTGATGTAATCCATGGCGTAATATTTTGTTTACTTACTAGGTACTTGTTGTTATTCTAATTAACAACTTAAAAAACTATAACAAACATAAATATAATGAGATCCAAAATAAAAAAATCAATATAAAATAAAATATTTTCACAATAACATAATGCCAATTTACTGGAAAAAAAAAACGAAAATAACAGGGTCAACAGTAAATAGAAAAACAAAAATAAAATAATATTGTGGCATTATTATGTAATAAAACAATACTGGTTGCATTTCCTAACCTGGTATCGTCTACCCATCCGCAAACAAATGTCTCGGGAACCGTCACCTCAACCGCCTCTTTTTGTGTAGATCTGATTTTGTTTTTAAATGTGCCGAGGTCATGAATAGGGCACACCGTTTTATCCTCCGACCCAAAAAATTGTAAAAAGCTAGTTTCAGCAAATTTTATTTTCACCCATATTTCATAAAAGCTATACTGGGGCAAACACAGCACTGCTTTTTCGAAAAATATTATCTAAAAAATAAAAAATAAATTTTTGTGCGGAGGCTATTGGCAAAGGTCGTGAGTTGTCAACCGTACATATTTGTTCACACAAAGCAACGCATGCATGAAATCCTATTTTACGGCTGGGCTCCTTCCGTTTAGAGCGCCTTTTGAATGGCCCATGTCTGAGCTCACTCGAATATCTTAACCCGTACGCTGTCGAGTAAAGTTGGAATATCGACTGCTTCCCTTAACCTTTACCTAATTTAAGTAAACAAATCAGTGTATTTTACTAATTATATTTACTTGTTTTGCTCCGTTTGATATCATCATCATCAGTCAGAAGAAGTCCTCTGCTGAACATATGCTTTTACACTGAACGACAGCCTGCCACCTGCAACCACTGGATGCCCGCGACTATCGCGATGTCGTCGGTCAATCAAGTGGGAGGCCTACCTACGCTGCGTCTTCCAGTTTGTGGTCTCCACTCAAGAACCTCTCTTCCCCATCGGTTATCGGTTCATCGAGTGATGTGGCCTGACAATTGCCACATCAACTTGCAAATTTTTATAGCTATGTCGGTGACTCTGGTTCTTTGGCGAATATCCACGTTCCAGATTCTATCGCGCAAAGATACTCCGAGCACAGCCCTCTCCATTGCCCGTTGTGTGACTATGAGTTTTTTCAAAAGACCTCCCACTAGATGAACCGATGACATTGTGAGAGTCGCGGGCATCCAGTTGATGCAGATGGCAGGCTGTCGTGCAGTGTGGAGTTCTAATGGGGAGGTTTATATATAGCAGTGGACGTCGTCTGGCTGATGATGATTATGATGAACATTCCAGGCCCTGCGTATACACCATCTTCAACCATAATATCATTTCGATACTTAGCATCAGCTATGGTCAAGCGCCAATCCAACCAGCCCAATAATTTAAAAAAATTGGTACGCCAAGATTCTGAATGAGACAAAAATAACATATTACAAAGCCATTTTACCGTACAAATACCTCCCATAGATTTTACTAAAGTTAAAATTTTAAATCCATATCCGCAGCCGTGGTTAATTTATAGTGGTTATGGCCCGTATGGAAATCCGCTGGGCGGGCCGCCGCGCCGTAGATATACTGAACAGCGGTTGGGCGTCGTCGGGTGTGCACGCGTCATATACCGGATTTATATTAAGTTATTATTAAATATTTTGCTATACAGATTTTTTAAGTTTACACTAATCTTTAAACCTGATAGTACTTGTTCTATGAAAGAAATTCGTAAATTGAACCTATATAATTAGATTGGAAGTGATCCGTGCACATAAAATTAATGAAAGGAAATTAGGACACCAGCAAGATTTGAACCTGCGCAACGATTCAGGTAAACGCCTCTATACTCTAGCCACTAAGCTACTGTCGCTTTTTAGGGTTCCATAGGGGAACTAACTACGTGGAACCCTTATATTTTTGTTATGTCCGTCCGCCTGTCTGGCCGCCTGTCTGTCTGTCCATTCGTCCGTTTATCCATCCTGTCCGTTTGTCCGTCCGTCCATTTGTCCATCCATCTGTCCGTCCGTCCGTCCGTCAGTCGGTCCATGCATCCGTCCATTTTTTTTTTTTTAGTATAGCCGGACTCACTTCATTCGGTTTACTGAAATGAAAACTGTTACCGTGTGCCTAGCAAGCTAGACTGTACAGTGCACACTGCACACGCTCGAGTAACCATAAACAACGAGAAAATAATAATATTTTGTACAACAGATTGAAATGCGGTTAAAACTCCCACCGTTACAAAAGGTCCCGCGAGAGCGCCGTTTATTGTTGGTCGCATTTTAATGAACCTTACTGTGGCCGATGAATACCGATGAAGGGCCTATGTTTACCTCCTCTATTTTGTACACAACATGTTTGCGAAATGTGTTTCAGTTATTCATGGCTCCTCGTAGCCATCGAGTGGGCAAAAGGAAATATGAGCCGTGGTCATTAGCAAATAATGAGTCGTTATTGTGTGTTTCAATATTTACCGGCTCTATTCTGTAAATGTATGAAAATATTACTTCAATTACTTTAACATAATCGTGGTATAGGTGAGATTTATTTGCTAACTGCTTTTTAAAACCGGTAGATATTTTTAGCTCCACTATTCTAGATCGTAAATAACACGGCGACGTGACACAAAAATTATTACCCGTAAGCAAAATAATTTAATGCGATGCCTGTAAGACGAATAACGGTGCGGACAATGAAAAATAATTAAAAGTAATAAATCTCTCGGCAGGTAACAAAAAGGTGAAGAGCTTAATAAACGTCGCATGTCTGTGCCTCGAGCGTGGGAACCGACACACACCGTCTGCGCTTGCCCTTATTCCGAAGCGGGCAGAATCTAGAATTTTCTTCTAGGATTTAGAAACTCTAATCAATTAAGGTAATGAACAAAAAAAAAACCTTATTCAGGAATCTGCGATTAAGCATGCGCTTACATAATAATATATATAGTATCTTTTTTATTGAAAGTAAGGTTTGCCATCTCGCCTGATGTTAAGCGATGATGTGGTCTGTGATAGATAATTCAACTCTTAATTTTATTGTTCACACCACTAATGACATATACACGAAAAACATCTTAAAAACAAGTGCAACAATCGGCAATCTTATCGCTAAGAGAGATCTCATCTAGGCAACCTTAACGAACCTTAAAAGCTATACGATGGAGCATTGCTTATCTATAGAAGCAACAGATTCACTCGTGACTTGAACACACAGATTGTAACTATCGGGGAAAACTCATTCGGGTAGCACATTGCACAGCCTAGTAGATCAAAACGCACTGCTAGCCAAAGGACTATCTTCTTTCCTTTCACTTATCTCTATCTTGTGCTATAGTGAACCGGTGAATTCAATTCATTCAGTCAATTTCGTCTCGCGATTTTCGCCAGAGTTATGCTTCTTCCTGCAAGGTGCTACTTGTTGGAGCTATTCGGTCATAATTTTTGCCCACAGCTCATCCCACATTCGAATGACGTGGCCACCCACTTCAGTTTGCCTGCTTTTGCCCAATGTCGACGATTTGTGTTTTGGATGAAATCCGGATGAAAAAGTAGTTCTTTTTAAACTTTGTAAAATATCTACTACTTTTATAATATTCTTAATAAAAGGTACTTAAAAAAGTACTGATTTTCATATTACAAAAAAACGCATCATAAAATCAGAAAAGGCCACCGAATAAGGAAAGGCAGAATAGGGATGTTCTGTCTTTCCTTAGAATATGAAATCAGAATGGACACCTGAAACCATAACTGTGCTTAATTACCTTTTAATTACAAAAGATTCTTTTAATCGTACTAAAGGATTAAAACAATTTATCTTGCCTTTGTATTTGAAAGTAAATAGCGTGATTCATTAAATAAATGCAACTAGGTCCCGATCCCGGGTCCGGATAGCCCGTTGGTCCAGTTGGTAGTGAACCTACCTTCTGAGCTTGGGGGCGTGGGTTCGATTCCCATCTAGAACAAACATTTGTATAATGAACATTTGTGTTTGTTCTATATCTGATTGTTAATATCTATTTAAGTATGTATTTAAAACGATATATGTATATATATCAGTCTCTGGCAGCCATATCACAAGCTTTGCTTAGTTAGGGGTCAGATGACCGTGTGTGAAAAAATGTCCTGAATATTTATTTATTTAGGTTTTCATTCAACTTTGTACTATAACATTGTGAAAATCTGATTGAAAACCACGAATTCTGATCACTTTCGCTAGGTCTTTGAATGTATAACTATTGCAGGTACCCGATGTACTTCAGTGGAATATTAAAAGAAAATGTTTTTATTCAGCTTTTTACAATGTGAATGCACATGTCAGAGCAAATACATTCTTGGACCAAATTAATTGAATGATATTTTAAAAATGTTTTTAATATTATTACTACTTTGATAGTAAGAAAAGTGTAAGTTATTCAAAAGAACTTATACTAGGTTGCACAGAACGGTAGTACTAAGCCTAAAGAAGGTCATTGTAGTCATAATTTTATTATGAGCAACTTTTAATACCGGAGTCAGTTGTTTTAGTACTTACCTTTTTTTAGTATCATGTAATAATTTAGTTATTTCTAGAGTCAATTAGTGTTAAAGTGCGGATTGTGCACGGGCCTAAAGCTTTATGATATAAATAAACAAGCACTGCAAAAATGTTACTAATGGTACAGCTGATTATGTACGCGACTACTGGATTGGTCCCCCATTAAAAGTTGTCCGTAATGATGAGTACAACGACCTGCTTTCGGCTTAGTTACCTATACGTGTAACCCTGTAGAGTTTCAATTACTTGTGAATAATTCATGTCAGACTTGAAACTGTCATGTATTATGTTTTACAAAACTGCTCTACCATGCTAGTGGCTTATATTTATTGTCGTCATGGAGTGAAAAACTGCGTTACCATGCTAAAGCTTTATATTTTTGTATTTTACAGTTGTTGGTTAGAAATACAGATGTTAGCGCTATTTCTCAGAGTAGCCTTAGACAAATAAGTGGCAGTTTCACCAAGCCCGTTCCGTACTCGTACCGTGCCCGTACCGTTCTCTTTCTGCAACAATAATGGTACGTTGCTATATTTACGGCCAACACTGGATAGAATTATGTGGCATCGTGCTAATATTGCGAAGAAGAACGCGGCATGTGGCCTTTCCCACGGTATCCCACGGTCTGTTAGCATTCAATATGAATAAACATCTTTTAGTTAGCTTTTAAAATATGTACCTACACTATATTTAATGAGAAAAGTATCAGTAAAGTATTGTCATGTGCCAAATTACGATCACTCAAAAATACTGTTTTAATAATTACTCTGTAATATCATTCATAACCATTGTAAATTGTACATATCTCGTAGTAGTCTCGTAGCTGCGTAGCGCTAAGATACTGTTATAAAATTATAAATACTTCATCAAAACTCGCTTGAGGATTCAATATAAATTATTACAAAACTGTTTAAACTTACGTTATGTTTATTGGTCGAGACTATCGATCGATTTCAGAGCTCCTTCATCTCGGAGTTGGTCACCCGCGCACTGGTACTGCCAAGGCCACGGTTGCAGATCAATCCTCGATCGTCTCGACCGATAAACATAACGTCAGTGTAAGCCAAAGACTTTCTAAGTAGCTTTACCTAGTCTGTGGTGTAAGCCGTTTTGTAATAATTTATGCTATAAATACTAGCTCATAAAAGTTAGAAAACTGCTTACCTAACATTTTTAATTCGTAACAAAAATAGCAACACGTATCGAAACTAAAGATTCAACTCTCGCGCGACAGTAGGAGTATAACAGAGGGGTTGAATAATTTACGAGTTCACCAACTTTGGCCACGACGGCCTGTTCGGTACAGATGCGAGACTACATATATCACGCCGGGCCGAAGGTTACTTCAATAAAACTTCAGCGAAACTTATTCAAACGCGTCGGTCGGTGAAAGCTGTTTTTAACTTGAATCCACGAGGGCCCACACAAATAAAGAGTCAGCTGACATTTGAAAGCGGATTTTCCAGCGATAAGTTATATAAGTAAAGACAACATTCTTGGCTGGTTGCCATTTTACTAAATTTTATGTTTTTATAGGCAAATGGGCAGACGGCCAAGCTGATGGTGAGTGTTTGACGCTTATAGTTAAAGGGTAAAAAATAATGAAAATTTAAGCATTCAGTAGCATTTGTTTATATTACTGAATTACCTGTTGCCCACGACTTCGTACGCGAAGAGTTTCATTTAGCATTTCAGCCTGCGTTGACATCCTCAATTCATCCTTTTCCTTTGACCCTTTCCTTTATTTTTAGGGTTCCGTACCTAAAGTGTGTAAACGGGACCCTATTGCTAAGTCTGCGTCCGTCCGTACTACCTATACCATTTAAACCGTAACTACATACCGGCTGTATCTTTCAAACCAAAATAGACAAACAGTTGAAATTTTCACAGTATATGTAGTGTTCATCATCATCATCATCATTTCAGCCGTAGGACGTCCACTGCTGGACATAGGCCTCCCCCATCGATCTCCAAAAGGGCCGGTTGGAAGCGGCCTGCATCCAGCGTTTCCCTGCGGTCTCTTTTAGGTCGTCTGTCCATCTTGTGGGTGGACGTCCTACGCTGCGCTTACCAGTCCGTGGTCTCCATTCCAGAACCTTTCGGCCCCATCGGCCATCTGTTCTGCGTGATATGTGCCCTGCCCACTGCCATTTCAACTTACTAATCCGGTGGGCTATGTCGGTGACTTTCGTTCGTCTACGGATCTCCTCATTTCGGATTCGATCTCGTAGAGAAACCCCGAGCATAGCCCTCTCCATAGCTCGTTGTGCGACTTTGAGCTTGCTTATGAGGCCCATAGTGAGAGACCACGTTTCAGTGCCGTATGTCATCACTGGTAACACACACTGGTCGAAGACTTTCGTCTTAAGGCACTGAGGTATTTTGGACGAGAAGACGTTGCGTAGTTTACCGAACGCTGCCCAGCCGAGTTGGATTCGCCGATTGACCTCTTTCTTGAAGTTGGACCTACCTAGTTCGACTGTTTGTCCTAGGTAGACGTACGCGTCAACAGCTTCAAGAACTGAGTTCCCAACTGATACTGGGGTGGGCACAACATGGATATTTGACATGACCTTTGTCTTGTCCATGTTCATTTTAAGGCCCACCTGTTGAGAGACTCGATTGAGGCCTTCGAGCATCATGCTGAGATCCTCCATCGATTCTGCCATGACCACAATATCGTCGGCAAACCGAAGGTGAGTGATGTACTCGCCGTTGATGTTGATGCCGAGTCCTTGCCATTCCAGGAGCTTGAAGGCATCTTCCATTGTGGCAGTGAACAGTTTCGGAGAGATAACGTCTCCCTGTCTCACGCCTCTTCGCAATGGAATTGCCTTCGAACTCTGCTCCTGTACTCGGACCGACATGGTGGCGTTATTGTACAAACACTTCAACACTTCGACATACCGATAGTCAATACGGCATCGCTGGAGAGACTCAAGCACCGCCCATATCTCGACCGAATCAAAGGCTTTCTCATAGTCCACAAACGCTAAACATAGTGGCAAGTTATATTCTTCGGTCTTCTGTATAACTTGGCGTAGCGTGTGGATGTGGTCTATGGTACTATAGCCTTTTCGGAAACCGGCTTGTTCGATAGGCTGGAAGTCATCGAACCTGCGATCGAGACGATTCGTGATGACCCTCGAAAACAGCTTATAAACATGGCTCAGAAGCGAGATGGGTCTGTAATTCTTCAGCAAGGTTTTGTCACCTTTCTTAAAGAACAGCACCACCACGCCTCTGTTCCATGCTTCTGGCGTTATACCTTCGAGTAAGACAGAATTAAAGAGCTTCTGAAGGACTCTGAGTACCGGTGTTCCACCCGCTTTCAGAAGCTCTGATGTGATTCCATCGTCCCCCGGCGCCTTGTTGTTCTTGAGCTGTTTCAGGGCCATCCTAATCTCGTACAGGCTGATGTCCGGGATATCTTCGGTATAGTGTCGGCTCAGCTTGGCTCTTGGGTCTTTGGCCGAGCTGCTCACAGGTTTAGCAACCGAAGTGTATAGCTGTCCATAGAACCTTTCGATTTCCCCTAAAACCTCAGCTTTGGTCGACGCTACACTACCATCTTCCCTCTTCAGCTTTGTCAGCTGGCTTTGCCCAATAGACATGTCTCTTGCAAACACTTTGGAGCCTTTGTTTTGCTCAATCGTCTCTTTAATACTGTTCGTATTAAAGGTACGTATGTCGTGCCGCAATGACTTCCAAATTTGTCTATTGAGCTGCCTATATGAGTCAGCGTCATCGGAACATTGTAGTTGTAACGAGCGTCGATCAGCCATGAGGTTACGGGTATGGTCGGATAATTTAATGTTACGTAGTTTATGTAGTGTTACTTCCGATTTACTATTATCTATACTAATATTATAAAGAGGAAAGATTTGATTGTTTGTTTGTTTGTTTGCATTGACTATTCAAACCGAAACTACTGAACCAATTTGAAGAATTATTTCACTGTTGGGAAGCTACACTATCCCCGGGTAACATAGGCTATATATTTTTTTTTAAATAGGGGAGATCATTACTAAAACTCCAATAATGTAGGTAACCCAAGGTGTAAAAAAATAAGATTTACAATTTTAACATTGCGTGTTTGACAGTTCTAAGACAGGACAACGTCTGTCAGGTCAGCTAGTATAATAATAATATAAAAAAGTTATAACTAATATCCATACAATAATCCCTCCATTCAATAAATGTTTTTAACGTATCTTTGTATTTGCTCTTGTGTAAAAACTAAAATACGTACAAGCATTGAACTTGGCAGGATTATAGTACATATTCTAAAATATAACAAGAAATAATACATAATGGCAAAGTGTGAGTCGGTGACAAATATCTTTTCATTACCAAGTTACGTAGGGCGCGGTCGGTACTTAGATGACCGCCTGGGCGTGTTGTTGTCTTTTGCGCTATTTTTATTTTTTATTTTGTGGTGGTACAAAACCCTCAGTGCACGAGCCCGATTCGCACCTGGTCGGTTAATTTGTCCTTTAGTATTTGACAATTTATATGGCGGTACGGATCCCTCAGTGCACGAGTCCGACTCGCACTTAGCCGGTTTATTTATTTTCTTTCGTCTCGGTTGTCTACACCTCATATGATATCTATCTGCCTAATTTCACCTTTGTAAGTACAGTCGTTTTTGAGATTTCGTGATTAATGAGTACTTAAGTAATACATCAAAATTATTAAAATACAGATTTTTCACGAAATAATATTAAAAAAAACTAACTAAGCTACGAACCCACGAAGCTTAAACTTTGTAATATCTGTATCTGTGACGGAATTCGCTAAGAAAGATTTTACGAAATAGCCGGAAAGGCAACCCCCTACCCCACCCTCTTTCGGCCATTTACATTAAATAAAACACTGCATCACGGTGAAGGTTTAAAAATATTAAATTTAGTACTATTGAATATTTTGCTCTGTGTCAATATTCCGACACTTCACAATTTATTTGTTCAAAATGTTCGTGAACTTTCTCAATACATTGTCAAAGAGCAAAATAGAAACTTCGGAGTTTCCAGCGATAATGTTTGAATAACTTCTCTCGACTCGTATTGACAACTTTTGGGACGTCTTTATATCAACAATCAGGACAATTTTTGTGACTATTCCCAACAATAATTTACCAAGTATTCTTTACGAATTTTTGTTGCGAACGAGTTTGGTGGAAAATCGAGTTTTCTTAAATCAAAGTAACATAGATACAAGTGATTTTGGTATGGCAAGACTAGGTTATCCTAACAGATGATGAACAAGTATTTTTTAAGATATAGAAACAAGTTTTTTCCTGTTAAAAAAACCCCGAAAGCCATGTTTTTAGCGGATGGCTTATCGCAAACCCGAACAAATGATGAACCTTCACTTTCATTTCAAAAGATGTATTCTTTGATATGAACAGTTTTTTAAGCCGTAATTTTTATGTTGTATTTGTGATGACGTCAATGTGTGTGTTAGATAGCCCGTTGGTCTAGTTTGTAGTGATCCTGCCTTTTGCGCTTGGGTCTTCAATTGAACCCACGCCGGGTTCAATTGAACCTAGGACTAACACTCATGTGACGAACATTTGTGTTTGTTCTATATCTGGGTGTTAATTTCTATTTAAGCGTGTATTTAAAAATATATATGTATGCATAACAGTCTCTGGCAGCCATATTACAAGCTTTGCTTAGTTTGGGGTCAGATGACCGTGAGTGCAAAAATATCCCAAATATTAATTTATTTATTTAGTGATAATCCGTCAACCCACATAATATACCTACTCGTATCTAAAGACACTTCATTTGCCAACATCTGTAGAGACATTTTATTACAATCCGCCTTTCATGTTCCCTCTCCTGGGACACAGGCCTTCTCTCAGAGAAGGAGCGGGTAGACCCAATACACCATGCTGGCCCAGTGCATGTTAGTGAATGAAAGTTTTGTGGTTTCGTGGACATCGGTTTCCTTGCCATGTTTTCCTTCGCCGTTTTTGATCAAGTGCAAAAACGGTATATAATTTATTTAGGTACTGAATAAGTCATTGGTTCAGGGTCGAGGATCGAACCAAGTGCCGTCAGATTGTGAAACGCACACGTTACCACCATCATCGCTTCTAGACCTTGAATCGAACTACACCTCGTTTTTTTTTAAATTGTCAAGCCGTACTATGCAACAGGAGGTATTATATGGACATAGAAACATATTCACAAAAAAAAATATTCTCATACTGGGCAGTCGGGTAAAAAGAGGCAATGCGTGGTCGCTAGTAGCATTTATAACTGAACGTTACCGTGGGGAATGATGACACGGTACGCTTTAATTATTACAGAGGAAATAAATCGCTAAGGCGAGACCGCAGGTCGGGTCATATTGTTATTCTTTTCATACAAACATAGCTAAGTACTAGTAAAAAAAACGAAAGCATTTTGCCCGACATTGACGAAACTTGGTACGCATATTTAAATTGTAAGTATGTATTTCTAATATGATTTTCTTGTATAAAAAACTAATCAAAAAACTTATTATTTATTATGATTTAACGAAAATCATTAAGGAGATTCTATTGACAAATTATCAAGTTAGAGGTGTAGATCTCGAAAAAATAATCTAGTAGTACATACATTTATATAAAAAGTATGAAAATAATTCGATGTCCGGGGTGCCGTTAAATGTCGCATTCCTCCACAAGCTAACTCGATCGCGCGTTTTCGACATAGTTATGTCGAAGGAAAAAAAAACATTTATTAGAAATAACAAAATGAACAGGCAATAATATATTACCTATTTTAAAGCAATTTTCATGTGAATATTTTAAAGCATACGGGCGTAAAAATAAAATAAAATAAATATCATGAAAAAAAAATCCTTACTGTTTTTTTTTTTGCTAAAATAAAAATAAATACATTTACAATAATAATGTTTTTTTCTTTTAAATTTGTGTTTTTTTTTTGTTCGCATATTTTTTTATTATAGTAATTTTTTTATATAAAAAAACTACAAAAATAAAAAAAATGCGAACGAAGGAGGAGCCGTCTGGAACAAAGTTAGAAGCTTTTGGCCAACTTTGTTGTCAGACTTTTTAGTCTCTTCAAGGTCTCAGCCTTTCAGGTCAGCCCATACAAATTTACTTACATACTATGCATGCTTTAATTCAGTTTATCATTTCACTTGTGCCGTATGCAATCCAATATTCATTTTGTTATTGTTATGGACGGTGTATTACAGCATTTGTGCACAAACTCTGGTTTTTGTTACCATCCCGGTGCGCCGCACAAGTTTGTCTGTACGTACATGCATTTGCATAAAACTAGAATTGTCCCCAAAAAGCGTGTGTTAGTATTGTAACCAAACTTCCGGTATTTGGCTCTGTATTGCCGCGTAGTTTTTGAGCATAACATATTTATAATTTGTATCACATCTCATTATTCCACATCTTAGTATATCTAGTAACTTTAAACAAGCAATTCTTGTTTATATTATTGCACGCGCGGCTCAGGCGAAACGTGACGCGCGCACTTATTAGCATTGTAGCAGGTTTGGACGCAAGTTACCAAAAGTCCAATAAACGGCTTCTGTTAGACACGCATAACACCAAATATGCAGTTAATAAAATACGCAAACGCAATTTACTAAACAACTTATTACACAGGTTACCACTACTTTTGCGTTTTTGGCACTTTGCGCTGAAAAGTTGTAGCACATGGAACGTGTAAGGAAAAAAATACCTTTAGCAATCTGCTAAGCCAGGTTGCTGATTGTGACAAGGATTTATAAAATACACCTAACAAAGGCTGTTATAATACCAAAACTTCATCATTACAACTATTAGTTACCGACAAAAGTGTGCTATAATTTTACAAAAGCACACTTTTATATTAAGCAGCACACAACTGCAAAACAAGATGATCAAATTTAATGTCATCAAATGTAAGTGCTTAAGGACAAACTGTAGGTATAAAACTTACATTAAAAAAACAGAGTTACAACCCTACAATAATTGTACACTCAAATTACGTTTTGCACACTCGAATAGATAACTTTAGGACGCGAGTCAAGCAGAGTTTCACAAGTGTCGGATCCGCGACATCTGTGACAGCAGTCGCGTCAACATAAAGCGCAGTGCACACACGAGACGCGCCGTCAAATCTTGTCACTGAATATAGAGTAAATACTCGAGCTTGGAGTACATTGGAGCGGCCCTCGTGCTCAAGCACACTCTCAAGTTCGCGCCACTTGGCGGGTGTTTAGCAGACTGTGTAAACAATCCCCTTCTTCTGATTTATGTGTTACGTGAATTGGTTTTAGAATAATATTTCCTTTGCGTATTAGCTGGCTTCGAAGAAATTGATAGTTATTTATTTTTTAATAGTACAAAACAGATGACAAAGTTTTTTATCCTACACAGTTTAGGCTTACGAAATACATTTTATATTCCATTTTTTTTTATCGATGGCCTTAGTTCAGTGTGGACGGCCTAAGGTTAAAATGATGATGATGACGATGATATTCCAAAGGTCTAGATATCGTAAAATAACACTTCTTATATTAACTTCTTTTTTAGGGTTCCGTACCTCAAAAGGAAAAAAACGGAACCCTTATAGGATCACTTCGTTGTCCGTCTGTCTGTCTGTCCGTCTGTCAAGACCCTTTTTCTCAAGAACGCGTAAAGGTAGCAAGTTGAAATTTATACTAAATACTTGGGTCTACGGTTTCTTTCGGCTGTAAAAAAATAAAAGTTGTAAGTCAACGCAATCAAAAGATATGAACGTTTATGTCGCATATTTTGCGATTTCACAGGGGAACCAAAACCTATAGGGTACTTCCCGTTGACCTAGAATCATGAAATTTGGCAAAAAGCAAGGTCTCATAGCACATATATAGGAATAAATCCGAAAGTTATAAATATGAAGGTATATCATTTAAAAATGATTATTTTGCTATTACAAACTTACATTTTGTAGTTGGAATGTATGGAAGAACCTTATTGTCAACTACAAACTTAAGTTTGTCTTTCAATATTTTAACTTCAGTTAGTTTTTTTTTTGGTCTCGCGCTCTTAGGGTTCCTTTATGTCGTATATTTTGCGATTTCACAGGGGAATCAAAACCTATAGGGTACTTCCCGTTGACCTAGAATCATGAAATTTGGCAAGAGGCAAGGTTTCATAGTACATATATAGGAATAAATCCGAAAGTTATAAATTTGAAGGTATTTAAAAATAATTATTTTGCTATTAGAAACTTACATTTTGTAGTTGGGATGTATGGAAGAACCTTATTGTCAACTACAAACTTCAAAGTTGTCTTCCCAGAGACTGTGGGATCGGCCGATCTGTGAACTAGCATGGAAATCGCTACTAGATACGTGTCCTAGTATTGCAGATCGCGCTCGTATTCTTGCTGTCTCTGTTTGGGAATCGGGACTTTGGTTGCAAGCCATGCCCTCTTTTAACACAGGTAGCCTTTTAGATCCAACCGCATTTCGTCTAGCTGTCAGCTTACGCTTGGGTGTAAGGTGCTGTGAGGCCCATCGCTGTCAGTGTGGTACTGCTGTTGACCAGCTCGGTCACCATGGTCTCTCTTGCTCGAGAAGCGCTGGTCGTATTGGCCGACACGCTAGCCTGAACGACATCATACGCAGGGCACTTTCCACCGCCAATGTCGCAGCGCCTGGTTAATGCGACGCGTGACCAAAATGCTGGCGTGTTTCTGGCTCAACGCGATAGCATTGCCATTCAACGTGGTAATGCCGCCAGCATGTTGGGTACGCTGCCAACTGGTAGTGGGCTTGAGCATTTGGATTGTCTTTAGACCTTCAACGGTCTATGGGCAGTCTAACTGTATTTGTAGTGTTAGTTTTAGCTTGTATTTTGTTTAGTTATTAAAGGCACTTGCCCAGTAAAAAAAAAACTACAAACTTAAGTTTGTCTTTCAATATTTTAGCTTTAGTTAGTTTTTTTTTTGGTCTCGCGCTCTGAGGGTTCCGTCTGACGGAACCCTCAGAGCACGAGTCCTACTCGTACTTGTCCGGTTTTTTTTTTTTTTTTTGATATTGACTTTTACTGTTGGCGTTTTGGCCTCTACAGCTTGACCGGACTAGTTAGCGAACGCAGAGTGCGTAAATATTAACTTCTTCTCTTTTATTCGCATTTATATTGCTTTGCCGATATTAAAAATTAATTATTTATTAATTAAGCTGGTACTACAGTTCTTTCTCTATACACACTGTTTTACCAGTACGTTGCTGCAAATTTAGCGAAAATTTAATTAGCCAACGCGTAAATAGCAGTAGTCATTCTGCAAGTTTTGCGCTTCTGAAAAATAAACTCGTGCTAGACATCAATACTACCCTACTAGATACTCTACCTGCGGGCAGATTCTAAAGCAATCGTTTTTGTTTGTCTTTGTCACTCCTGTGTTCATCTCAATAAAAGTGACTGGGGCTGGGAAAAAACCCTAACGCTCACAGCGATCTTATATATTCAGCATCTGAAAGATTCCTTTTAAAGTTTTGGTGGACAGGACATGAGCTTTGTATGAATATTTTTATACCCAACATGGCTTAGTTCAAATGCGCAAACTCGTACAAAGCTATTTCAAAGGAAGCTTTTAAAAGCACGTGGGCTAACGTAAACGCGCACGTAGGGCAAAACACTGAGGCAAACAGTGTATTGGCTTGAACTAAACTTTTCACTAAGCCTATCCAAAATTAGCTTGGTAAGAACTAAAGTGGCTTGCACTGGATGATAACAACTTACCTCAGTAATTTTTAATGAGCCAAATATGGTACAGGAAATTAAGATAGCCTAGGGTTCTTATTCCATCTGAATGGTATTTAAATGATATATGATAATTATTTTTGAATCATGTATTCTTGTTTTTTTAGGGTTCCATGGTACTACAATAAACCCTTATACCTAAGTTTGTTCTGTCCGTCCGTCTGTCCGTACGTCCTAATTTTTTAGATCCTTCTAATTTCTTTAGTTATAGTGCATGAAACTTTGCACACTTGCAGTTTTAGTATTTTAGGGGTGGCTGTGGTCCATGTGAAATGGTTTTTTTTGCTGTACTTCTCATGTGATTATATCGTTGAATATTTATTTTAAAATGAAAGGTAAGGTTTATTATATCATTTTTATTCTTTGCAAAATATGGCCCGCCAAAATGGCATAAAGTTGCAACAAAAAACATAGAAACTTGTTTCTTGCCATGCATGCCATGCTTCTTCTGATAGGTCATATTAAACACCTCTATTCAAAATTATTTTAAACATTTTGTGATTTAGCGTTATAGCGATAAAACTGTAATAAATTCAAGACGTTCTGTCTCAAAGAACATTGTTCTTTTCATGAAATGATCTGAACAAAGAATGTTTCCAAAACAATTTTCTTTTTAAGTAAACCATAAAAAGGATTTATTGGAAATTTGGCTAAGTACACCGAGCTTAATTCGTTCGAATTTTTCTATGACCAGCAATTTCTGAATTGAGAATGTGACTACAATTATAAATGGCTGTTCCGTAGCCTGGGTTTGGTTACGAAACCCCACGATATGCGTGTCTCAACACGCTTTTGGGTATTGATAATGATAATGATAGTGATAATTTTATTCATAATAATAATTACATGTCAACACATTACACACAACATTGTAATGATTCCCTGCAGATAAACGAATGTTTATAAACTAAAATAAAAAATGTCTATCTTCAAAATGCATCTATGTGCGTTTTGTAATACAAGTAACTGTGAGAACCCATAAGCATAATTATAATACTAGCTTGTATGAACCGTTATACACCAAATAAGCCGGCAGCACCTGAGCAGTGCAGCTGTGCGTGTAGTTTATGCGGTGTGTAATGGTTCATACAGTTACTTTTATTACTAAACGCGTGGGCAACGTTTAAGCTGCGCTACTGCTGCTTTTGGTTTGAGCTAGTACCAAGTAGTGTGATGTGCGTATTTTAAACGCAACGATTTAATATTTGAACTACAGTTGTTTGTATGGAGATGAGTCTCTGTATTTGCAGCACCAACGTAGCACAGTTTGCTCAGTATTTCCCGAGTGGAGTTAAACGGAAGACGTCGCAAAAAGAAATAAACAGAGTTCTGCTAACGCTCAACTTGATTTTCCACGCCATCCAAATACTCTAGGGGCTAGTGTACAGGCAAAGTTATAGACATGAGTAGATATGTTGAAGTCTCTAATACTAATGCGAGCATTAAAGAACGTTGCCGATTTTTGAATATAAAAATTTAGTACCCGCGCTTCTTTTTTTACAAAACTATGTTTTACTAGAATTTGAAATTAAAAAACATTTTGTGAACTTTCTATTTAGATTTAACGTTTTTTGAAGTAATAAGATAAAAAAAACACTTTATAATTTTAGTATACCTATATACGAGTAACTAAAGTTGCTAGATAATATCCATTAACTCAGTATCGAACTATTACATAGAACTGCTGCAATATGATACCACCAGCACTCTAGTATAGAAAAATCAATTCAATTTAAAAAGCACCCAAAAATGTGTTTTTGAAGGTATTCAGATATTATGCCTTGTAAGTATAAGCGGAGGAAGGCTTGAACCTTAAAATTACCTGTTCACCCCACGAAGCCAGGTGATATTGGAAAACTTCCCGCCGGCCGCGCTAATGGACTTACGCAAATTGACTTCATTAAAAATTAATAATCCGCTGCTAATCAGGATAAACCGTAATTTTTGGAAGGTATGAAGATGATTCGTGATAGACACTTCCGTGGCTTTACAATTACTTAAAGAGAAAATCTTATTCAACATAATCGAGAAACCTGAAAATGAATTAAAACATATTTGAAATTAAATTTTTGTTTGTGTCCTAAATGCTCTTCCTCGGTCCTAGTTTTTTAGCTCTTAACAGCTGCTGTAAATTGTACAAAACCAATGAAAAATCGTAAATCCTGATCACTTTTGCTAATTTGTTTGTGGACTTCAGGAAGGAAGTTCTTAATTCAGTTCATTTTTATAGTATTATTTTTTATGTATGTCACCGATTACTCCGATATTTGTGAACCAATTTACGTGTTTTTTTATTATGTAGATGAAACTCTCGATGTGGTCGCACCAAAATTTCAGTAACTTTGGCTCAGTAATTTTTAAACCAGTTACAATATTAATAAATATAATATTAAGATTATGATTGATTTATAAGATATTATTATGATTAATAATTTTAATGATTTGGCAATATAAATAAAAATGGTTGAGCGTTTACTAATTATGAAGTCGTTTAAAAAAAAAAATACTTACGATTATGGATAGTAGGCGCTGGTAGTGGGGCTGGTGGTGGTAATTATTTTACTACAGTAAAATGTTAAAAGTATTAATTTGCGGTTTAATAGATTAGTTTATTAGTAGTTAGCATTTAATTTGGTTTTACCTGTACTGTATAATTTTCTTTTGTTTCAAAATGCTTGTTTTTTTTTTGTAGCAGCTGTCAAAACTAAAATCTTATACTTAGTATAAGTAGCTCGTAGCTTCCAATTTCCGTTACTACGCTCTAGTAAAAGATGGCTCTCTGTAATGATCGTAAAGGAATACTTTATTTTTCATTCCCATTTTATCAGCATTATTGCGACTTCCTAATCTAAAGGTAAAAGACATTGTGACGGAACTCGATTAAATTAAGTTACTACAGCGAAAAAGAGAGCAATTTCGATTCTCATAGAATTCAAATGAGCTTTTTATTCAAACGGAGGACTGGAGACACTAAAACAGACGGTTTCACTCTATTGCATTAGATTAGACGAACATAGCTATACTTTCCATATTTTAAACTGACATCAGCTGGTACCTACCTACCTATTGTTTGTTTTAGTTAAAATAATGTCAATTATCATTTCCAGGAAATAAAAGTTTTATTTTCATAGACATTATCCTTTATTTAAATATTTTTCCTAATAGATCTTACATAAAGCCAGGCGATATGATACGGAAATATGATTATTTTTTGGTAATATTACATTATGAACTACTACATTTAATTAACTGGTAGTTTAAAGCTATAAAATGCTTTAAAGCAAATAGTACCAAAGGCTAACAAAAAATATATTAAATAAGTCGTATTAAATTTACTAAAACATTTTTGTCATCTAAGTATAATTATGTTGATATGATTAATTTTGTCTAAATTATTTTTACCCTAGGGAATAAACAACACTAACATCAATTATACATAATATTATAGGAAGTTTCAGTTCACATAATAATAACATTTTCTACATAAATATCTTGAAATTAAATAACTTCATACATGATAATTATACAATTATCTTTTGGTACTACACAAATAATTATGAGTCCTTCAACAAATCAGAGACTAATTTTCACATAACTTTGACCCGCGAGACCTTGAAATGTGAACATTTATAAGGTCTTCATTTTTTTTTTTTTTTTTTGTAAGTACACTGATATGTATGTATATACATAAAATATATAATATATGTACACTGACACACCCCCTTTGTGAACGGTTTATTATGTAGATGAAGCTTTAGATGGTCCCACAAAAATTTCAAAGTGTTTTTAACCAGTTCCAATAATACGCGAGATATTTTGTTCGAGAGCTATAAAATCGGTTTTCCATATTTCACATACTCACATTTCACATAATATTTTATACATAATCAGTTTCACATAATCGAGCAAAATTAAGCCATAAAACAAAAACAAACGATTTTTAGATCACGGCAAATCCTTGAAATCCTTGCTTTATGAGCAACAGGGACAAAGACAAAAAAAAACAACAACAAAAAGTATACGTTTCAAGTTCAGGCGGGTCAAATTTGTGAGACAATTGGACGCTAAGTATAAGGACTAAAATATTTTTCTTAAAATAAAATAAATAAATTGAATTCTACTACTAAGTAATAGCGAAACGTTATGGCGTTATAACATTATATCCGAAAATATCTATGTATGATTTTTGAGGCCGTTATAATTATGCTAGAGGTAACTTTTTGCTTATTATAATTTTAAACAATCATAATTTTATTCTAGTTCATAATTAGGTATACATTTAGCACTAAAATTGTATTTTTATGTTACAATAATTAATCGTTTTACTTAAAGTTAGAGCATTATTGGTTATTCATAAGCAAGGTACCAATTATTTACAAGAAGTATTTACAAAATTATGAAAGTAATTATTTTTCTAGTGACTTTCCCTACAGAGCAACTATACTAATTAATACCTATGAATGCCTACCGTCGTCGTCGTGGAATAGATCTAATATTGTGTCCAGGTTTTGGCTGCAAGAAACATTAAAAACATTAATAGTGCCTATTTGTAAGACCGTTCGTGAACAAGGTGTCGCAAATTCGCGACTCAAGTAAAACGTTCGCGTCGACTAACGACTGACTGTGCGCTTAAAGTGCACTGGGCAATTTTATCGATTAGTAAACGAAGGAGTCGCGACGCTACTCGAAAAGTAGTGTCTGTGTTGCGTCGCCTCGTGTACGAACAGTCTGGTATCAGTAGTAAAGGTCAATTCATAAAAAAAGCTCTCAGAATAATGGTAATTAATATATTAAAAAAGAAACATATTAACTTAATTTAGCCAAGGATAGTGAAACTTTTTTTGAGTGGAAAAAAATTCAGAATTGTGTTTATTGACTCAATTATTTTTAAATGTATAAGATATAGAAGTTTTTTTAAAACATTATTCTGAATGCTTTTACATGTAATCAACCTAACCTACTTCAAATTTTTGTATCGATATGAAACTTTGCAAGTATAATTAATTCTATTGCTCTATATAAGTGTAATGTCAGTCGAATGACAATACAACAATTTGGTACCATCAAGCTGATCTGATGAGAATTAGGACATGGAAAGCGGAACTCTTCAATGGCGTGAATGATACTCACAGAGCCATCTAGTGGAAACACTTTCTTCTTTCCGCTAGATGACATTGTCATTTGTTTAGCTATTTAATGAGTTCCATAAGCATGTTTTTTTAGTTTTTTCATACTGCATTTAAAAGAAATAATAACTCATACCTTTATAATGCATGTCACGATGCATGCTGGGGCAAGTCTTTCCAGGGTACTGGAAATAAAAAGAAACAATATAGTTAACCTCATAAACTCATACATACGTATACCTCAGTTATGTGGTTCTATTAGTTCTTACTCTGCAAATTTCAAGGTCAACGTGAATAGGTATCTGTTAAGGCTGCTTGGTTCATCTTTGACCACATCATCGTTTACTAACAGGCGAGTTGGTTTTAAAACGCAGACTTATACGCAATAGAAAAAAAGGGTACCTATTCCATGTCGCAAGTTTTCTGTTGTCTAAAAACTCTGACAGTTGACCACTCTGCCTATACTGGGTTACGCGGAAAGGGGGTACTAAGCCCTAAGGGCTAAGCCAAAAGGTGTCCATAGCCCTCATCATTATGAACAACTTTTACTATGGAAGTAACTCTGAAATCACGAAAAAAATAAGTTGTTCTATAGAACACGGTCACTGCCACTCGACGAAATTTATGGAACAGCAGATTTTTTTTTTCGCGATCAAGGTTTGGTCCCGTCGTAAAAGTTGTTCATAATGATGAGTACAACGGTCTCCTTTCAGCTTAGTACAATTCCGTATAACTCTGTATACGTAACTTACGAGTACCTTGCTGAGATCGAAGTCAATGTTGGTCCTGACCGCGCGATGGTGAAGCGGCTGCGGCGGTCGGAAGTTGTTCCCGAGGGGTGCCTTCGGGTGTCGCGCATCACCTTGCATCAGCCGTCGCAAACCGTGCAACTGCAATCAAAAGCATGTGTGAGTCAAATCATTTATTACACATTAGTTACGACCCGCGGCTTCGCTTGCCTGAAAATTGATTTGTCTCAAGTGGAGAACAATATCAGATCAAAAAATAATAATTAGATTAGCCTATTATACTTATATTATTCCAGAACCTAAATTACCGACATTCAAAATGTAGAATTGAGCTGGTTTCATAATACCAATAACTATGTTCGAGTGCTTATAAATTTTGAAGTCGGCTTTTTACACTGATAATTAATTATTCAATACAGAAATTATAATCTTAATTTATCTTTGAGATGCCAAACTTTTGTTGGCAAATTTCATTGTTCAACATTGTTGGTTCAGGATTTAGTCGTGACAAGTTTTTTTTACTGTTTGTTTGATAGTCACTTTATTAGAATAACTTCGATAGAGTTACTCTATCAGAATAATTTTGATAGAGTTACCTACTCTGATAGATTTACTTTGATAGAGTTATATAATTACTCTTTTACATTGATAATATTCACCAACAACGTTACCGTAATGGAAACCTTTGTCACATGTAAAATTCGCATGTCATGCCCGAAATAAATACACAAATAATAATATCTGAGCGCAAACATTCAAACCGCACTTTACGTTATACCACGCATGCTGAAATCAATGACATTTGTTTCCGTGAATAAAGTTTTTTTTCCCCAATATTTTTTACGTTCTTCCATTCAAATAACGTGTGTCCTTGATTATGTAAAAGGTATACTTTTAGCGTATCAAAATTGTTTGAAATTTGTGAATATGGAGCGTTGAATTAAACCCTTAAGTCTACACTAAACTTTAGTTTGTGAATCTAATATCAGTGCTAATACTTTCTAAAACTGATTGCAAAACCCATAGGAGCATGTTCAGCTTTCATTATAACGCTATAAACAGTGAGGTGAAGAGCGATTTCTAGTAAATTGAAATTTCTTCCTTTTACATGGTACTCGTGCTAGTGAGTGCTAGTGGATATCATACTCAGAGAATAGCAGTATGGGTACTTGATCAAAAACCTTGCATTAAACTTTTAAAAAAAAGTATGTTGTATTTTATTTGGAAATAATCACACTTAGACAGTTCTAGACAGTTTCTACAAAACAACGAACAAGAAATGAACTAAAGAGTTTCTTTACGTGGTTTGCAGTATAATATTTATTTCTTTCAATATTTTTTTCAAGCTGTGTTTAGTACTTTGAAATAACATGGTATGTATCAGATTTATGTATGCTCGGGGTTTCTCTGAGAAATCTTATCCAAATGAAGTTATTCGCCAGAGACCCAAAGTCGCCGACATAGCTCAGCATATTAGCAAGCTGAAGTGGCAGTGGGTCGGTCATATCTGTCGCAGAACTGATACCCGTTGGAGAAAATGTGTTCTAGAGTGGAGACTAAGAAGCGGCAAACATAACATGAGACGCCCTAAGACTCGATAGAGTGACGACGTACGCAAGGCAGTTTTGGATCGGGCTGTGGTGTAGGGTAGACCGAGGCAAATCGGATCAATGGGTGAATCGGATCAAAATAAGAAATATGTTAATATTTTGAAAAAAGTGATGACACGGAACGCAAGTGACTGGCGTCTCATGACCCCCTTCCGCCCCACACCTCCTGCCATCGGAAATATTTCGATATGACTAGTACATCAGTGTCAGTGCTGCTCGTAGTGAGGCGCATGTTTGTGTGCGTTACAATTTTGGCGCTCATCTAAGGTACGTACTTACTATTTCTCTGTGTCATTCTAAGGATTTGAGTTAAAACTTTGGACAATATAGCTTATATTGATTGGGAAGGGGCCTATTTAAGAAAACATTTTAGTTTTTAAGCCCAATGTTATTGGTAGTAGTGTGTAAAATATTTATTTCAAAAGTATTTTTATATTAAAATATGGGGCTGTTCGGATCACATAATCGGGAGCGAATTGGATTACTTTTTTAAAATGATTTAATTTATATTTGAGGTTAAGGATGCATTTTTATTTTATTGTAGATGGTTCGCACATACAAAAGACACAACTGCAGGAGAATAGTTCCAAGAAAAAAATGATAGAAGCTGCAAACAAAGTACTGACCAAAGAGTGAACCTTACATCGGGCTGCTGAGATTTACGGATTACCATACACGAGTTTACAAAGAAGAGTCTCTATCTCCAGATGTGTTATTAAAACACGTGGTGGGCAGCCAGCCTTAGATGAAAATACTGAATAGATATTAGTAGACCATTTATTGCACTTAGCGACTCGTGCCTTCGGAATCATACTCCAGGCGATTCGTATATATGCATTTGAATTAGCAGAACGTCAAAAAACCAAACACAATTTTAACAGGAAAATAGGCATGGCTGGTTAATTCTACATATAAACGATATACAAGAATATATACGATGTCCATCGAGGTGTGTGACAAAATGCAACACACTTCGCATTCTAGTTTATATACTGCTATTATCTGTAGTATTGTTGATAGAGTTCCGGCGCGGTCATATCATTGGTGGAATACAGCGAAACTATCATGACTTTAAGTTGACATAGCTTTTCATTGGTGTGCGTGAGACAATGCAACACTGGTCCCAATTTAGATCACATACTGTTATAATCTGTAGTTTTGATATAGTTCCGGTACGGCTGTGTGGGTGCTGGATTAACGGGCGAGGCGCACGCGATCAGCCCTATCTCCTCATCGATGTTTACGCCGTATTAAACAATTTGATTCTGATTTCTGATGCCTGTTCTGTTTTGTTCTATTATGAGAGTGGACCGACCTATACGTATTTATTGTATTATTTGTCTGGGGATTGTTTATGTAAACTAAAGCTAGCTTCTAAGTTTAGTGAAGGTTCATCAATTTATATGTTTATTTTGTTGGATTTGTTTTGTTTGATTAATTAAACAAAAGTATACGGTATTTCTAATAGTGGGAAAATGATAGGCTGTTAATTATAATGCCATTTAATTAATTATACAAGTTAATTAATTGACTAATTTTCACCTCTGTCTCATAAATATTTTAAAGCGCCTTTAATGTAACTTGTGACCAAAATGCTGGCGTGTTTCTGGCTCAACGCATTAGCATTAAGCGTAGTAATGCTGCCAGCATGCTAGCTATGCTACCAATTGGTAGTGGGCTTGAATTTTTGGGTTGTATTTACACCTTTACCATCAATAGGCACTGGGCAGTCTAACTGTTTTTGTAGTGTTAGCTTGTATTTTGTTAATAAAAGCACTTAAGATAAATAATATAAAACATTTTATAATTTCATCAACAACAATGACGTTTAACAACCTACCGTTTAACTCTTCCGGTTCTATTTGCTTTGTCTCGTTGCTCCCGTTATTTTGGCGCAGTTACAAGCACCATGCTCACGAGACGACGGAAGAATGTAGGTGATTGGCAGAAATGTTCAAAGGACGTGTTCAAAGTTAACTTTGAACATTTCGACCAACCACCCACATTTTTCAGTCTATCCGTGAACATGGTGCATGTTACTGTGCCGTAATACCAGGATGAGCTCCATCCACAATCTTACCACGGTAAATATCCCGTTAATATTCATATAACTGTAGCTAGCAACCGATATAGTTTAAACTAGTGTTTTATTTATAAAAATAGTGAATATTCTGCAGTCAACACAGTATCTCGTTAGAAAACTGACAGTTGGATATCAAGCATACGTGCGCCATTAGCATGCGAGTTAAAACGCCAAGTTGCATATCAAATAGAGGTTCTACCGACCACACGAGCGTCTCCCCACGAGTCTTGCAGTTCTACCACTTAATTTCCCCACCAACAAACGGAAAACATAAACAATGATTTATAATAACATCCACACAACGCGGCACTTTCAGTTTACTTTTAACACGTACATAATTCACGGCGAAGTCTTTGTCTAAAGGCGAGGGACGTGAGTTGTTTATTGTAGCGTGAGCACAAATGAAAATGTTATTATGCTGGCCTCAACCGCGGTCAGGAAACTTCCAGCCTCACTGGAAGTGGCACTGGTCACTAAGAAAAAACTAAATGTACAATCGAAAAACAACAATGCCCGAGAACCCATTCTTTACTTGCTTGAGTTAACAATGGTGTAGGTTTATTTTTGGCTGCTATTAACTTTATTACAGAGTTGATTATTTTAAATTAAAATAATTCGCTCGAAAAAATTATTCATAATAAGTAATTTTTAAATTGTTCCACAATTAAGGATTTAACTATTATTTAATATTTGGGATTTATTTTTAAATTGTCTGCTACAGTTAACATTATTCATGCCATTAAAGCTTATTAAAAACTATATGTGAGCCAAAGTTAATGACATTTATGTCAAAAGCTTCCTCTACGTAATAAAATAAGAAGCATCTCAATAAATCGTTTCATATATGCTGGGATAATCAGCGTACGTAAAATAACAAACAACAAAAAAATCATTAAATTGAGAACCTTCTTGAAGTAGGTTAAAAATAGATGAATAAGAAGTATATTCTTGATTTTGTACCATTCCTACGTTACGGAGTAAATGTTTTCTCTACTGTAGCACGCCAGTAGCGTGGGACCAGCTCGTAGAAGCAGACCAAAATAAAATGTTAGAACAAGAATTTGACATCAAAAGACACACGTTCCAGCACATGCTCTCCAAGGTCCCTATTTTACGGTAGAACAAATAAAACTGAACATAAACGAAACTTTCGTTACGGCCATTTTCTTTAATTTGCTTAATTTACGAGCGTGAAGCGAAAAACGGCACACAAGATTTTCTGCGACAAGAATAATGGGGCTCCATTTTTTTATGTCTGGTGTCGAACTCGGCGCAAGCAAGCGTGTAATGCAAATAGGGAGAAATTCAGTCGTTGCAGGGTTTGCTAATATTGATTGTTACAACAAAATCTTCGTACCTAAGGCATCTTCTTACTTATACATTCTACATAGTAAGTGCTTTAATTCTAACAATATGAAAATAGTGAAATCTAATGATTTCTTTGGTTTTCACGATTACTAAACTATAAAATTAAATACTTTTAAAATATTTTTTACGGAAACGTCAGGAATAACATATAATAAATGAAACGCATTGAATCCGTCAAAAGTGTTTATTTATATTTTTTATGTATAAATAAATAAATTTATTAGGCTTGCAAGATTTGTACTAACGGCCTCATATACCAAATTTGACGGTTTTAAATCAATTTTATTCAGTTAAATTACAATATGTGAGCTGGAAAAAAATACATGTCACAGATACATCTGTGTTTGAGTTTATGATTTGGTTCAAAACACGATAGAATAAACTTTCCTCGATCAAAAATAAATAAATCTGAAACAAAGCCGAGTTAGTTTATTTTTTTCGTTTTATGCTCTAATGAAAGCTGGTAACAACCTGGAAATTGCATGTACTGAAAGGCAATTTCATTCAACATTTTTTTATTTGGATATATTTTTGATAGTGACTAGTTTCGTTTTTTAGTGGAATTAAAAGCGTAAAAAGGTCGCGAGAATTTGCGCGCGCCGCGTTCAGTACCGCGCCAGGCGTCATCGAGGTCGGACCTATGTTCGTTTTTGTCGTTGCACTCCCCCCGCGGGCGTCCTGATTCTTGCGTGGCAAAATACATCGTCGCTATAACTTGGCGGGGGCTGAGGGAGCGTTTTGTTGCCTACGCGACTCGGATAACCGGCCGTTAATATACAAACATGTGAAGTTAAATAAAAGCTTGTAAAAATAACCCTGTATACTGTACGAGCCATAAAAGCGTATTTCTAACAGTCATATTAAAAAATCTAACTTAAGTTAATATTATAAATTTAATTATCTTAGCTAAGTTTTGATTTTTGGCGTTACTTGAATAAAGTTAACAGCTAGGTGGATGTTAATCGATTCTCCGAACATAATCTTCTTCTTGACCTTTGTTTGAGTATTGAATTTATGGATTGTTATACTTAATATAGACGGCGTAGAAAGTGTTTCAAGCCGTAGCGATATTAGAAAAGTTTCTCGCACTCAATTAAGTTATTACCTTCGTCAGGTCGGTGTGCGTTTGTTCAAGTTGTGTGGTTTACTTGCCAACAAACAAAATACAATCGATACTATTAAAGTAAAACGTATGATATTGGTGCGTTCAAATACGTTTTAGTATCTTACGTGAGTAATTCCCGTGTAATATAAATAAAACGTTTTAGTATATTACTGTTTTATTATTAAAACAATAGTATTGCAAAACAATTAAAAAAAATTAAGCCTGTATTTCAATAAGTAACAACTGTTTATCGAAACTGTTTACTCAACAACAAATCTTTATTCTTTATTGAAAATATGTATAATTTCTTCTTCTAAAACTAAATTTTAGAGTACATTGTGTAATTATACCCTGCATAAAGGGTGCAGCAATGGTTAATGTTGTGGCTGGTCACAAACCAGACCAAAGACATTGAATATACTTAAATCTTATAGATACACTTATAATTAAGTCTTACAAAAGCTAGCAGTTGGATGGGAGGATAAGGCATACATGTTAAGAAAAAGAAGCTGGTTACGTACTATGCTCAAAAACCTGAGCAAGACAAGCCTCGAGGTTGGACTTCGAATGAACATGTCAAAGACCAAATTAATGACCAACAGCGATAAACGCAGAACCTTTGTCGGGGGTGTGAAGACTGTATATTGCCGAAGAGTACATATATTTAGGCGAAATAGTTTCCTACCAGGCAAGACAAGAGAATGAAGTTGATATACGCACCGAGAATACCTGGAAGAGCTTTAGGTCCATGAAGGATCTACTGAGAAGAAATCTCCTTTTGTCCTTGAAAAGAAAACTCTAAGCCAGTTCATTCTCCCCATTCTCACAGAATGGCATATACAGACACATGGTCATTGACACGTAAGCAAACTCGGGGTTTGTCAACGGCTATGGAGTGCAGTAAACTTAGCGTGAAACTCTCCGTTCGCATCCATGACACAATAAAAGTAATAAGTAAAAAGTAAGTAATAAGTATGTATTTAAAAATATATATGTATGTATATCAGTCTCTGGCAGCCATATCACAAGCTTTGCTTAGTTTGGGGTCAGATGACCGTGTGTGCAAAAATGTCCCGAATATTTATTTATTTATTTATTTATTTAATACTGCACTCCAAAACCAAAATCACGGACATAGGTCAGAATACTGCTATGCTAAAGCGGGACTGGGCCGGGCATGTTGAACGTAACTTGGGCTAAAATAACCGACTGCCCAGTCGGTTTACACCCCGTAGTCAGGCCTCACAACAAACACGACTAAGAGAAAGAGTCTCATAGAGACTCTCATAGTCTACTAGAGGACTAGACTAGACGTAGACTAGAGGACTGTAGCCCAAGACTGGGTAAAGTGGATGGAGGGGACGAAGACCTTTGCTTTACAATGGGAAAAATGTAGGCTTCAAAACCATCTAGGTTTCTCAAGGATCTTTACTAGAAAAGGCGAAAGCCTCAGAGCCTATGGGAGTAGATCAGCGTTTGTATCTAATAGAATTTTTAAATTCAACGTGAGCAATATTTATCTGTAGATTGTGAACATAATTAAAAGGGGTCGCGAAGTAACAGTTGGGCAAACCACTAGCGATAATAGATAAGATTTAGTAACATGTTCAAAAATACCTGCTGCTTAGTGATGTAGATGGGTTTGTTGATGACGATCCAAGTGACAGTCTCGAAGCATGCCGGCGCCGTTGTGGAGCCGTCATACGTCATGTAGTAGTCAGTGTCGGGAAGTAGCCCTCGAACTGACAACTTGTTGACTGGCATCTCTGCTCCTGTCACATAAATAACGTATTACTCATAACTCTCAACCATCATAGGTTACCCTTTGTTGGGTTTGCCATGGAACACCCATGACTAGTACGTAGACTTAGAACAGAAAAAAACTGTGTCTATTTCAAGTTCAGTAAAAACCAATTGAACTGCTAGGCAGAAAAAACTGTGTCTATTTCAAGTTCAGTAAAAACCAATTGAACTGCTAGCCAGAAAAAACTGTGTCTATTTCAAGTTCAGTAAAATCCAATTGAACTGCTAGCCAGAAAAAACTGTGTCTATTTCAAGTTCAGTAAAAACCAATTGAACTGCTAGCTGAAAGAATAATATGTCTATTTCAAGTTTAGTAAAAAAAAACATTGAACGGCTAGCCGGTAAAAAACTGTATCTATTTCAAGTTCAGTAAAAAAAAAACAACTGAACTGCTAGCCGGAAGAAAACTGTATCTATTTCAAGTTCAGTAAAAAAATCAATTGAACTGCTAGCGCTAGCAGTTCAATCTAGCAGTTTCTTTTTCTTTTGTTCTAGATCTACGTATACATACACACACACACACACGCGCACACACACACACACACACACACACACACACAAACACAGATGTCCGAGCTAGACTAAACGATGCATAAATCGAAACATACAAAGTGGATAATCTCTTTTAAACATTAAACTTTTTATAAAAATAAATTTATTGATATGCGTGCGTTTGACGCCTGATGTTAAGTGATGATGCGGTCTACGGTGGCAGCGGATGATAGAGCACACTTTTCCAAAAGAAGCCGATTCATTTGCGTCTTAAAGACACCCAGATTGTAACTATCGGGGAACACTCATTCAGGCTGCGCATTCCACAGTCTAACAGTTCGCACTATAAAAATAGAATCAAAGCGCTATGGGTTGTACAAATGCTTTGATGTAATACAAACTGGAAAGATAAAAGTACTCACCCCCGTACTTTATATTTTCTAGTTCTTCTGTCAAAACTCTTAATTCAGGATTTGATAAATCTCCGAGCTGCAAAAAATACAAAACATTAGCTATGCTAACAAACAAAATATAAAAAACACAATTTGTATTCTCTTTTAAAAAATTCTAGTCTGGTATAAAATAAATATTACAAACATGTGTTCAAAAGAACCTCATGTTGGTACTAATTGTTTGTCGCCTGCAGAAATAGCTTGTTTCAGCAAAGTTTCAGTTTACTGCGGCCACGAGCGAAATATGAACGTGCGCGCAAACACATTTCCTCTGGGACAACAAGGAATCTGCTAACACGGACACCGGCCTTCATTAAGGAAAGCCATAAAACGATCGGGAAATAGGGCCCAGACAATCAGGGGTCAGAGATCACGATCAGTTTAAGCCCGAATTAAATCGGGGTTAACCGAATTGATAATAAGCAGACTAGTGGCCTGTTTATTGGAGGGGTTGTCTTGCTATTTGTGCCTCCTAGCAATACGAGCGGTGTTCTGCTGTACCGCCTGCTACGATACTTCACGGTACGCTCAAAGTGATAGTCAATCGCGTCGCCTCATTGATATACGTGTGTCGTCGGCGTAGAAGATTAAAACAAAATAATAAAGACTTTTTAAAACGTGATAGTAGCAACCTGAGCTCTGTGACTGACATTAGGCCAGTAGGCGTTGCATTCAAGGACACGTCCGAGTCAAACTACTGCTTTAGCTTATATGTCTACTGCACCCTAGGCCTTACTAAGAGAGTAGCGAGATTACCATTATGTAGTTATTTACACTTATTGCTTAAATATGTATTATACCAAAGTAGATGATTCACGGACTTAGAAAAGTTAAAATTAAAATTGCTCCGTCTCGTTTTCACTCGTGATTTTTTCCGTCAGCAAGAAATTGACAGAGCAATTTTAATCCTAGATTAACTTAACTAAAGCTTTTAGGTAAGGTAACATCTTTTTGCAAAAACAATCGGTCAGTGTAGCCTAGTCCTGTCAGTTCGTTTTCTTTGTAGGTATCTGTTTCACAGTTGTTAATTCGAGCTAATAGCTTGGATGGCGATCCGGTAGCGCACAAAACAGCAATTTCCTTGATTAACCGTGCTCACTCCAGACAGGAGTGAAAAGGTGCGGCTTCATGATAACACCTCGATGGAAACAATTACGACTAAGTGCGCTAGATTTACTAGAACAACGATGATTTGCGACCGCAAGGAAAAATAGGTTTAAATTATTAAGCCGAAAGTCACAAAAATGTTATAAGTTTACGAATAACTGGTATGTAATGAATGAATAAAGTTAGGGCTTGAGCATTTTGATTGTCTCTAAATCTTCAACGGTATATGAAAAATTCAAAAGTTTTTTTAATTGGTTAAGTAGCTTAGTTATTTAGTACTTATTAGTTATCTTGTATATTGTTTTGTAACACTCCGTTATATGCGGCTCTGATCGTCACGTGATTACACGCGCAGGGCACCACTGTACTTCATGAAAGTATTAAAAATGTACATAGAATTATGAAATTTAAGATTATAAACAGCCAGCCGTAATGGCAGACTTTTTTACGCCACTTTAACCCCAGCCACAAATTGAAAATCCATCCGAAGACTGTTTTCGGTTATCTTTTAGAAAGGCTCCGGTTAAGTTTGTCCACTTCCTAACTTGTCCATTTCCAAAGTTGTCTACTTCCTAATTCGTCCATTCTTAACACGTCCTTTTCCTGAAGAAACGTCACAAGCGGTCATGTTCCCTTTGTCTTGTAATAACTAATGTAAACAAAACTGTCTACTCTTTTTTACAAAAATATTTTGTGCTTACATTATGAGCAATTCTCATTATTTTGTTAACATCTAGCATCTGACAAACAGGAACTGTTTCAAAGTCAAAGGTTCGTTCTTTTCAAACATTATATAAAAAATATCACGTTAAAAAGAACGTTTTTGTTGTTTCTGTGAATTATTTAATTTAATAGAAGTTGGTTTTATTGGCACGAAACATAACAATTTTTTATTTACCCCGCAGTAGAAAGCAATATATTAGTTTTTTTTAAAGAAAGGAGTGGAGGCCCCTTGCAACAAACGTCTGTTATAACGTATTTTTGTGTTAGCTCTAATATAAAAACGTACAAGCGTCAATTATAGTACGACTCTAAAGTATAACAACAAATAATAAATAATGGCCATGAATAATAAAGTGCGAGTTGGTGACAAATTTCAGTTCATTACCAAGTTATAACTGGTAATTCTTTACCTGTATGACCTCCTTATCATTTCACCGAATCGAAATGCCATATTTTACAAGTTTTGAAGTTGGTTTTTTTAATTGATAATTAGGTATTGTATTTAGTGGTGGTACGGAACCCTCAGTGGGCGAGCCCGACTTGCACTTGGCCGCTTTATTTAACTAGATTATAATATGAATAATTTTCTTAGGTTGCCTAGTCATTTTGTAATCTGGGTTTTGAAAAGATGATTTGTATTTAATTTTCCTCGTGTCTCACCTGAAGTAATAACGATATTGAGACGATTCCTTGAGCCTTGTGCAGTGCTTCGGAGAAATTAGAGTAGAGTTGAGAGTTGAAACCAAATATTTGAATCTGAAACAAAATTATCATTTTAATTTTGACTAGATTAATTAAAATTATGAATTTGATAAATAACCCTGCAAAAAGTCAATCAAGAGTAGGTACTAATTTAAACCAATGCGACAGATTTTTTTTCTTTTCAATATACATGGTTACACCGAACGGTGATATTAAGCCGATTGGAGGTCATTACTCATCATAATGAATACTGGGGAGGATGAGAAAAAAAAATTGGAGAATTTGGCCGGGAAATTGGAATTTTCGGGAAAAATTGACATGAATTGGACAACGTTTCTCGGGTCAGCTAATACACTCTACTGCACTATCTTAAATAGGTTATCATTAAATAGATTTTTTTAAATGAAAGTGAAGTTTGATACATATATTTTTTAAGCAGGTGTACCGTTTGTGAAAATTTACCTGCCAAAAATATCTAATTTGCATAAAGATAATTTTTCTAAAGAAATAAACTTGTTATTATTCTAGTTTTCTGAGTGCATAAGTTTATTTGTTCGGTTTTTGTCCATCTTTCACGCAGCAACTGAGCAACAGTTTGACGTTGTTTTTTACATAAACATGGCTGTAGGGCCGGATAGTGCAATGGATACTTTTTATCTCGGAAAAAGGTACATTTCAAGAGGAAATTTCGACTTGGGTGAAACCGTGTGGTACACCTAGTTCACAATAAAAGTTACCACTTGTAAGCTCTATACATAGGCTGTACGTCACTATAAGCCAGAGTTAACAAAATCAAATCCACCCCGTTAGTGACTATAGTGATTTCACATGTCTACATTAGAATTTATCCCATAAATAAACACGAGACACAGTCGAGCGAAGCTTTCGCCCTCAGGATTTCGGCGAAGTGCGTGTGAAAACATCTGTTACGCTTTTGCCTTTGAGCTTCTAACAAATCCGCGATCGTGTTTCGGCGTTTAGCTTCGGGAGTGGCATTTAATAAAAATGTTTCACTTTGTGTGTGTTTATTTAGTGAATAAATTGAAGGGAAAAGTTATTTCGGAATAAATTGTGAAAATATTATGTAGCCTAAGTTCGTTTAGGTTGCTTTGTTTAGTAGAACATTTATTTTGTACTCTTATGCCATCCACGAACATTTTTTCTTCAAATCGCTTACAGTGTAATTTTTCAATGACATTTTCTTGATTAGACAGAAGGTCATAATGTGCATGAGCTCCAAAGCTCTCAAAGAATTACTCACAAAAGTTAGAATATGCCGTTTTTTTTTAATTATTTTTTTTATTTAAGTAACTGTTATCACCTTTAGCAGTTACATTGCAGACATTTAATTGTTAAATCTTAAATTGTATGAAGGACATACAAATTTAAGGAAATATGGACGCAGCGTATGTAGGCCTTCCATTAGATGGACCGACGCCATCGTGAAAGTCGTGGGCATGCAGTGGATGCAGAGCGCAGGCTGTCATTCAGTGTGGAGGTCTAAGGGGGAGACCTATGTTCAGCAGTGGACGTCTTGTGGCTGATGATGATGTTGATGAATGTAACTGTTAGGCCTTTGTTCAGCGGTGGACGTTTACTGGCTGATGATGATGATAACTGTGCCATAAAGCTTCTACTCTATACACCTGTTGCATCCAAATTTTTCTTTGTGGTGAAAATGTCACCAGTATTACTTGTTATTTCGTTCACTGAAAAAACATATTTACTTTCAAGTCGTATAACTTACTTCAGCAGGAAAAGAGTATCCATTGATGGCATGTTCTGATCCAAACTGGTCGTGCAGCCCGTAGTGTATGTGGATCTCGTGGAACTGGTACTTGTAGGAGAGCGGGCCACCTGTGATGTTGATGTGATGCCGAGTCTCATTCTCTACTGTGAATATCACAGAATGACCCGTGTTGGTAATCAAACCGTTTATCTGTCGACAAGAAAACATTATAAAGTATCCCGAACAGGATCTGTAAGTTTAGAAGAAAATCACAAATTGAGTGAAGATTTTAGATAATTTTAATGAATTAATCAATGATTCAAACAGGTGCTATACATACAAACTACTAAATGTAAGTTTGTAATGTCAGTTTTTTTTTTATGTGATGTAACTTCAAATTAACAACTTGATTGATTGATGTTCACACCATTGAGGACAAAAACTCTTAAAACTAGTGTAACAACTAGCGGCCTTATCGCTAAAAGCGATCTCTAGAGCAACTTTCAGATTTTCCCTGTATATGTGCTGTGAGACCTTACTTCTTGACAAATTTCATGATGCTAGTTCAACGGAAAGTACCCTTTAGGTTATGATTCCCTTGCGATTGTCAAAATATGTGGCATATAGGGCCTTATCTTTTGATTACGTTGACTTGAAAGTTTTTTTACAGCTTCGTGGTATTGCAAACTTGAATATTTGATATTAATTTCAAATTGATATCTCCATGTGTTCCTGAGAAAAAAAGGAAACAAACAAATGGACAACTAAATAATCCAATAAGGTATTCTTTGTTCCTTTTGAGTTATAAAGCCCTAAAAACATATATTCAACTCTTGCCTTAAAGGTGACTGTATTGTAGTTCTTTCGATATAGACAACAGGGAATTCTTGGTGTTGTAGTAAAAGATACTCTTAATTTGAAATCAGGAAAAGATTAGGTAATTTTTTTTTTATACTACTTAGGTATTCGTTGGAGTAAAAAATATATATTTTGGCTGCTTACCATCAGGCAGCCCGTCTGCTAGTTTCTCTCCAATGGTATTTAAAAAAAAAACATTTCCATACTTTCAAGCTTATATATCCGCAAGTATGAATTAAAGTTGTACAAACACGAAAAGCAAACAAGTTACTTACCCTATGTTTATCTATGTGCAAAAAGCGTAGGTTGGGGTCGAAGAGTAACTTGTCCGGCTCCAAGTTTACCGGAGACTGGCGGCGTCCCTTGTTGCACAACGACCATTCCGGGTTTATCAGACCCCAGAACGCCGGCCCTGTAAACATGAATACGGTATTAGCTTTAAGATAAACAAGAATACCAATGCACAAATAACTTTCGTATTTTAAATTATACAATAGATACATTTAGTAGAAATTAAATTAATTGTATGCCTATGCATAAAAAAATAAGATCAGCGAAGTTTGGTAGTCCTTTTTTCCTGAGAGATATAATGGGGCCTTTTCAAGGCCAGAGTGAATAGGTGTCTTCTAAGTCTGTGTGCTTCATCTTCGACCAAATCGTCGCTTACCAACAGGCGAGCTAGTAGTCAAACTCAGACTTATTCGCGATAAAAAAGTTAACTACTTATCAGTAAATCCACTGGAAAATTTTATTATTGATAATACTATATGGAAAGACTATCTACTCAAAACGAGCCAAATTTTATGTTTCCATCTAATTTTTAACTGACTTGGAAATTATTTTAATTCAATTTCACGGTTATTCCAAATTTGAATAAATTCCATTCCACATAAATATTAGTCACGTGATCTATAAGTTGGCAGTCAATGATGTTTGTAAAGTCTTTGTTGCAGTCCTTGGAAGGAACGACAAATGGCAATAAATCTATAGCAATACTCTTGTATCATTGATAAAACCCTAAAAATTCTTAGAAAAGTGTCCTTTCGCCAGGATACACAACGCCAGGATACATAAATTACCAGGTGCGCCCCGCGGTTTCATCCGCGTGGATATCCTCGACAAAAGTAGTGTAAGTTACTCCATACAACATCAGATATATGCCAGTGAAAGTCTCATCAAAATTGGGCCAGCGGTTTTGGGGTCCATAGGGAACATACACACAATGCCAGTAAATACACGTAAATAGGTATAGAAGATATGACGCTAAAAATATTTAAATTAGAATTGTAGGCATGTTAAAGTAGTTGCTTCGTTTTAACGTCATTATATTTTAATACTACAAGTCCGCCCCAGCTTCGCATGGGTATAGATTATAGCCTATGCCCAGGGATAGTGTAGCTTTCCATTAGAGAAAGAACTTTTTAAATCGGTTCAGTAGTTTCGGAGCCTATTCAATGCAAACAAACAAACAATTAAATCTTTCCTCTTTATAATATTAGTATAGATACCAACAAACACTGGACATTATGACAACCAATGCTAGATACGCATGTTACTTAAATTTTAACTAAAGTTTCGAATTGTATTTAACGCATGTCCTTATTGCAATTACAAATCAGATGGCACAGAAATTTCATGTTCATTATCACATTGACAACGCAGCTATCGGGTGTGTAATGTTTGGCGCAAAGAGCAAATGTTGGAAAATGATTTTGGTAATAGTAGAAGCTAGTTAAATTATATTGCCGGAAATGTATTAAAGCTTACCTAGTTGTATTTTACGACTGCCCAAAAAAAGGAATGGTAGAACCCTTGCATAATATTATCCCGAGTGACATGGCCTAGTCCAATAAATATACATTATCTTTTAAAAACAGACCTCTGTGTTTTTTAAAGATAATTTATTTTATAATTTTTAGTAAAACACCTATGATAGTGGAATGCTTAAAACCTTCTTTAACTATGTTCGGGGTGAAATACTAGTTTATTTGAAGATACGATTACACATCCATGCATTAATACCTCCTTGCTTTGACTTGAACACTAGACAAAATAAAAGTATTGTAGTGATTGGTTATGGGACCACCTAGCGGGTTTCTTCAACATAATTTAAAAAAAAAAACTCGCGAATTGGTTTACAGATGCCGGCGTAATCGCTGTTCATAGGTAAAAAAAAATAAAAAAATAACGGGCTGAATTGAGTACCTTACTCCTTTTAACCTTTTAAACTTTCACGGTTTGAAAATATGTTTTAAATGTTTAACGAGACTTATCACGCATCTTAAGTTTACGTAAATAAAATAATGCGCGATAAGTCCTGATAAACATTTAAAGCATTTATTATAATTGTATTAAACTATTTGACTAGATTCTAAAAATATATAACAGTACTATAAAATAATTTTCAGTTTACTAGAAATAGCCATTAGAGTTACGAGACGCCACAATAGAAAATTTGTGAGATAATACTATTCGTGTTTTTTACATTTTGTAGTTAAACAACCGTGAGACAAGAAGAGCTAGTCATTCACCAGATAGTAGACGCAACGTACGTTCAGTAACACTTGATTTCAAAAATCTTCGTAATCCTTACACTAAATCCTTACACTAATCATAATGAACAATTTTTACTATGGGGCCAACTCTAAAACCAACAAAAAAAACTGATTCACAGTTTTTTTTTAAATCAACTAATTGTATTCTGACAAGTCTTAGAAGTGTCCCCCAACGAAATAATTTTCAACCCCAAATAATTTCCCCTCTAGCGCCACGAAGGTTACGTACGGTACAGAAAAGTAGGCAAAGTGCTTTGGATCGCGTTTACGGTTTTATTATTTACGACCTTGAAAATTGCATGGGTAAGCCGGCGCGGCGCAGCGGTTGCGGTCACGCCCATTTTATAGCCAAGCGTTAAGCGAAGTTTCCATTAATGGTAATTTATTGAGCTTTTTGTCGGAAAAATTACGTTACGAGTAAAAATTGTGTAATCAAAATACTTTTTACAACACATTTGCTCAAGAAGTGCACTTACGAAGCCTGTATACATCGTTCGAAAGTTAAACGTTACGCATCATACAACGGAGCGTGCGGTAATGAATTTTACCGCGTTTTTTTGCGTGTACTTTACGGTATTTTTTTAATTTCCATTTCCATAAAAATTGTTTCATTTGTAGCCTTTTTTTCTCGCAAATGTGTTGTAAAACGTTGTATGGCACACGTGCGGATTGGTTTTTACAAACTCGTGACTATGGTAAGCCCTCGACTTCGTCTCGGGCTTACATTCGTCTACTCGTTTGTAATAACCAACTTACCGCACTTGTATCATAAATAACTATTTCAAATTTTCACACAACTGCGAGCCGACAAAACTTGAAATGTACGTATTTGTTTTATTAAAACAAAATGCGTATTTTTTTTTCAGTTACGTGGCAGTAATGACATATCGTATATATCACTAACTGAAAATGAATCCAAAATCGTAAACATGTGTTATTTTAAATAATTTTGTGAAATTAGAATGAATTTAAAAATAATTGTATTTCCAAGGTTTTTGGTAGCAAAAGTATATGTATGTAAAAATAATGTAATGTAATAAAATAATGTAAAAGTATATGTATATAGCCTTAGAATAACTACCTAGGTAGTTATGCTAAAGACGCTGTTTTTGTCACTATTTTCAGCTATGCTAAACATAACGCCTTTTATGAGAATGCGTAATTTGATTTGCTCGATTTTTCATGATTCAGCTAAACCATATTCACACCACACTTCCGACCCCTTTTATAAAGATAGGTAATTTAATACCTAACTATCATCCTATACGATGTACAGTACATGTATCTTATTACCAAGTCGCGCGATTCCCCTATTCTACTTGTCAGGACACTAATCGTTTTCCATTCACATGAGCGACAGTACCAATAAGCAAAGGATCTAACTGCATATAGATATTAGATTAGATGCATAACGTACTTAAGGCTGTGCTCACCGGCCAGAGCTATCTCTTTCCCACATTTTCAATATTAAAAAGATAAAAATTCGCTTAGGAAAAATAACGACTCATCATACGCCTAGAATTCTATATACATTTTTATTCTTTTTTTAAGGGTTGCCGCCCTTTCGCAAAATCCTTTCTTAGCGGACCTCTACACTTTATATAGGTATAAACTACCTGCCAAATGCCAACTCCGTAGTTCATGTAATTTTTTCGATTGCGTGATGTGAGTCCGCCATTGAGCGAGTGTATATTTTGCTTTTATAAGGTGAGTCGTAATGGTAAGATAACACTTTGCCCGCGGATGGCGGACGTTAAAATTGTTCGGAACAAATAAATGTACTGAAACATTATCATATTTTTGAGTTTTTAGGTAAAGATTTCATTGAAACGGTTTTAAAACGTTTAATAGCTCGAAAACCGTGAGAATAAACTCCCCCACTCCCCGGTAAAGGGTTATCTACTCATTACGCCACACCCATGACATATATTGTAAACACAATAGACATACCATGATGCGACGTAGTTATACATTAATATTTTATTTATATCCTTTAGTACCGTACAAACACGAATTACACTAATGATAGTAATTTAATAAGTATTAAACAATAAATCTTAAACCATAACTAATAGTCAACAATAAAACCTACACATAGATACCTATTTAACAATAAGACGATACATTGGAAAGTAATTTGTTTTAAATAAAACCATGTCATAATTATTGTTACTAAATGTCATGTTAAAAAAATAAAAAAATACACAAGTTAGTTAAACGAGATTTCAACAAACGATGCAAATTTTTCGAGTACTGAAAATTTTTCGTATCACTCTGTTAAATTTTTTTTTTTTTTTTTTATGACGAATAGGCGTAATTGAGTCCGGCTAAAACCAGTCTGCTCAATCGGTGCCGCGACAACACGTGTCAGTTTGATACGAAAATGGGTAATTGTGCAATACTGTAACCACAAATAGAGTTGGCTGACAGAATAAATATAATTATTTATTTTCACTTTTAGGTACGAAAGATTTGACACGTTTAGTTTTCATACAGTTTGGACCGCTTGTGACGTCTACTTAGATGTAGGTCTGTGGCCGGAACAGGTGAAATCGAGCAGACAGAACTGTTAACATATTTTTGTACTTTAGTTAAGTATCACTCGGATACCTGCTGTTCCATTAGTCAGACGGCTTTGTGTGTTCTGTATACATATCGCTATTATGCACCTCCATTATTGGAAATGGCTAGTTTAAACTGTTCAATTAATGCCATGCTCATAACAACTGCTGTAATTGGCTTTGCGATGTTTATTATTCAATTAGCTCAGTTAAATGCACGGATCAATTCCTGTTTTTGTCCCCAATTATGATAAATAAGGTAAATCATATCTGTTTCGCTTAAGTATTAATTAGCGATGAACTGTAGGTATAGCGTTGCGGTTGTAATAAAAGAAACATTTTCACGGTTCAATTTATTTTACGAGTTACGCTCTTTTACTTATTTTGTTATCATGGTTAATGAAATTTTAAAATTTATCATCATCATGTCAGCCTGTCACGCTTCCACTGGCGGGACACAGAATTTCTCTCAGAGAGAGGATGTAAACACATGACATTCACCAAAATGCACTGGGCCAGCATGGTGGAGAGCCCATCCTCTCTCTCTGAGAGAAGGCTTGTGTTCCAGCAGTGGGAACATGATAAGTTGATAGTGGCGTCGATTCTGTCATACTACTCACTAAACTAAACCAATCTGACAGGACTAAAATTATCTGTCTCTCTTTTCATTTTAATGTGTGAGAGAAGGATGCCAACAATTTAAGAGCTGTCAAATTTAGTTTAGTTTAGAGAACATCAGAATCGATGCCATTGTGTGTGTTACTTAGTCCAACAAAAATGTAAAATGCAAGATTATCGAAGCATCCAGAGCATTGTATAGAATTGTAGGTACGGAAGCAATACGAGAAATCGAATGCAGAAGCAGATTCCCGGTCCATTGACCTACCACAATCGCGTCGCAACACATTCGTTCCCGACCATATCAATTCCTCGTGCCGATAACATTTTTGCCGGTTTACGTGACGTGAAATTTATACGGGTGATTTATCTTTCATTCATATTACAAGCGGAATTGTGAGGTGTGTTATCGCACCGCACTCGTTCGATATTTTCATGATATCCTTCCGGATTTTATGATCTATCTCCGTTTTTATGATAGTAAGTCTCTATACATAGAGGATAGTTACACGCGGTTCAAATATAGGGTTTTTAAGAAAACCTTTTAAGCCTTGTAGCCTTATAATATAATGTACTTAAGTAAAACTTATAATCCGTTCACGGATAAAGCTATATAAGGTGCTCTAGGCATGATGTAATTTTTTTTATTGTTATAAAAAGCTGAATATGAAAAGAGCAAGAAGAAAACAAAATTAAAATTAGTATAAAAATAAATAAGTTATAAGTATTTTACTTTCATGCTAGACAGAAAGCGCACTATACTGAGCTATGACGTCACGCCTCATAGGCGCGCCAAATAAATGCTATACTAACACACTCTTTGCGAGAAAGGGACAGAGTATCCCCTCTCTATCCCCACCTAAAAGTTTAAACGCTCATATCTCAGAGATTTATCAACTAATTTAATTTATTTTTTCAGTATGTGTAATGTATTTAGTTATATTCATGCCTCAGTTTGTTATTTGTAATAAATTATACAATAGGACACATGCCTATTGTATGAAAGTAAAAAGGACTATCTGCCCAAAAGGCCATAATTAGTAGCGGTAAGAACATTGGCTTTATTAAATGTTTTAGTTATATTGTTATTCACAATAATTTTACCGAAACTAAAGACTTAACAGAGATAGTACAGCATAGTCGTAACAGAGGTAGAACTAAAATATAGCATAAAAATCCTATTATAAGTTTCCACTTTTAGATATAAGATATGTATATCGCAGCAGACATAAAGTTTCTATAATATATGGGTAGAAAATTGAAAACAGAATATTGACAGAAGATTCAGAAAAAAACTACATAAGATTATAATATATACCTTTACCATATTATGATATGGAAATATTAGGTAAAGGTATATATTATATTATGGTATATATTAAAAGATATGGAATTAACAATGTATGAGTAAAATCAATTTTTTTATTTGTTTTTGCGTTGAATGGTTACTATGAATTGTCTACTAAAAAGTGTTTATTATACTTTATACAAGCTTTTGTTTTAATGTAGAATTTATTTAGGACTAGCTGATACCCGCTACTTCAGCCTTCGGCCTCGCTACTATGACCCGCTCCAGAAACACAAAATTTCATCCAAATCGGTCCAGCCGTTCTCAAGTTTTAGCGAGACAAACGAATAGCAATTGATTTTTATATAAATAGATAGTGGCGTTTTCATTATTTTCTGCCAATTTGTTGGCTCATAATTATTTATAGCGACCACAGACAGCTGATATTGTTATTTAAATCACCTGTAATTCTTATGAATTGTGGGACTAACTTCAATGCACTCCTTTCCGCCAAAACTGATTGTGATATTATTTGTGACAATTGGAAAACAGTAATGAAAGTGTTTTTAACTTATTGTGAAAATTTAACTGATCAATGGGACAGGGGCAAAAAGGCCGATGACTATAATGACAATTTGTATGACATACTAATTTTATGTTGACATATTTTTACAGCAATTTGTTGTATTTATTATATTAGTAATTTTATAATATTATTCCTATTTTTACTAGGAAATCTATTTTAGTTTTAACAGTATGTGAGATAAATGTTAGTGGAATTTGTCCGTTTTTATTCTCAATAAATAATTTGAATTTGAATTTGAACGAGGACAGAAACAGAAATCATATCAATTATTGCTCTAGCTAGAGTGAACCTACTCTGATACTTAACTAAAGTACCTACGTATTGTAATAGTGTAGTGCAACTCACCTGATATTCCGTCGTAGGTCCACCATTCCTCCCAGCTGACGCCGCTCACTGCAATCAGACCGACTAATTAGCTTCAAGAGCATAATGAACTGTCACTGTACTATACCGTTTGCTAAATTGTATGGGGGCAGCGGGCGTGCTAGGGCACAAGAACACAGTAGTAAATAAACTAAAGCAGTAGTTTGACTTTATACAAACGCCTGAATCGAGTGACGTAATCAAACAAACGCCCGCTACGATACTTCATGGTATACGGTACGCTCAGGGCGAGACTCGCGCACGCCGCGTCTTTGAGATTCGCCGTTTGTTAGCGTAGAAGGAGCGTACAAAATAATGAACATTTTCTTAAAACCCGATCAGTAGTAACCCTAGCCCTGTGACCGGCAGTAGGCATTGAATTTAAGGGCACGTCCGAGTTTTGAAACTACTACTCCCTTTTTTTCGTCTACTGCTTTAGCTTGTGTCTAATCTACAGAATGTGACAAGAACGAAGATGATACATTGTTTTATCTACAGTAATAATATTAACAGATAATGTTTGAGAATTTGTATTTGTAGCAGATTATCTCTGGAACTATTGAACCGCTTCTGAAATAGTATATTACTGGAGCAGCCGACAACAGAAGCATTTATGGACGAACGTGAAAATGTGGAATGAGGCGTAACCGAGGCCAGCATTGGTGGGTCTATAAGTTATCAGTGAAAGGCAAGGCTTTTATAGTACTTTTCTTAGATAATGCGAATTTTTAACAAAGAAGTAACTATTAGGTATTAAAACATTTTATTTGACTTTTAAGTAGCGTCACAATATCACCATACTCACTTTCTTCGCTTGAATTCATTTTGTCAAATCAAACAACAACTTTTGTAAACTCGACAATGAATGATGAACAATAATTATTTTTTATACACCATGTCTTTTAAACAGCTTTGTATTTGCAAGACAGTTTGAAATTTAAATTAAATCTTTGATAAGTAACCTTCTAATTATCTATAAGCTATTATTATACATTAAAATTTAGGTATGTTGGTACCTACGATATGCATGGGTTTGGAGAAGATGATATAAACAGAAGTCAGCCATCCAGAAGTAAATTTAAAGGACATTCTGTTGAGTCGAATGAAATTTGAATAAAACAATTCCCCCAGAAGTCAAAAATAACGATAATGGCTTCCATACTAACTCTACACATAAGATGGCCACAGTATTTGCTGTAAGTGCCAAGAACAGAAAAAACAATTGAAATTGGAAACCTGCGCTAAGACGAAATAAATAAAGAATTTCTCCGTTATAAAAGAAGGCCGAAAATAAATTATTCCCCAAAAGAAAATTGTGAGACAACCTTACAAATGAATAGCCAATTATACAAAATCTTGCCCATTTTGAGACAACGCTCAATAGACTATGAAAAAGAATCATGGAATTATTTGTTATTTATTTAATTTTATCTTTTTACCGTTCCTCCCTTCCTGAATCAATGGAAATGAAACGAGTGAGCCAATCGAGCGGAAAAGCGTTATTCTTTTGAAACAAACGTTTTTCTTGACGTTGTGTTCTGACACCCCTATTGTCGGCTTCACTTTCATTTTATTTATTTTAATCGTAATTTCCAGTTTTCTCGATATTTGTAATATTTAATATATTTATGATGCATTCTAATAATGCATGATTCGTTCTAATTCTTTGCCATCAAGTTTGGTTCAGGCATAGGAACAAGTGGTTTAGCATTGTAATGTAACCTTTAGGTAACTATGAATTTTGGCGCAAAATATGTCAATTCATTGTATTATTTTCCTAAACTTGTGTACTTAGTGCGGGCAAGTGATACAGCGAGGTGAACGTGTATTTTCATATTGTTACCAACACTCTATGGCAACCCTAAGTTAAAGTCTCCACTACTTCACTGGGGTATATTATATCCACAAAATACGTGAGACGAGCCGGTATGCCATCAATGGATTTAGCCTGCCTGTTGTTTTTTGTAATGGTGTCGAATAAAATTTATTTTCTTTCTTTCTTTCTTTTTCTTTATAGGCGAAAAAAAACTGAACCTAATTAGGTTAATTAGGTTAGGTTAGGATTTTTACTGTGGTTTACTACGATATTTGACAATATGAAAATTTATTGATTGATATAACTGTGAAATATTCTCTGTCTGTAGGAAAGAGAGGTACTTTTCTCTTAATAAAACAAATTAAATTTTAAAACATTTAATTTGTGTTAATTATTTTTTATTAATTAATATGTATTGCAGTTTTTATCTTACTAACTAATTGAATACTGAACCGGTTTAATATTAGACATTTAAAAAAATTGTGAATACTAAAATAACCTTAAATCAATGTCATTCCTTCCTAACCATCCTTCCTAACAATGTCATATAACCTTCAGTCAAATATTATGTAATTATATTACATTTGGGTGAGCCTGAGCGCTGTTTTTTCTGCGCAAAAACAGCGTAATAAAATTTAAATATTTTAACGCCCCGAAAAATTCCAACTTCATAAACACCGAGAGGGGATTTACAGTAGATTAAAATTTCTAATTTGACCTGGCTTAAGTTCTCTTAATTAAGATTATGATACTCATAATAATTTCATAGCAATTAATTCAAAAATTCTCCGTAGAGATTCCTACGCCGCGTAATTATTTGTATCTTGCTTGCCCTTAACAAGACTGTTCTCGTCTCACTTCACGGAGCAAAGGTGCCTTTGAGATTATTAAGGAAATTTCTTTAACAAGCGAAGCGTGCTCTTTTATTATGACTTTTGATTGTAAAAGAGTCATTGAGATGGGCTGAACTTCAAATGTGAATCTTTGTTGCAACATTTTATCAAGTTACGCACTATGTTACTGTTCTTAATATTGTTCAGAATTAGTAAATATTATTACAAGTATTATTGAAAACAATAAAGTCTAAGCTAAACTTAACTAACTAAAAATTCTTCAGGAATACTTAGAGTAAGAATTAGCAAATCTAATTTTGAACCTAATCAGCACGCAGCAGTAAAAACAAGCTTCAGTTCCGTATAACCTACAGGCGGCGAACATTCGAAAAGCACACCAATCTCAAAACTTACTCGATACACGGCTGATTTATGTTTTTAATTTAAATTTTTGCATTCGCCAGGCGAAGTTTGCCACGGGCGCGCCGCGCAGCCTGCATCGCAAATATATGTAACGGACGGACGAGTCGAGAGATCGTACCCGTTCCGATTCGATACCGTGCACTGCAGCTTGAACGAACTGTCGATTTTTAATCTTTTAATGCTACTCAATCAGAAAACTTACAGTAACATGCAGCGTTCATCCATTTATTTAAAACATTTTCAATCGATTACTAAACTCTCAGTTGATTAAACCATCTATCTACAATTTATGAACTCTAAAGTTGTTGAAATACTCATCCAAAGTTCCGTGCTTCCAGGTAGAAACAGTTAATAACAATAATTATTGGTTTATAACTTCGCAAACAAGGATAACATTAAGTGAGCTCGCAAGCCTGCATGGACACTAAGTACAGCTCAGTGCGGCTTAAAGCAACTTTACCGTCGAAAACAACACCTGAGGCAGCGTGTACGCTCTATGTTACGATGAACTTTGTTTCATGTAGCAATTTTATAAATTACTAGCCGACCCGACAGACGTTGCCCTGCCTTAGCTATTAATGTCCAAAAATAAAAATTAAACGGCTGTCTGGTAAATCCACATCCATTTAATAACGCGTGAACTATCAAACGCGCGAAGTTAAAATCATCAATAAGTTTGCTGAAAATTTTTCATTTCCTTACTTTTTCTTTCTGTAAGAAACTTCTAAAAATTATAAGAAAACATAAAAAAATATAAATGAAATCGGTAAAGTCGTTCTCAAGTTATGGCGTGACCAAGGTTAGCTAAGGGGTAAATTTTTATTTATGTAGATGTAAAGAAAACATTGTCTCTCTATTTCTGTATTTGTTGTTACCGAAAAGCTCAATTATTTAGAGAAAATTTGGAGTCAGACTGCACGAGTAAATATCGAAACAAATGTAAGATTGAAATCTTATGCATTGTTGCATTCTGCAGACGGGATTGCAACGTAGAGCGGCGTTCCCACTGCGCTGGGGAGATGCCAGTCAGCGTCTGCTTAGTTTTAACTCTCGACGTCTGGAAGTCTGCAACTACCGATCTCTTGCGTGCTAATGGAAAATTTTATCATTTTTGCGCAGCATTTATAATTTTTCTTATACATTTTTGAAACCATTTTTTTGTTTATTATAATAGTGTGTCTTGTAGTAGTATGACGACTAAAATTCTGCATTGTGAATCTAAAATTATCAAAAACGTTTCAAACCGTATTGATGTCGCAATCAAATGTTGAAAACGTGAGCATTTCGCAGCCGACGAACTTCACAAAGAGCCTCAACCATGCATCGGAAATGAATCAGTTTCCGTTTTGAGTGAGGTAAATGATATATCTCTGTCAACCCACACGTTGCAAATGGGACTTTACTATCTACGCATTACCGTTCAATGCAAATTGAACAAATTTAAACAGGACGCACCACTCGTAGAATAGAGATACGTTGCACGTTTACCTCTACTCTCTTAGTACTCCAGCATTTTTAATGTACGATGTAAGTTCGGAAACGCTCAGGAATTAAAATTGATTCAGTTAAGTTTCGCACTCCGTTTTTTTCCTAGGTGCATTAGTAAAACACTCTATAAAGGGATCATTCAGTCGCGCCGAGACTTCGATAGCGATTTTCCGATGCAGTGAGCCGGAACAGAACGAATGGAAATGTCATCGATGTATGAAATAAATAAATAAAATCACGTGGAAAATAGGCAATTTCACGGTGCATTGGGTGTTCTTTGCGTGGCATGTGCAAGGCAGCTCCGACCGTGGTCGTCGACGCCCGTATAACAAAAGCTTCGTTGGCGCGAGCAAATTTAATCGTGCTTTCTGAGGATGGCCGGAAGAAAGCATTTTTTGCAATCACTTTTAAAATGTAACTATCATTATTATTCACTAGATGCGCCCCGCTGTTCCGCCCACCTGGGCATTCCCTTAAAACCCGTATATTTTCCGGTATAAAAAAATATCTTATATCACTCTATATCTTATATCCAACTATAACACTAACTAACTATCTTATATCTAACTATATCCATACAAAAAAGTCCCGTCGTTTCTTTGCTCTGTTGCTGTGTAAAAGAGGAACAAACAAACTAATACACTTTCGAATTCATAATAAAATATTTAAATGATTTCAAAGTCCTTCGGATAATATAATCTACTAGCAGACCTGACAGACGTTGTCCTGTCTTAGAAATGTCAAACACGCAAAGTCAAAATTGAAAATCTTATTTTTTTACACCTTGGGTTACATTCATCTGTGGGTTACATTATTGGGATGTTTTAATAAAGATCCCTATTTAAAAAAAAAATATAGCCTATGTTACCCGGGGATAGTGTAGCTTCCCAATAGTGAATGAATTTTTCAAATCGGTTCAGTAGTTTCGGAGCCTATTCAATGCAAACAAACAAACAAACAAACAGTCAAATCTTTCCTCTTTATAATATTATTAAATTATATTATTAGTATAGATTAGGAAAGATTGTTGGTGAAGTGTGCAAAAACGTGTAATTTTGTAAAGATTTACTGCAATTAATATATTCTGATAGTTTGGTAACTTAAGTATTTTTTTAATATCTTACATAATGTGAGGTATAATAGACCACCAGTCAATTTGGGTCCACAAATTGGGATCATTGAATATTCAATCAAGCGCGCTCTTGGCTCTACGTATTTCTATTGTAAAGGAAATAATAGATTCATACTTGCTAATATAATGCGCTGCAAATAAGTGACCAGATAAATAATTGAGGTAAGTTCAAAAATTTTCATATGTACCTTTCTACCATTTATATTTTAATTTGAAGTTTAGGCTACAGACATCTTCTATAGTAGGCCTAAATAATTTCAGGAGAAATATAAAATTTCATCACTTATAAAATCTCTTATTACGTTTTTTCTTTATTTAATAGGCTTGCTTTTTGCCGCCAGCTTGCCTGATGTTAGCGATGATGCGGTCTACGATGCAGCAAGCTTGCCTAGAAGAAACCAATTCACTCTTGAGATTTGAAGACACCCAGATTGTAACTCTCGGGGTACACCTATTCAGGCAGCTCATTCCACAGACTAGCAGTTCTCACAATAAAAGTGGAATCAAACCACTTCGTACGGGTTTTTGGAATGTCAACCATAAAGCGGTGTTGATTTTTCGTACCCGCTCTGGCAGTCCGATAGAAAAATGGGCAGGAGAGAATTAGATCATGCAGATCCAATGTACACTCTCCGAAATGTGTCCGATAAAAAACCTATAGACCAGCAACTTTGCACCGATGACTTTTGACGATTTTGACGACCGAAGACACAACGTGAGACTAAGAAGCCTAATACTTATAGGTGGTAAGCTATTGTTAGATAAACTATGGACGTAAAATATTTAGTTAATTATCACGAGCAAAAATGAGAAAAAGAACATGTTAGCTAAAATGGACCGATTCTGAATAGAGCCGCTATTCACATCTGAGTGCATAGTTAAAAGATAACAAATATATCAAAAACCATGGCCATGGTTTGACCTGATAGACAGCGTTGTAAATTGTCCAAACCAAAAAGAGACTAAATAATCATATTAACTATGCATTTAGTCTACATTGTTAACAACATAATAGTTGTATTAGTTTGTCAATATTGTTAGTTGTTAGTGAAAAATTAAACTGTTACCGTAAACAAGTCTCTTGTTTGATGGCTAATGTCATGATTCACTTAACTTTTGATTTATAGAGTTTAAAATGCTCAATGCACTGCGCTCGTCACACTGAAAAATAAAAACTTGGGCAATTCACACTGCGGTCCGAATGGATCCAGTACGAAAAAGTCAGAGGCGATTCACACCGCGATGATTTAGATGATTCACACCAATTGATTTAGAGCACTTGAGCGTTTCATATCATATGCGGTTTGAAACACTCCAGTACCCGAGCTATTAAATGTTGTATCTCTTTACAAAAGAGGGATAAGTAGTTTCGTAGACTATTTGCGGTTTCCATTACAGTGCGAGATACAGACTAACAGGCAAAATATGTGCTGTCGCTTATGATACGAAATTGTATCTTGGTACATCGGGGGCATTTGTATTCAGCGCGTACCGTCGGAGACGCGAGAACTCCTACCTATGCAAATTCTTACTATTGCATCTGAATGTTCTAAGATACCTTTACCTGTACCTATTAGTATGTTAATACGATATCTTGAAGCGAGTTACATTTTATAGTATTTTTATTCATTCCTACCAATCTTATAAATACGAAAGTGTGTTTGTCTTTCTGACCTGGCAACAATTAATAAGCAACGAATTAATGACGATATATCTTTGTAACCGATCGGTTAGTTTTTTTTTAATGAAAACTAGTGGCCTGAAAGTGACATAATTGACTTTTTTATTAGGTGTACATGCAATTTTATTTTTAACCACCGATGCAAAAAGAATGCTGTTACAATCTAACGTGTGCGTTTGTCTGTGGCATCGTAGCTCCCAAACAGCAGACCCGATTTTTTAAAATATTTTAAATTGTATTTTTTAACCTAATTCATTAATGTAGTTGGTGATAAACCATGCTAGAGAAATAATCTAATAAACTTATAATGATTTCTTAGGTATACGCGATTATAACAGATTGAAATTAAACAGCTAAGGGATTAATTTAATCTCGTGTATTTTACATTATTTTAACATACACAATATATAGGCGAATTCTATAGGCGGCTGTGATCGCTTACCACCAGGTTGCTTGTTTTTTAATAGAAAGTGGTTCTATAAAAAATAACATCGGTTTGAAAACTCCCTTTTCGATGTCAATTGAAAACAAGTTTTACTTGGTTGTTTTGAGTGACAATCAAACTTCTAGTTTTCTTCTGCGGAAGGTTGGGGTTACAAAGTAATTAAAACACAACAATTAACGGCAATGTTTAGTTATGAACGCATTTGGTTCGCCTCCATTAAAACTTGTTAAAGTTCATTTAGTGCAAAGTCGTAACTGCATTCAAGCGTGACGGCAGCCCGGTCTGTAATTCAAATTTCATTGTAAGGACAATATTCAGTGAAGCAAAGTTAAATTAAAGTCGCATGCGGATTTGGCTGCGGCTACCGAGCTTAAGGCAGGCCATGCCACCTGCGCTCCGGGCTGCACTGAAAACACAATTTGTGGTGCGCCTTTTGTACCCTTGTTTACTTTTATGAAATTTATTATTACACATTTATCTGTGAACTAACGATTCGCGTATTTTATACTTTTATTTTTTCTTTGTTGGAAGTAGTAATTTACCTATGTGTAGTACTCACAGAAAAGCAAAAAAGAGAAGTAACTAGAACGGAAATGAGAAGTAAAATCTGTTACCAGACATTATGAGTGAACCTTGATTGAACATTTTTATTTAGATCAACGCGTCGAACTTCGCATTACAGTTGCTAACTGATTTCGAATGACTGACGTTTCGTTTATATGGGTGCAACTGGCTACAACAAATTTCTATACAAAAATGCTTTGACTGCCATTGAAATAATTTTTTTCTTTTCTATTGTTGTAAATGATGGATAAATCTTAAAGTCTAGGATAACCCTTTCTTAAAAACAAGCAAACATCTAGTTCTAATATCGGAGTTTTTAGGCCGAAAACTAAAATAAGTTATTAAAATTTATGAAATTAGGTTTGATAATCTTAGATTCTACAGATAGATACTAGTTAAATCTCTTTTATAATATTATTTATAACCCTAAACGGGATATACAAGAAAGTAAGTACCTGCTTAAGGTCGTTATGCAACACTTGGTTTCAGACAACTATAAGTAGTACTTAACAAAACATGAATAGTGTATTGCAATACCATTTTACGTGTTTTTGTTAACATAATAGTTACACATAACCAAGAACACGCAACAATCAAAAATTATATTTAAAAAAATCATAATATTTTTTTTTTAAACTACGTTTGTTAGCATGTCCTTGATTGTGTTAATCTAGTAATTTTTAAACTTTCGCGACTCACCCGCAGTTTTCAGTCAGCTCGTGACTACGGCCATTGTAACATGGTCGAAATGTCGAGCGAAAGGTACATATTATTACCTAAATTAAATAATACGTGATAAGTCCCGATAAAAGTTTAAAACATGTGTTAATCTAATAGGATGCTAAAATAAAACGTACTTAAATAAGGTATTTTTTTAAAGTTTGGGCGGGTAAACTTTGCATGAAAAGTATGCGTTAAGTTACGAAGATCAAAGCAAAAATATACTTCAATAACTAAAAAAGTTGTAGATTCACCACCGATGATTGACCATTGATGAGCACCGTGAATTCGTCTCAACATTTTTTTACAACAAACGCAAAAGAAAACAATTCAAACTAAAGAAAGTAGCAACGAAGTATCAAATCTTTATCGAAGTAATCAACAAGGTGCGGGAGCAAAATATCTTTCTCCTAGATAGAGAAGAAGAGGGGAACGCGTCGACGCGAGAAATTCCTTGTCAACTTTCTTCGGCTCAGAGGTGAGTAAATAAAGGAGTGCGGAACAATGGGAGGAGAGTAAACAAGGTCATAAAGCACGTCAGCCGGGCCTATATATAATCAGCTTAGTGATAAATTGGCAAACAGCACGCGAGGGACACAGCTGTTTCCGTAGTTCCTGTCTGCGATCGCTGCTCGAATGCTCGCCCTAAGTTGTCACTCTGATAAAGTAATTGCTTTTATATACTTACTTTGAAGGTGAAAGTACGGATTACATCGATGGATTTTCAACCGACAAGAAAGACTCTTAAGCTTTTATTTAACTTGTGTACCTTATTTATTATTTAATAAGTGTACCTATATGTGTGACAAATCTTGCAAATGAATTTTAGACCAGTTATCCTCAACGGATTTAGCTGAAATCGGCATGCCATAGTATGTTATATAAGTTCGGACACAATGCATTGATAGATAGATAGATAGAAACTCTTTATTGTGTACACCAGAAATAAAAATTACAACACGATAGAAAACACTTACGAGCTAGTGCCACAAGTGGCGGCCTTATCGCTAAAAGCGATCTCTTCCAGGCAACTATTGGATGGAAAGAATTTACGTAACAGAATCGACGGGGGATGCTAAAACACTTTTAATGATACCATTAAATAGATACTACTAAATGATACCTAATATAATAAAAATTTATATATGTATAAACACACATAATACAGACGCGACAAGTAAGTACATAGTAAGTCCCTAAGTCCCTGGAGTACCTTCGCACTATGAGCACACAATGCATGCATTGTTATGGTACCATCGAGTTAGTCTGATTATAGAGACAGAAGGTGGCCATAGGAACTCCTAACCGAAACGACGTTAACCCCGTCGAGTTTGGGCCCGTTGGTTTTGTCTTCCCAAGCACTTTGGTCGTAGATGAAATTAAATTCAATATGACGGACGTCCCAAGATGGCGAACAAAATGTTTTTTATTTACCATCATGATATGGGTATCAAATGAAAGGGTTGGCTGAGAAGAATACGAATAAGAATACTAATTTTAAATTTCGTGATTTGAATATGTTTTAAATGGGAGGTACCTACTTTTACCTAAATCAAAATACTGCGTGATAAGTCCCGATAAACATATAAAACACGTAAGCTTGTTTCCAAAAAGTATTTTATAAATTAATAAAATTTATTATAAGTTTATGTTTAACCAATCTAATGTTTGTTACTTTGTTTAGGTCAAATCTTGCAAGCTCAATTAGATCCAGTTTCTCCTAACCGGTTTTACTGGAATTTTGCATACAACTTTAGTTCTGGTGAAAATAAAATATGACATATCAAATATTGTAATAATTTCAAAATGACTGCCAATATGAAAATAAAAACATTGAAACAAAAATTTAAAGCATCATTTAAATAAAATATTGTTTTGTGATATTTTCGCCGCTTATGAACGGATTTGAATTGTTAGTTTTTTTTATTGCAGATGCTATAATTATACTGAGGGAGATTCCATTCAAATTTGAAGAAAATATTCCACCTACTTCCCGTGTAGTTAATATTTATTAAGGTTTATTTTTTTTGTAAAATTTTGCTCCGTAATAATTATATATATTTTGGTTTTATATTTTGTTACAATGCTGGAAAAAAAATATAAACTAAGGAAAAAATAATTACAGTCCACTCTGTCATTCCACACGGCTACTTTCATGGATTTACAATTGATCATATATAGTAACTCATTTAAAAAAAAATCCCTTTAATTATATTTAATTATATTTTATATTTAAAAAGTTGTTTAACTTTGGTGAACAGAAATATGTCACCGACTCGCACCTGGCCAGTATTTACTATTTGTTGTTTTACTTTAGAATGTTTACTATATTCATGCCATGTTTGACGCTTGTACGTATTATAAGTACCTATCGTTTTATTATAGAGCAAATTAAAAAATACGTAAAATAATGTTTGTTGTAAGTATGGGAGTAACTTTTTTAAAACTCTTTTTACTTTTTATTTTTGAATTTATTATTTTTAGTTAATCCGCCGTAACATTACATATTCTGTGAGAATTTCAACTGGCTACTTATCTATTACGACAGACGGACAGACAGATAGACGGACAGGCAAATAGATGAACACACAGACAGCGTTGGCTTAGTAATAAGGTAGCGTTTTCACCCTTTGGGTACGGAACTCTAAAAAGTACTTTCGATTTAAAGATTTACTTAGTCGTCGTATAAAATGTTTTCATCAAACCTGATTTTCTTAAATAATTTCATCCCAATATCAGGAAAACGTTTGCGCGTTATTAACTTCCCCTCGAGCACAAAAATACATTAAAGTTTCCACTCCATAGAGCTTAAGGTTTGTTTTATGAAGGTACGTTTCCCACCGCTTAACCGCAAGTACCACAGGTACGGTAAAAACACTAATTACAAACTTGCACTCTGCTCGTTTTGTAGACCCGAACTACGCTATTTTGTTATTTTCAGTGTCGTGTTAATGACAATTTATGTGATACGTGTTTTTTTAATACACTAATCACGGGGTTGCAAAATACACTAATAATACACTAATCACGGGGTTGCAAAAAATGCAAGCACTAGCTTTTTTGTCGATTGTGTATATTAACCAAATTCAAGTTTTCAATTTGGTCCGTTTTTTTTTTTTCATTTTTGTACATTGACGAAGTGGTAGTAAAACGCACGTAATAAGGCTTACGTTTGATCGCCACCAATTTTTTTTATTATATATTATAATAAAAAAACAAAAAAAAGTGGGTGCAATATAAAAAATGTGGGTGAAACGAGCAAGTGGATGACTATTGGTAAGTTTGCTAGTCTATCGGTTTTTATCGGAGATTGTGCATCGGATCTGCGTGATAAATTCCCTCCTGCCAATTTTTCTATCGGACTGCCAGAGTAGACACGAAAAGAGGCGACACCACTTTGATATTCCAAAAACCCATACGAAGCGCTTTGAATACACTTTAATTGTGCGAACTGCTAGTCTATGGAATGCATTGCTAGAATTGGTGTTCCCCGATAGCTACAATCTGGGTGTCATCATATCGCGAGTGAATCGGTTTCTTCTAGGCAAGCGCGCTCCATATCGTACATAGGTGGCGGTCAAACGCTATTATCTAATAAAAACAGTACGGTTCGTGAGGCAAAGTCCACGCGGGTATAACCGCAGGGAGCAGATAGTGTATGATATTAACCATGAACTTACCCGTGAAGCAACAGAGTATTTGCAGTAATGCTGATGCTATTGCCACTCCAAAGAGGCTGTGCATTGTCTATGTAACGTTCTCTTTCTGAATCCTCATTGGAAATTCTTTACATCTTGTTGCAGTTCTCCATTATAATTATTTCATGTAAAAATGTGAATGAAATTAAACGTAGGGTTATGATTACTTCAGCTCTTTTGGTCGTTGTTTCTTTGTTCGCTTCATTTTTGTCGTTTTCTGTAACAAAGATATTTAAATATTATTGTACGTCCGTGCATTTACGCTAAAACTTAAAAGTGTGCGTTAGAAATCACAGTGCCAAATTTTTTGGCTACACTTAAAGTTAAAAAGCACATAGTCCTTTTTATAAAAGTATAAAATAATATACCAACCTACCATGACTACCTTTCTTCTTACCTTTCATATTGTGCACCCTGTATTCAAGTAATAGTACAGAATACCTACGTCATATAAGTACAAGTACAGAAGATTCGCTCTGCAAAGTCATTTAAATAAGTAGCGACTCTTTCTACGACACAATAAAGTACAATTCAGAACATGCGAGCGCTAACTACCTACAGCTATATGAGAAGTTGCCTCTCTGTCTATCGCGTAACTCTTGTCGCCTTATCTCTGTCTATCGCGCGGCAGCGGACACTGCAGGTCCGACAAGTCGGCTACTTGTAGTTTCATACCTAAAGTGCGGAGTGCGCCTGGTAATAGTAGTGTTGAAGCCAACTAGTAGTAGTAGGCTTTTAAACATCTTTTAGTTACATCAATGCTATTGCAGAATACAATGTACCTACCTCAGTCGGATCTGCACGATTCCCCCTGCATTTTTTTTTATCGGACTGCCAGGCTGGGCACGAAGCAGTAACACCGTTTATGGCGTACGATGCGCTTTTTTCCACTTTTATAATGTACACTGCTAGACTGTGGAATGCACTGCCTGAATGGGTGCTCCCCGATAATTACGTTCTGGTTGTCTTTAGGTCACTTGTGAATCGGTTGTACTCCATAGCTTCACTGTTGGCGATCAAGCGCAAGTCTATATTCAGTTTTTTTTCTTTTTTTAAGTTTTCGCATTTAATTTTTTTTAAACTACTATCAGTCTTAACTTTCCCCATAAACAAACAAGGGGCAGCACATCAAGAAGATTGTGTAAATGCATGCCTATTCGTGTTCAAGCGGTTACTTCAACTGATAATGTACATTTGATATGTCGCAGAGTTACATTTGTCCGTACAGTATAAATAAGCGTGCAGCAGTGTAGCGTCACGCGAAGTGGTCATTAACCCTGTACGGCTGGTGTACTAATGGAGAGGTGACGGTGTCATTGAAACCGCATTGCCACTTCGACTCCCGAATGTACGGAAGTAATTAACAGACAAAGTTATGACTATTGCGGTCCCCTTTCTTTGTGGATAAAACAGTCTGAGTAAGTTTTGACTTGTACTGTTCGGCCTTTTGGCCTCTACAGCTTGACCGGACTAGTTAGCGAACGCAGAGGGCGTTCGGCATAACTTGGTGGTTAAGTTTATAGGCGACTAGCACAAGGGCACCTCGAAGGTACGAACCTCGGCTTGGGCCGTCGCCGGGAGTGGGAATCAGACTTGCCCAGGCACCCCAGAAGGGATGTGCCCTGGAGCCCTAACGGTTGGTTGAACTGATTGATTATTTGGAGAGAATCTAACCGATCTTCTAACAGATCCTGGGGTTCTACGATCCTGCCGGCGGGATCGCTGTGTGTGTGTGCCTCTGGTAACCGACGCCTGTACAAAAAACGGAATATTTCCTATTGCTAAGAGCAGTCGGATCGGGCGAGCCCAGCGCCGCCGCGGTGACGACGGCGATGGGGTCGTCCGAGTCGCCCAAGATGTTTCTAGGGCGTCTACGGAGAGAAGGAGGGTCTGTCACGTCTGTCGAGTAGTTTGAGGATTTTACTACAAGAGGATTGGGGTGGTGAGGCGCCGCGTCAAAGTAGCGGCGGGAGGTATACTTAATGTATTGAATCATGGATGGGGGAGTTCGACATCGCAGTGCAGATTGGCGTTTCGCATATACCAGCTAGCGCCGACCGCTCTGCGTATGAAGCGGTTTTGAATGACCTGCAGCTTGTCCAGCTTGATGCGGGAGGCGTAGGCGAATGCCACGGAGGCATAAGTCATGACGGGGGTCTGAGTAAGTTTTGTTTTTGAACCTATTTCAAGCTTTTTGTTTACTCTATTTTAACGAGCAAAGCAAAGGTCTGAAAGTCTACTAGAATATATTTGCGTTTGTATTGTATCGTATTGTATATGTACATATTTATTCGGCGATAACATACCGATTCAGTCATCACGAAATGTTGTAAGCAAATAGTTACAACAAGTTCTAATGTAAGCAAAATTGGTGTAGGCGTTGTGGACATAGAGATCACAGGGACGTATGCGAGGCAAACAACAGAACTGTAGTTTAAAAGTTGTACTAGAGGGAACGAAAGACGATGCGATTAGATTTTAGGAAAAATGGCGGGTTTGACTTATTTTAATTAACTTCCCTCTGAGTTACAAGTTCGATCAGAACAAATTTACTGATCTCTACTGCGAGAAAAATTGCATGTGAGGTCGTACCTATGATTACCACACTTGAACTCATTTTGGGTTTATTTTGCCCTCACTTCAATTTACTTTCTCGGCATAGTTAAACCCCACGCTTATTATTTTAGACTCCATCAGAAAATACGTGTTAAATTTACAAAATTGTAGTAATTAATTGACCATAAAAAACCATAAAAATTTGTTAAACAACGATTAAAATAAGTTGATTTTTAATTCTTTACAACAGCCATGAATAGCACGGCACGGCTGCAGTGGAATGTCAGGCGAATATTTTTTTTGAAAAGGTCCACGTTTCAAAGCCACGTCGTCGTCGTATTGAATGCGTTTTAATGAAAAAACATGCGCCGATTCGCAACAGTCAAGGGAATTAAAACCTCTGCGCGGTGCTCGGGACTCGAATGCACCGCCCGGAATTTTCATTTGTCCGAATATTATTTCCACGGGGAATTTTGCTGGCACTATTTTGTTAAAATTTATAGCCTACAGGTTTTACTCTTCGCGTTTGATTAACGAATGAAGGAGTCGGAGTTTAGTTAGATGTTGAGGTTTGCTCAGCGAGATTTGAGCGAGATTGATTGATTTGTATAATGTGAATGTAGATAAATAATATCAAGAATATTTGAAAAGGAAAACAGTCTATGATAGAATATTTCATTTATTTACTTTGCTTAATTTTTTAGTAGACGCTACAAAATGAAACTACGTATTGAAAAAATTGCGCGAGTTTTACCACAGTATAGTTAACGCATAAGCCAATAAGTAAGTAGTGTTAGTACGGATACTGATCAAATTTAGAACCTCACGCAAATTTTGAAGTGGGTTAAAAATCAATAGTGTATTTATTAATAGCAATCTTAGTCAAATCGTATTCTGTTGGTGCTTAAATAATAATTTACTACAATATAAATATATCTATCTAATGCAGGAAAAAATATATCTAACCTTAATTATAAACTTAGTTACTTTGCTAAGCTGGCGTTACTTTGTTTTGTGTAGTTTTTTACTAAAATTTATATATGTGTATTGATTATGAAAATAAAACACGTTCATAATATATTATGGAACAATGAAATATCACGTCCAATTAAAAAATAACAAGCATCATTTATCACTTACAATTAATTTATTTACGTTACCTTACAATTACAGTTTATTTTATAAGAATAGATAGTTAAAAAAATCTTTTTATTCACACTGTAATATTAACCACGGAAAATTGATGGAGTGAGATTATCTTAGCAAATCCTTGTTATGCTTCCAAAAGAAAATTTCCTCTGCACAAAATAACAGGAGAAATTACGAGCACCAAAATTTCATAACAGGTAAGTAAAGAAAAGCAAATGCAGTGTTGTACAAAAGTGAAATACCCGAGAGCAGAATGGAGCTCTAGAGGTTACCTATTTTAACTTGTAGAAGCGATCTTTTAATTTTTTTATGCAGTTTGGGAATAAATCAGATTAAATTCCAGTTCAGTTTTCAGAAAAATCTTAGGAGGTATTAATGGGTAACCTACTTGGCTTGAATGGATTACTGACGTGAACTAACAATATTTAGAGAGCAAATTAAAACAACTATTAAACATAAACTTTTTCACATTTAAATTTCTACTCTGTAATCCAAATCTTATTTTCAGCTGTTATTATAAATAATCCTAATGTCATAAACTTTACAAAAAAACTCAAATATTGTTGCACAATACATACTTGATTAACTGAAGGAAGCCGATGATTTTGCAGTCTTAAACACTAACTCATATAGATTCCAATTTCCAAATACATAGATTCGTTACTTTTACTTCGCAATCAAACTTAGAGTTACTTTTTCAACCAAAATTTTACTACCGATATGAAAAGATATGTTCCAACGAATAAAAGTTCGCAAGTTATCGGAAAGTTCGCGCCATTCCAAGCGAAGCCCGAGCTCTGAAACCGTCCTCACGCGAGCATGTGCGCGGCGCGACTGAAGGCTTGTTTCGCTACAGCCTATACATGCCCACTTGCCTACCTTACAAGTTTTCCACTGTACTACCATATCCCAAACGAAACAAGTCCCATTTTAACTGCAGACAAATTTCGCATCTATTTCCAAAACCCGTAGTGAGATATTAAGTCGCGTTTCCACAACCTTCTGCCTTTTCAAGACATTGAAAGTAACGAAGCTCTTTAGCTTGGAATCGAAAGGATGTAAGGGAAGGCTGAGAATCAATGAACATTTAACAATAAAACATGCGTTATACGGGTGAATATTGCGTTATAAAAAAGGCGTGAAAACCACGCGACTTGCTGGAACTCGCGTGAATTTTTCCTTGTGAGATAGAGACAGATACTGGGTTTCGTGATAAAGGGAACGGCCTACACGATCAGAATGGAGGGGATGATCTTAAAATGTTCTAAGAATCTGTGCAAAGATGAAAATAGAGTCCTATGTAATAGCCACAGCCTAATAAATCATGGCATTCCAAGAGGCGTTGCACGATTGTAGCCTAAATGCAGCAATAAATGCAGAAAGTAACTGCATAAGAGCTCATCCATAAAACATTAGAACCAGGAAGCAGTCTCTCAAAGGACCTAACTCCAAGTAAATGTTGTTTATTTTGTTAGGGAAGAAAGCTTGTACACAACGGGAACGCCACATGTCAGAGCATGAATAAAAGAAGAGCTATGTTTCAGACTTTCAAAAGTTGTGCCGGTATTTTTCAGAGCTACCAGTACAGCTACATATTTCATGACGGAACTAGGTAGTTAGTTGTATCTTATATCAATGTCGTAGAGTGTTCCTCGTTCGAGATGAAATATTATTATAGAGGTCAACAAAATGTAATATGTACTAGAAAATTTCAAGACCAAGATAGTGGCGGAAAAAGTTATGAAAACACTAGCAGCGCCGGAAAGGAACCAATAGGAACAACATATTTTTTTGAGAATATTTATACTTATATTTTATATGTTAATCCAGAGCATAAGCTACTCCATACCTCATTTCGTTTAAATCCATTTAGCCGTTACGAAGTAAAGCTGAAACTAACATACTCCATTCACTCATTCCCTCTCATAGAGGTACCTACATTTATAATAGACTAGCTCTTGCCCGTGGCTTCTTCTGCGAAAAAAACAATATATAGCTTTTGTCACTCAGTTGTACCTTTTTATATTTAAAAGAGTTCAGAAACGGTTCAATAGTCTACCTCCTAAAACGCAAAGCCCAAAGTTTGTCTAAAATATTTTATTTTCAATAACATGAAAAAGTAAATATATAGAAAAACAAATTAAATTCTAATTACTAAAAAACTAATCAACTAAAATAAGTATATACAGAGAAAAATATATTGAATGTTAACTACTGAAAAAACTAATCTAATAAATCACTGCCAGTGGGTTGTTCCCAAAATAATGGCCCTATTACCACTTTGTATAGCAACGGTCACCCTTTAAGCAAAGTAGAGGGCAGCATTTTGGCCACGTCACGTATTGCATCGACCAGATGCGATTGTCTTGTATTTTGAAATTTAAGTTTCTCAAACAAACTGTAACACAAATAATAGAGACCGTATTGTTTAAAGGCGCACGTGCTAAATACAGTTCCACGACCCAAAGCACTTATGTTAAACATTCGGACCGCCCCGCGCTGAACGCTGATACCACCACATTTTTCACTCGTCCAAAGACCGCGGGCGGGGCGTTGTAAATAAAAGCACCCATTACAGTATTAACGAATGTGCTAACATATTGTCGTTAGTGGCCGTCCAGTTAGCCCAAATAATATACTAAAGCGATTTATGTCTCTTGTGTTTGACCCTAAATTTGTGCTATAAATTATGGTTTACTTTGTCGTTTATGAGCGCGGTTGCAGACATAACCGGGCGCGGAACACGTGTAACAGATTGCGGCAATAAGGGAAATTGTCTTTTTTATGAACGACCGTCGAGAACGTAAAGTATTCAGGGGAAGAACGTGGCTTGGCTTGGCCGAACCTGACGGCCGACACCGTATGGCCTCATATTCTTTATCACTTTAGAATAGCTTAATGCATTTTAACTGACTATAATATTACAAAATATACTTCTAACTGACCTTATCTGAAGACTTACATTTCAAACTTCGTGCAATTTATAATTTCAAATTTCGCGCAATTCAAAGATACTTCCTAGGTAGATATTGATGTATTAAGTACTAGTTAACAAACATTCAACTTTCTGGGTAAACGAAAACGTAGTTTTGTACCATCTTACTGTTAACGTAATCAAGAGGGGCAGTGAGTACCAGGTCATTAAAATTTATAAAATAAAATAATAAGAATGATGATATCCCATCCAAAGGGATCAATGTTAGAGCTGCAACTCGCAGCGCCTAATTTTCACACAACATAGTGCCGTGAAAACTTGAAAAGTAGGTACTTACTTATTACATAGGTACTCCGCTGGCGCAGCGACCCCTTGTGGGTCTAGGCCTCCAACACAAGAGAACGCCATCGCTCTTGGTCTCGCCAGTCGGCGACTTGGAGCTTGCGCTTGACTCTACGGTATCTTTCTAGCGATATCTAGGCCAGCCGACGGGTCTGTGGCCATTGGAAGCTCCAAGATACGCCTTCTTGGCATTGCGATCCTGTCCCAGCAGTTGCAAGCTTCTTTTTATTTAAAACTGGCATCGAGTTAATAGTTTGGTGACTGAATTTATTCCGAAACCAATAATCGTTGCATCGAACCTATTACCTACTCCGGGGTAACCAGAGTTGGACTCCGGGTCGGTAGCCAGAAGCTCTAGTGGCCCTAAGTCACTTCGCCACACTCGGCCTTCGCTTCGTTACAGAGCCTTGAGCATCTGGCTCCCAGACTTTTTATATACACTCTAGGGCTATAGAGACCATAAGACTAGGTGGCAACGGGGTCTTAGTGACTCATTTCGAACCTATCCTATCGAAGTTGGATCTGTCTCCGACAATAATTAATATCAGGGGAGAGATCCCCTAAGTCCCAAGGGATATATTTTAATATTCCTCGTCAAGTTATTAATTCTCGTAGCCTAGGCATAGTTTAACTTGTTTAATATATTTTATTACCATAAATTAAAAAAATTAAAGTATTTACGAAGCCTATATAGTATTTATTCAGTAGGAATATTCCTATAATATATTAGGTATTTTAGTAGGTTATTTAGGTTTCAGTATTTATTAGGAGTAATTCAGTATAATTTTTGCAAAAATATTTTTTACTGCCATGTTTATTTATTATAATATATACGCTTAGTTTAGTGAGCGTTTAATTATTTTTGTCGTCTGTACAATATCAAGGCAAAAGAGTGCTACCACAAAAGTACTAAGTACCTATTATATCATCTAGAAACGTTTCTAAGTAGAAATTACTATCACGTAGAGTTTGAAAGTCCCGTTCGTGTAAGTAACAACCTCGTACAATTCTTCCCCCGGCCGTTTATCTTCCCACCTGAGAGGTGTCCAGCGCGTACTGAATCCAGAAGTTAATTTCACGGGGTATTTCTTCCAGTGCAAGAAACCTCTTTTCCTTTAAAGCACTCTTGTGTAAAATAGAATTAATTCATTTCCTAGTGGAACGCTCCAGATGGTATTAGGGAACGACGGTGAGAAAAAGTGGAGTGTATTTTTGTGCAGGCATTTTTAGCAGTCTAATTCAGGCTTCACTATGTCTTGTTTCTTACAAAATGGTACTTTACATCTAGTTTAGCAAGCACAATCTGTTTACCAACTGATAAAAAAAGAGGATATTACTAATTAATTCGGCAGTAATTTTGTAAAATTTAAGTTTGTGACTAGACCACTTTTAACTTTTTTTTGTTGATAATATTAAACTAATATTATAAAAGCGAAAGTAACTCTGTCTCTCGTTTAACGAAATTTTACAAGATGATAGCGTACACCATAAGGACGACCATAGGGTACTTTCCCCCCAGAAAAAGCTAAGCACTAGAAAATTACGGCTGACACCGCGGGATTCAGCTAGTAGGCCATATATCAGATAGTCCCATTTAAATTTAAAGTAAATATTCCGTTTATTGAACTAGCTGTGTTTTTTTTAAACGCATGTTTCTTTGTTCTAAAATTAAAAATACCTGATAGAGGTATTTCGCAATTTGTTTACAAATCCTTACTTCACATATGTACTAAGAATGCACTTGCATTCTTCATTTTCTTCAGCATAAGTCTAACAGATTAAGAAAGAGGGTAGATTGTTTTCTCTGCACCTAACTTTGAACTGTTCGACCAACCATCCGAATTCTTCAGTCTTCCCGTGATCACGGTGCATGTAAAACTACGCCAAAATATCGGGAGCTCCTTCCACAAACTTATCACGGTAAATATCCCGTTAATAATCGTATAACTGTAGCGTGATAGTTAAAAACAATGTTTTAGTGTAATACCTTGTTACATTCATTTCATATTTTTGATATATTATATTACCATACTCTATTATAATATACTCATTTTATTTATGTAACCTAAAATATAACAACTAAATTATTACTCTGTTTTAAAGTATCACGATTGTTCACTAAAATTATGATGATTATCTACGGGATATTTACCGTGTCCGAAATATCGGTAGCTCATTCCAAAACCTTACCACGGTAAATATCCCGTAAATAATCATATAACTTTATAAATTTACTAGTAGATTGTGAGATAGGCAGATATAATTATAAATACAGTTTACAAAAATGATTGCACAATTTCCTCCAATCAATCAAGTGGGACAAGCCAAGCAACAACTTGTATTACGAAATGTCATCTGCGGGGAGATGTTTAATTAAACTTCATGAAATCTGAACAAAAGTGGCATATCTCATGTCGGACGGCGATTTCGACCTTTCATACGGCCAAAAACAGGCGACCCTCGGTGGCCCGCGACTTGCCTTTATCTCTTTCGGGCTCTTTCAACTGAAAGAGGTCTATGTTTTTTGGGGACAATGTGGATACATGTTGTGTAGGTAGAAGCAACAAAGTGAAAACAAATCAACGATACAGTCTGGGACGTTTTTATTTTGTCTGCCACGTAAATTGAATTTTGTGGTCCGTTCCATCATACCGTTTGGCTTTTATTTGTGTGTACACCTATGACAAGCTTTTTATACTGGTAATGTAAGGTTTATTTTCTAGTAATCAACAGTGTTTTATAATGTATTGTACCTACTAGTTGTAACTACAATATTACGAAAGATAAAGCCAAAAGAGATCACAGTTATGTAAAAAGTAAATTTACATACCAATATATCCACTACACATCATAACATTTAAGGGCATTTTTAGTAAGTTGGAAAAGGTGAGAGTTACGTTTGTTATAGGTATGAGTGCCTTCAAGTTTGGCTTATATAATTATATAAGTACGCTGTGCTAATACAATGTGCTGTCGAAATAACACAAAACCTCAGTTTCTTAAAAGAATGTGTTGAGGGCTGTTGTTGTCGTGTTAACATTGCTCCATTTTATTGAAATGAAATTGCATAGTGGTTAGATATTTAATCGAAAAAAATTGGGTTTTAAATACGCCATTATGAAATTTAAAGTTTTCTCTAAAAATCACAATCTGTGTTAATGGTTATATCGATTATCACAAACTATTTACGGATTTTACGTTATTAATTTTGACTGTTTTCATGTAGGTATATCCATTATTCCCTACATGTCATTGTTACAAAAATTCCCCGGGGTGTGAACGTAAAATCCTGTGTGAAGACGCTTAGCTCGAAAAAATCAGCAGCTGTTTCAATTCACACGTTTCCGCTGGATTGCTTTCGAATTGCTTACAGGAATGTCTTTTTTCAGTCTGAAGATAAACTTGCATAAAACGATGCCTGAATAATGTAGACAAGATTAATTCACTTTCAAACAAATTGGGCAGATTAATAATGTTACCTTGATAGTAGCTTTAGTATTCATATTGTAAAAAAAAAAAATTGTTTCTTACTACTGCAATGATATTTAAAAAAGCAAAATAAAATATATATTTTGCTATAGTAGGTACCCATATTAGCTATAATAAACTCACGTTCAAAAATCTAGCAAAAGTTTAATTCTGCTTTTTATGATCTAAAAGGTAGTGTCAGAACAAAAAATATACCGACTATGGTAACAAATAGTATTCTAAAGAAGATTCTTAAACCAATTTCAATATAAATACTTAGATATTTCAATAAATCTCAAATCGTTTGAGAAACGATACTTGAACAGTTTCAAAGAATCACAAAAGGCGCGACCACAATGAGAGTAATCACTCACCAGTCATAAGTAAGAGTGCAGTCAATGGCTGATGTCAAAACACACTTCAGTTCCATTCAGTGCTGTCTGTTTATAAATAATTCAATATTGGCCTGAGTGATGTTTTCACTTCGCTCGCCATATAGATGTATGGTCGACAAAAAAATAAAATGTAGATAAGTCACAACTTCCAACTTTCACTGTAACTTTGTTACCGATTTACTTTGAATAAGGCATGTGAAAAGCTTATAATATTGTTGCGAGTTTTACCATCTAGTAAAACAAATTACTTCAAAAATAAAAAAAACTAAGATTATTAGACATTCCCTTTCTTTTAAATTCAAATACCTACAATACGAGTTTTAAGAGACGATTAAAAAAGTAGTTTCCTACTAACTAATGAGTTTAACCCCCTTTAGTTGAGTAGTTGAGTTAATTTAGCTTTCTAGTTATGATGACATAAAAAATTGTTTTTTTTTTCCTGACTGTACAAACCGACAAAATAAAGGTGGCTCCCGTTTATCTTGCGTGCCATTTCGAGTGGGGTCGAAGAAGTGATTATCGTGAGGACTGAGCCCTGCATCTTGGAGACCTTTATAAGAAGCGCTCTTGACTACTAAGGGGACTAGAGAGCAGCCTCAGCAAAATTCGGGATATGTCATTAAAATTAATAAGTAACACTTTGATTGAGGATAGCTGACTTCTCCAAAGCTTTTTGATATTTTATTACGGTGTCAGTGGGAAAAAGCTTAATTGCTTACTTGTATTTTTATTTTGATGTTTTTAGAGTTTTGTACCTCAAAAGGAAATAACTGGCCAAGAGCGTGCCGACTCACGTGTATAGTAGGGTTCCGCAGCTAACGCTATATAATTGCTGGTCATAACATAAATAACCATGGTCACATTCATAGTTCAGAAATTTATGGTTATATAAAAATTAACGAACGAAACTCTGTGAGCTTGGCCAAATTACAGAGATGTATCATTCTGACCCAACATAATGTGGCTTAACATAACATGGTGTCAAGGGAAACTACCTGGGAAACATAATTTTTGTTAAGGTCCTCTTTTCCGACTTATAGCAATTTTGGTCATCCTAGTTTAAGTGTGTCTACTTTCATGGTTATATAGCATAAAATTATAAAAATGTCACATCAAAATTTTATGTTTTATCTAGCAAACCGCAAAGACCGAGACACGATTAAAGACGAAAATGATTCTCAAAATATGTGTTTTTATCCATACATACAAATTGTCTATTGTCTATTAAGGACATTTCACTCAAAAAAAAAAATGATATGAACATAATAGGTCTGTGATAGTAACACTGACTTGCGTTTATCTCACTGTTTTTTATTTATTTATTCAAATATCTATTTATAAAATTGTGTCCACTATATCTTAATATACAGATTTTATAATTATGGAGGGAACCGCAAAGATACATTTTACTTTACAGCTACACATTTCGAAAAATATGAGAAAGACCTCAAACAGAAACAGTGTGTATGCGACATGGTTTTGCTCCACTAAATGCGACTTTAATACAATACATTAAGACTTATGGTCATCTGTAGTAATAAGCGTTGCTTAAAAGAGGGAAAACGTTGCCTTAAGGTGTTAGAAATGGATGCGATTATAGCGATAGAGCAAAGTTTTTGTGGGTGCGTGGATCCCCCTGTTAAAATCAACACAATATTTATGAATCAGTTGGAAGCAATGTGATGTCTCCTTTCCGGGTCACCTGCAAGTCGGTTGCAGCGTTGCTCTAAGATCTGGAACGTTAGTTTACCAATATACAACTAGACGCTGTTATTTCTCTAAAATTATTTCATGTCCAAAGGAAGCCAGTGAAGTGGTATTCAAACTGATAAAGCCATCCCGGTGAAGTGACTCGAACGTTTGAGATGCACAGTTTCAAGAAACCATCGCGTCGACACACGCTTCCGTTGCACCCAATCTTTGGAATGTTTTACTTATTTATTGAAATTTTTTAATTCAAAAAGTTTATTTAAAGTTAATTTAAGAAGCTAAGGTTCTACCTAAAAGTTCTACTTTTTACACTAGTTTACGTATTAACGCATGGATGAGGAATGTTTGCTCATGATAATCAGAAGCCGAAATACAGATTTACAATGCAGCAGCATTTTACAACAGCTCATCTACTCAGCTGTCATCATCATCATAATTATTTATTCTTCATAAACAGCATTAATGCTTTCCATCGGATATGATAGCGGTCAGAGAATAAAAAAAAAAACAGCCCACCTAAGTCCATTGCTGGATATAGGCCTTTCCCAAACCTAAGGCACGTCACTTAGCCCGGTCTTGAGCTAATTGCTTCTAGTTACTGCCATCTAACCGCAAGTGTTTACCACAGGGAAATTTCAGCTGATGAGCCGAAAGGTTCTCGAATGGAGACCACGGACCGGCAAGCGTAGCGTAGGACGTCCACCCACAAGATGAACAGACGACCTATAAGAGACCTCAGGCAAACGCTGGATGCGGGCCGCTTCCAACCGGCCCTTTTGGAGATCGATGGGGGAGGCCTGTGTTTACCACAGGGAAATTTCAGCTGATGGGCCGAAAGATTCTCGAATGGAGACCACGGACCGGCAACCGTAGCGTAGGACGTCCACCCACAAGATGGACAGACGACCTATAAGAGACCTCAGGCAAACGCTGGATGCAGGCCGCTTCCAACCGGCCCTTTTGGAAATCGATGGGGTAGGCCTGTGTTCAGCAGTGGAAGTCCTACAGCTGAAATGATGATGATGATGACTGCCATCTAAACCTCTTGCCTATATATCGTCACTCCATCGAGACTAATGTCCTACGCGACGTTTGCCAATTTGTAGTCTCCACTCTAGATACACGTCTACCCCAACCGTTATCGGTTCTATGACAGATATGATCGACCAACTGCCAGCTAAGTTTAATGTATCCAGCAAGGCTTGCTGAATATGCTGAGCTATGATCGGTGACAATTACCATGAATTCTACAAATGTATATGTTAATTTTACCTACTGAGTAGTATTTTTATATTATTTTTAATTTGACATGTAAATTGGCTTTATGAATAAAATTACTATGACTATGGCTATGACTTTACAGTTCTATGTCAAATTACTCTGAAGTAACAAATAACTCTCTATATACAGATAAAAATACACATGAAATGGAACTTCTATTTATTAGTAGTTAGATGTTTTCTAAGCTAAGCTAAAAATAATGTCTTCATTGGGAAAAAAAGTGATATAATAAGACGTGACGAAAAAGTTATACATAGAAAAAATATAAAGAACATTGTGTAGGGACAACCTGTTACTACCTCTGATGCGTTCTTGATGTCTTTATGATGTCTTGTCCAAGACGACACATGCTAATATTTTAAATGGTATTTATACTGCTTGCGAACATTTTGGCTCTTAATCGTCTTGCATACAGTGCAAGTAACTTGCGCTACTTTAATCAGATGCGCGCGTGAGAGCCAAATAATTATTCGAGTGATAGTGATATAAAAAATACAGTTATATCCTAATCTATCTGGGAAATGATAACAACTTTTTTAAGTTTTTCACTCTAATTCATTAATGGATTTTTTGAGAAGGGTGCACGAAAAAGAACCCATTGATGGATTTATTCAAATGTATAAGCTAGGCATTTTTGATACTGAACAAAAAGATTGATTAGAGTATTAAAAAAATCTATTAGTGATATCCTTACTGAAAAGGTTCTATAGTCCGTGAAATCATCATCATCATCATTTCAGCCATAGGACATCCACTGCTGGACATAAGACCCCCATCGATCTCCAAAAGGCCCAGTTGCACGATAAAAATTGTGAAACATAAATTTTATAAATTTAAATTTACAACAACTTTAGTCCTATCCATTTTTGTTGAAAAGTTTAAAATGGCCGAAATATTGAGCAAATACCATTCTTCCTTAACTTCAATTCAAGGTGGCGGCTAACGCACCGGTGGAATTTGGTCGCCACTTTGAATTTAGACTACCCACCTGTGAACCCTCATATAGGGCTAAAAGCTCCATTACAAAAAAAACGCTGCCAGGATTTTTTTTCACCCAACCGACTGGGCTATATTACTCCTAAAAAATACATTACGGTCATTAATTACTGACGCATCAAAATCTACTAGAAAGTCCAAAAACAGTGACCAAGTTGCATAAATTAACATCTATCTCCCACCTACATTACAAATAGGCCAATAATATAACAATAGAAAAACATGTGTACGACATTGAGTGTTCATAATAATATACTCTATTTTTGCTGCCTGAACTTTGCTGGTGTCAGTCGGTGACACCCACGCGTCCGACCACTATAAAACTATTTCGTTGATTAGAGCTGCTATCTTACTATACACTCGTTCTATAATATGTTAACACCAAAACCCAGAGAATAATCAATTCAAATGACCATATATGGTAATAATGAGTCGAAATATTTACGAACTATTCCAACTATTAACATAAACCAAGCTCGGGCGCGTGGAAGTAGTACTTACTTATCAGTTGCTGACGCAATACGCGCGTTGCGTGCCATGTTCACCGATCGTATAAAAGCCGCCCGTGCCCGTGCCAGAATCATTTAGAGTTATATCTTCGCAGCTAGCGCATCACTAGCAGTTGTGATAATAACGTATTGGAGTTATAACAAGATATCAATATTTACATCGAAAGGTAAACACAAGTTTGTTTTTCAACTAGCATGTGGGCAATATTACTACGATTTTTTTAAAAGCAGCTCTCCTTTTTAAATTTTTGCTTAAAGCTTCTCTTAAAATTGATCAACTTTAAACTTTTTCTATGAGTTTTTTTTCGTAAACTTTTAAGAAAAAAGTTCAATAAATTATTATTTAATTAGTAATTAAGTAATTTAACATGCTACTTTAGAATTCAATTAAACTTTTAAGCGTAATAGTCAAGATTTTTTTTTTGTTTGTCCGTTTATGTACTACAAATAAAAATATAAATTGACTTTAGCCTCTCAAAATTATTGTATGTACTTTTATATTTTTACGATTAAAAATATTAAATTTAACTCAACATAATTATGTTATGTACATCAGATAGTTTGTTTTTGTAAATATGGCTCAAGCTGATTGAAGGCCGCTATGGTCATTAATTATATTCATGACGAGTCATTGAACTGGCACGTGGCTGGAGTTGTTTTTGCGGTAATAATTTACTCTATGTTTACGCCGGTGTTTTTTTTCCAGATGAGAGTTAGCAGAACATTCTATGTTGTTCAATTCATAGAATTACCTTTTGAAGGTATTGATGACTACGTATGCGTGCCAAACAATTGGATAATAGTACGTAGAGCAAAGGATCAGAAGGTCGTTGTTGCATACCCAAAAGACGAAGATCCCTTCGATACTAGAGATCGCGCTGAAAGGAAAGAGAGATACGACGATGAGTGGAAGTTTTATATGGCCGTCGTTAAATATGAATCAGGTATGTTTAAATCCATGATTTAGTTATTAGTAGTGACCCGCACGTAATTTACACACGTGCGAAGTCGGCGTTAAGGCGTGGTTTAGGTGAGGAGTTAGCGGTTATACAGACAGACAGACGCAAAAAGCGACTTTAATTTATACTATGTAGAGAAGTGGAAAATTTAATTATGTAAAAATATTTCGCTCGTTTACGACAAAGCCGTGATTATTAGGTACCTATTATATTAATTATATGAGCCTGTACCATCCCACTGCTGGGCAAAGGCCGTAATAATGCAGAAACTACTATTTTTCAAAAAAACCTTTGAGTGTTTGATATTATTAGATTTTTGCAACTATTAACTTATTTACCAAGTTTTTTTTAAAAAGAATAATGGGAATTAATTAAATTATAGATCGAAATCAAGTAAATTAATTCTGGATGTTTATCTCATCAATTAATGCATGGTAAAAATATCTCATCTATTTAACAACAAAAAATTGTTTGAATAAATAGTACCTATTACATTTTTAAACCAAAAATTAATCATAAATACTGAAAAATGCAGATGTATTACGTTTTATATTATTATGCTATATGTTTTCCTAGACGCCAAATTTATTTTGATTTAAAATTGTTGTAGTTAAAATTTATCTAATTATAATTATGTGAATGTTACAAAAATAAAATTTCAAAGTTTTTATTTATTTATTTATTTATTTTATTTCCAACTTAGAACCAATCAAAGTTGTCAAAGTCGAGTTTAATTATGTAAAGATAATACTTTAGTACTATTTTAAACAGTCTTAAAATTTAGTCATCTAAGCCTAAATAAAAATCATATTAATATTTTAAATACGAAAAATTAAGGAAACCCCAAGGAGTGTTCCCAGTAATGGGTACCAAAAATTTTAGTTTGAAATTTACTGGTCATAATAAGTTTTTGAGAATCTATAACCGATTACTTTATCCCCAAAAGAATTTATGTTACCGCATCACACGTGATACCATGATTTAATTTGGTGACCAAATATTGAAGTCTTTTGTGAATATCCAAAAAAAATTGTGTAATAAATTATGTTGAATGTGTTTTGACTTGCACAGTTCCACGTAATCTAGTGCAAGTCTACTAATCATGATGAACATCTTTTGATATGAAAAACCCCTGAAATCCCTGAAATCGCGAAAAATAAATAACTGTTTCACGATTATTTTATTATTTTTATTTTATTTTATTCGGAAAACTAACAGCTACTTAAAAAACATATTTGATTATATATACATAACTTAAGGCTAATTAAAAGTTTTCACATATAGGAACTGTATTTGTCCATGGTAGATGAATAGAAGAGAATTAGAAGACCACTGTCCTTGAACACATTTGCAGTTGGATATCTAATTGGTTTCTTCATGATGACTTTTAATAAGATTTATTGTGGCCTCTCTGCAAGTATGATAAAAGACGTTGCCGCACTACTCCAACAACTGCATTTAATTTAATTTAATTAATTTAATTTATTTATTTACACACGCACAATAATTAAAAGATACAATGTTTTAACTTAAATATTTCACCTTAACTAACGTGGTAAATTAACACAGCTAAGATACAAGCCTATAATAGTAAGCTTTGCGAAGCAGTCCTCACTAGGATAACCCGTGTCGAGAACTACTGCAGTCCGCCTATCCCACTACACAACCGAGCAAACATTTGCACCAAAAATAATAATAATAGGATATTGGTAAAATGAGTTTGTATGTGACTTTGTAAATATGATAAAAATAATACTAATATAATATTTTTACAAGAATATAATAATTATATACATATATATATATATTATATATATGTATATAATAACTGACGCAATGGTTCAGAAGAGATTGAAATAGTGCAAAGAAGTTGTACGTTGTATCGTCAAAGTATGCTCAGTTTAAGAACACCTAATACATAAAGAGGAAATAATATATAATAATTTTTTTTTTTTATTCTTTCAGATAATTACAGGGATGCAGAATTTTGGATAGCTACGAGAAATGACTATGGGCCATTGGTAGAAGAAGAGTTAACAGTAAAAGGTAAAAATCAAGTTACTATATCAGTCTTTACAGTTAAATTTTCGTTGTTAATAACTTTTCGTACACTACTCATTCCTAATTTCAAGTTGTCAAATGGTGATCAAAACATTTATTTCTAGATACGCAACCGAAGACTACGTTGAATATGAAATTGCCTAGTGCCAATGCCAACCGAAACCATTCCAAAAAATCGAAATCCAAGAAAGATAAATTGGAGTTGAGAGTTAAGCTTTACAAAAATCTTCGGAAGCCACTGCCGGAAATATCAATTAAGCGACCAGCACTATCAGAATGCAAGGAACAACGTGATGAAAAACGGTTGAAACTGGATGACGCTGCCAAGTCAACTAGCGCTGTTGCCAACTACGCTAATATAGAGCCTGAATGTTCAAGAAAAGAACGATCCATTATAATCCGGGACAACCACCTAATGGAAATTAGGGAGACAGAAGAAACTGCTGCAGCTTCAAACGGTGAAAATTTTATCGAACCAAACAAATCTTTAATTCAATCAGACCCTTCAAATATGCAGTTACCAATTCGCAAACGCTGTAAACAAGCCCTAAGTTTGCCGATAATAGACGTTGATGAATCTACTGAGGTAATCACTATTGATAGTGAAGACAACTCGCGGGGTGACAAGCAGCCAAATGAAACTCATGACAACATCCAAAGTCACCTTTTCAGCAATACGACGACTGAATCAATGAAACCACCAAACTCCCCAACTACAGCTGAGCAGACTTCACAGTCATATCAAGATAGTAATCAACAACATTTGCTAAACGGTAGAAATTCATTTTCGAACTTTGATACACAGATATCAGATGTCCGATCTATTGCAACAATTCACAACGATCAACAATCACGCATTGATGACGCCTCAAATATCGGAGAAAAGACTTTTCATCACTTGTCAAACTCACTAAAAATGTCTGCTCAACTATACAATCACATTAATGGAGCAGCATCTTTAGTACCGATTCAAAAACCGATTGAGAAAAAAATATGCCACGGAAATATCGCAAAAACTATGGCCATTGCTTTGCAGAACCCATCTAATTTAATGAACCAAACCAGGTCATTATCAACGCGCTCACTGGAAAAAGAACCATCAATGATCACTCAGAATCAATCGCAAGATAGTCCTCGTGTACCAGAAATGCGCGTTAGAAATTGCATGAATGCAACAGCTCCACTTAGAGGTATCACAAACAACACTAAAAAAAATAAGCATATACCTAGAATAAATGTCAGAAGATCCCACGACGTGACTGCTGTTGATCCAAGAATTAGTGTCCAGAATGACGCCAATGCTGCATCGGCTACACAAAACCATTCAAGTTTACCTCATCAGCACCCTAGCTTTGTCCACCGATTAGATGGACAACGAAATTTGCCAGCTCCAGAAGAATTTCTGCAGCAAACAATGCATGTGCCAGATATGGCTCAAAGACCCAGTGAATTACAGAATATTAATCAGAGAACTAGTTCGGAAGAACTTTTGATAAATGAAGCTATACAGCGCCAATTTAACCAAGCAGCAAACCAACCCAGCGAATATTTTCCACGTTCTCATCAAAATTCATATCTACCGGTCAACCAAGATAACTTGCAACAAGAACAATATAGGAAAGAACGTCATTCGAATTCTACTGAAAGTAATAATGTTGATCACCGATCTAAATCTAGAACTATCAGGATGAGGATACCATCTATTAGGCAAAATTCAACAAACGTACCAAATCCGTTGTACCAGACTTCCGAGCTCTCACAACAGAAACATTTGGAGTCGAATCATCAAGACTTACAATGGCAACCACGTACACCAACAATACGTATTGGTATATCTATCAGACCCAAAGTTAACAAACAAATGCCTACGCTTCAAGGAGTCAAGAAGAGAACGCCACCACCTGTTCAATCAAAAGTTATAAATTCAATAAGGCAAGTGGTATCAACTACTCGTAACAACTATCTACTAAATCAGCAGCAATCGCAAGCGAGTCTAAGTGGGAGATCCACTGAGCAGAACAATACAGGTGGAGCAACGTCTACAGAAGCTGTTACGGATCATGAAGTAACCTCAGACCACGAGATGTCTACATATGAAGTACATGTTCAGACTCCAAATGACGTTGACTGCACTGGAATTTCTACAGAAAGTAATTCCCACAAACCAACGGCTATCCAAAACTCTACTTCAACAAACCACCAGCCGCATCCTAGAGTTGTTTTGGAGCAGCAAATGTTGGATAACTTTGCTACTCTCTTAAATCAAATGGGCTCCACGTTGCAATACACTTGTGATATGTACAACAACTTAAGGAGTTCAATCCTCGAAACTGCTGAGACATACCAAAGTGTATTAGATGCAGTTGAAAGATTCAATATGTTCGAAAATTCAGCAAGCAATGTATCTTACTCTACAGCAGATGTGGCACAGGTTACTGAAGAAAAACAAACTGAAGTAGCAGCAAGAGAAAATTCTTGTAATAATTATCAACATGGCTATAACGTTGTCAACGAAGCACCGAAAAAAAAACATAATAACTTATGGCGATTTGATCTACCACCAGAATATGATCCTCAAGATACAAGATGGACATTGAAGTATCCAAAATATATACCAGGACTCGTAGAACTTATGCCTCAAAGCGGTATTTATGTCAGCTACGGAGACTTAAAGTATTGCCAACAAGTATCAACAAGTTGCAAATCATTAATGATAAGATTATTATCAGAAGTCTTCAACAGAAAAGCACTGAGTGTATGTTTAACACCGGACGAGAAAGCGAAGACTTCTAATAACATGGGCTTTAATGTTAGGCCTGAACTAAATGAGCACGCGATTTCAGTCCTGTTAAATTTCGTTTTAGAGCATGGACTCCAATGTGGTTGGAATATTGACATACAAACTATCCTCACTGGCATACACAGCAAGATTAAAGAGATTCGATTCAAATATGGTGTGATGGTTAAATATTAACTATTATCATTACGTCATTATTAGTCATAAGTAGAGTTTTTTTTTTTTTTTTTTTAGAGTTATTCAATATTTTGATATTTTATAAATTTAATATTATGCTTTACTTTAACCGCCAACTCTCCTGATGTTAAACGATGATGCGATCTACGATGGAGCACGCTTGATTGGAAGAAACGATTATTACAACGTAAAAATTTGCGCCATAAGTATTCTGTAGACCTACACTTAATGCTAACCTTTGTTGATTTGTATACGGCGGAAAAAAGTGTTTTTTAATATAACTGTTTCGTCCACTAAAATGTGTTTGTGTTTGTTTTATTTGCCTTTGATAAATTTCTATTATTACAAAAAATTAAAAATACATTTCTACATCATAGTTTTTTTTTTAATTGAGATTAACTATTCATGCAAAATTAACATATTATGGTTAAACTTAAAATTTCTCTATTCAACATTAATGTGGGTGAAACCGCAGGGCACAGCTAGTTATTAATTAACAATAGACAAGTAAAGTGATGACATACGGCACTGAAACGTATAGGCTTTCACTATGGGCCTCTTAAAAAAACTCAAAATCACACGAGCTATGGAAAGGCCTATGGTCGGGGTTTCTCAACGAGTTCAAAAAGTTGAGAAAAAAGTTCCAATACTAGAAACAGGATGTACTGAACCTCTACACTCGACAGGCCCCTGAACAGAAATAAACTCGCATAACCAATTGTGATAATTATGTTGTATGCGTAGCGTATCTTTCCACCAAAATTAATAAAACGTAATTCAGTGATTCTATTAGATCAATCATCACAAATTACCTACGCTGTGCATCATTTTGTTTGATAGTATATTAATATGAAAATTCCAAGAACTCAAGAAAATATAACACGCTATTACGTTCAGGGGTGTAGCAAGTTACAGCTCCAAAGATTCGCGGTTAACTCCCTCCTTCTACCGATGACTGAATTGATCACCACGGCACGGCATCCACGCTGAGTATTTATTGGTCTACTGCGCATGGCAACTACATTACAGTTGAAGTTACCCAACATTTACTATGTTCTAATGACAAACCAGCACTGAGAGCACGCGTGTTAAATGTCTATGTAAACCACAGAAAAGAGAAATTTTTTTCTCTTCTGTGATGTAAACACATTTTTAATATTACGCACCCAAAACATGCAGTAAGTATGGTCGGAACAACGGGTAGAAATATCAATTGCAACGGGAGATCCTGTACGAAGAGTGCAACTTTAGAGAGCTCGCACTGTATTCCCATTCATTCCAACAAATGTTCCTGTTTATTTTCGTTGATATCAAATTCTTATCATAAAATCTTTTTAATAAACTAATATTGTAGCTTAATTTCGAGTTATCGCTACATAATAATAATGACTACAGGTAATATGTTTTCCTACTTCAGCACCTGGAAAATTCTACTGTTATTCACGTCCGTTACATTTGACTAACATAATTATATACCTACAGTGAATATCAAGGCAATTTATTGCCATTGTGTTTTTCTGGGCAAGTGCCTTTATTAACTAAACAACATACAAGCTAAAACTAACACTACAAATACAGTTAGACTGCCCATAGACCGTTATTGCCATTGTTGTGTTTAAAGTCTTAAAATTAAACGATCCAACTAATCTGGATTTGTAAGCATAGAATAGGAAGTACATATAGAAACTTGCCAGCTGGCCGTTGGAAACTCGCCAAAAAATAGTATTGACTCAAGAACGTTTTTTAGAAGTTTCATCATGTTTTCAAACCAAGAATATTTGAATAAATACTGGATCATATTTACGCAGCGATCAACTTGCACGACTAAAGTCCCTGCGTGTATCGGGTCTCTTGATTGTTATTTGGAGTAAAACTGCTTTTAGAAGGACTGTTATTTGACGTGTTATATGATTTAGGTCGGTTCACAGCGAGAGAGAGAGAGAGAGAGAGAGAGAGAGAGAGAGAGAGAGAGAGCTAGCGTCGAGATGCATCATGGAACAGGAAATACAAACATAGATAAATAATATTTTATAGAACACTCTCGAACAATCAGCTCATGATATCGTGTAAGTGTAACATACGCGTTATCACGGAAGTGGTCCTTAACTGTACCTCCTTCCATAATTTTGGAAAAAAGAGCTATGCTCGGAGTTTCTTTGTGCGATAGAATCCGGAACGTGGATATTCGCCAAAGAACGTTGAAGTGGCAATGCGCAAGCTACATCGCTCGAAGAACTGAAACCGATGCGGAAGATTCTTGAGTTAAGACCACAAACCGGAAGACACAGCGTAGATAGGCCTCCCACTAGATGGACTGGCGACATCGTGAGAGTCGCGGACATCCAGTGGATGCAGATGGCAAGCTATCGTTCAGTATGGAGGTTTAAGGGGGAGGCCTATGTTCAGCAGTGGACGTCTTCTGGCTGATAATGATGATAATGTAATAAATATACATGAAAAAATATATTCTAATTGAGAACCTCTTTTTTGAAGTCGGTTGAAAACTACCCCAAAGTTTATCTACTTTTACTACAGCACTGATAAGAAAGCTAGCGCATGCCAAGTAGGAAATACAACTTTCTTTCACATAAAACCAGGAGTAGAATGCCAAGGCCCGGTGTGGACAGTAAGAAGTATTAGAAAGATTTATAATTGTTATCTAGCCAGCTAGGCGAGGCAAACTTATTGCTCAGTCGCGTGCCACCACTTAATATATTACGATGCCTTAGCCAAAACGTCTCTGTTTGCTGCCCGAGTTTTGTTTAATAATAAAAAAAACTTTAATTCCTTGACCGTAATAACTAAAGTTTGGCCTGATAAGGTTTTATTTTCAGAAGAAAGTGTGTTAATGGGAAAATAGGCGAAACATTGTGTTTAAGGGTAACCTTCATTCAAAGTTCATTTTCTAAATAGATTTTTATGACGTTGTTTTGTATTGTAATACAAAACAAGTCTACCTCTGAAAGTACATTAAATTACAAGACCCTGTTAGTGTTATCTTGGTGTAATTTTGTGCTTGTTTTGAGGATTTAAATGTCATTAATTTACGATATTATTTCAATTAACTGTCTAACATTTATGATATAAATTATTTTACATTTATAATTACAGATTATAGTTTAGTTATATGACATTTCGATTGATTCAGAATATAAACTGTAATAATTCGTTTTTGTCCCAATAAATATTCTTTTTAATTTTTTCAAGAAATATACTTAATTAACGTCTCCGTACGAACCGCAAACAATTTTATTGAGAATTTACATAAAAGCTCGCAAAAAAAGTGAAACACTTTGTTAGCAACTTTGCTCCAATTCACAAAGGCTCAGGCGATTTTGTGCCTTCACAAGGTAAGTAATAACGTCAAACTAATGTGTATTATGAATATTCATGGGCCCATCCAAGAATGTTACATTCTTCTGACATAAGCGATGCGATTATTTATTCAGGCGACAGAAATTTACTCGCGATGTCGACATGATGCATGCAAGTCCGACCCATGTCAAATTTAGCAGGCAGGTGCAATATTGTGAGCTTATTTATCATTTTTGTGCTTTTTGGGAAATGCTACGGGGTCGTAAATACTGCCGAAATGAGGACGTGAATATGAAACATGGAGACGATATACTTACAGGAGTGAGTTTGTATTTATATACAAGTATTAGCTGTTACCAGCGACTTCGTTTGCGTAGACTCATCTCAGCTCATTTCAGCTTCGTAGGTCAAGTTATAGTTTTCGAGATATCGTGATGAGTCAGTATGGCATTGAGTAAGTGAGTGAATTTCACTTTTATACAGGGCTACTGGTAATCAGTTAGCATCTTCTAAAGAGTGGTCTCAGTACATCAAATCAAAAAACTTTTGTTCGACGACTTTTCAAAATTCGCGAAAAAAGCTCATTTGTTCCATACGAAAAATTATTCACTCTCGACAAAATGTATAAAAATGGCTGATGATGATGATGATGATGTGATGAGCGAAGCCTTACATTCATTATTCAATCATCTATCCGGAGGGAATCGAACGTGGAACCTCCTGCACACGAGGCAGATGTGCTACCTACCACTGAACACTACTAAAGCACTTTTGCCAAGCTTTTATTTAACTTTCCCTATTAGTATGTATGTGTGGGACAAATCTTGCTACTGACTTTTTGAACAGTTAAAAAAAAAGGATCAAAAAGTTATCCTCAACCGATTGAGCTAAAACTTTGCATACACGTTTAGTTTGGATGACAATGTATGGTTAGCTAAATGACGTCATTCAAATCTAATATGGCCGAATCCCAAAGATGGCGGACCTCAATTTTATATGCACCTCCATGATATGGGTATCAAATGAAAGGGTATGCTGAGAAGAGTACAAAAAATTAAATAAAGTTGACAATAAATTCAATATGGCGGACCTAATTTATTTCTTTATCATCATGGATATGGGTATCAAATGAAAGGGTTTGCTGAGAAGAATACGAAAAAAATGTTTTAAAAACGTGTTTTTTATTTATTTATTAATAATTTATTTATAGCCAACTGTCGCTAAACACCAAATATGATCAAACAGCCACACTTGAGAACCAGTTCTCATTCCAGGCCAGGCGCGTTTACCATTTTCAGTCATACCATTAATAATATATCAAGTGAGCTGTGACCAAAATGCCAAGCGAAGGTATGACTGACAAGTCATTAATAAAAACGCTCAACTGCGAGTCGAATTCGCGCACTGAGGACGGACAGATGAGCAGACAAATAGACAGCGTAAGTTTAGTAATAGGTTCCCGTTAACACCCTTTGGGTACGGAACCCTAAAAACGTTTTGTTAGTGGTTATTAAAAAGAAATCATACTTTAGGTTTCTTCACATTATATTCAGATTTTTTTAGGGCTTACAAAGTAGAGTAGAACTTCTTGGATATTTTCTTCTTAGTTCCATTTTAGATTCAGTACAGGTGCGGCGTTATTACTATATCCAACGAGATCTTTAAACGCGACGTTAATTTCAAAAGTTATTTTCTTCGGATTCCAACAGAGCTGTAACTTTGTACGTGATTCCTAAACTTAGTAATTTCTTTTTTCTGTTTGAAAATTCCTGGTTGAAAAGTTAATTAAAGCCGTAGACGGGTCAGTCCCAGGGAGGTTTACTTTATTGCATCGGCCATTTTGCACACAGCGTGATTTCGAGTCCGTAGGTATTAAACGATATTGGTGTTTAACGGGAGAAATGATGGCTTGTAATATTGCTCCTGACTTTAGATTATTTTTACTATGGATTTGGCAAAACATCTGATTTAGAATATATTTATTTTGTAGGTATGTACCTACTGATGTACCTACATATCTTATAATATAAAAGCGAAATACCACTCTCCTCACTGACTAATCACGAAATCTTGAAAACTACTTAACCTACTTAATTTTATAGGTAGATTCGATAGAGGGTAGGATAAATCCGCTAAAAAAGATTTTGCAAAAAGGTCCGAAAAAGGGGTTATCCGTATGATTAACGTATTAATACAATAAAAGCCAAATGAATCAAAACGTATTTTGACGTATATCTAGCTTGTTCTATAGAATTAAATGACTTTATATCAAACAAGTCTTTGAAATTTTTAGGATTACCGATGCACATGTTTTTTTTTCCTTTAGAAGTGCCAAAACTGTCCATTGTCTTTTCTAGCAGCTCTAGATGTATGACACCAGAAAGCGAGGCGTCCGAAACTCTCTGGGCGCGGCGCAGTTAATTTCACGGAGTATTTGTTTGGTGAAAAACACCACTTACACCCATCCGAGGGGCAAGACACTACTACGATCTAGGGAATAGACCCTTTTTGGGAGCCCACATAATGCGAGAAAAGATTGCAGGCTGGAATTGTATCGTAAATAAGGAGAAAAAATAGCTTAGCAATCAAGTCTGAACACCACAAGAGAGCACTGAGTATATTTTCGTGTTGTTTAGTTCCAACTATGTGGAAGTATTTGGGTTAATACAATGTTACTTGAATAATTACTTGTGTACGTACGGTTTACGTGGTATATAGCCTTAAAAATAGGTAATATTCTGCTCGGTAATTAAAGCCTGGCGCGCACGGGAAACTTTTGTTACTGTGACTGTTTTTAACGCTAATTTAGTTTAGGTTTATATACCATAGGTATACCTGGACCATATTAAATTCCATCAGAAGTTCTCTTGATCGCACATTGTCTCGTCATTGAAATAGCAACTGTAAATAAAAATAAACAATAAAAGAGCTGATAATCTTCAAAAGATGAACAGGTTTTTTTAAAACACTGTTTTAAACTATCACGTTTGTTCACTAAAGTTATATGACACTCACGTATATGTGTGTGTTTGTGTGTCACTCATGTGTTCTACTTGTGTTGATGTGTGCTCTTTCCACAACTTTACCACGGTAAATATCCCGTAAATATTCATATAACTTTAGATTTTCTTAAACCATAGCTGTGAACACTCTTGACCCAATCACCTTCCAAACCAAAAGAAAATAAATGAAAATAGGTTGAGGGACGACGCCACAGACAGACCCACCAATACACACGTTAAACTTATAAGACCCCTCTGTTTGCGTCGGGGGTTAAAAATCACTGTGTGAATTTTCAAAATATTGACTATTCTATATTTTGCTGTCTATCATTTATTTATTGAATAATAAAAAGAACGGCTAACGCCACTTACACTCCAATCATAACATACCAAATAAATAAATTTAAATTTTTAGTATCTTTTAAGTTGACCGAACGATAAACAGTCACCCGAGCGCACTAAGCCTAGTTTTAGAAAACGTAATCGGGTAAAAAAAACACATCATACGTTAGGATTTTTATAAAAAAATATTTTGTGATGAAATGGCTAGTTTTCATCCACAACACACCTGATGGTTAGTGACGACGCGGTCCAAGATGGGGCACGCTTGCCCATGATGCCTATTCACTTTTGTCTTGAAGAAACCCAGGTTGTACTTTATAGGGAGGGAACAACGAAGCAGCGCGTCCATACCTATGCATGGAGGATGATTTTTTAAACTGTATTTTACTATATTATGGAAACTGACGTGGTTTTCACACATTTAATTTATATGACAAGATTACTCACGTATGCTTAAGCCGGTTACTCCTACTATAGTTTCAACCACATTCGGCTGTCATATACAAAGTGAATGTGCGCGCGCAGCTCCGTCTTGCTTTGTATCACCTTGAAAAAGAAACATCCGAATGCGGTTGAAACTATAGTCGGAGTAACCGCCTTAATCATACGTGAGTAATGCCCATGTCATATAAATAAAATCTCTATTTTATAGTCTGTATATTGTTTTTCTCAATAAATCAGGCGCAAAATAAATATCTGTAAAACTAAATCGGCAATCCGATACCATGCTGGAATCCGCTCGGTCTCGCTTTAAATCAAACCAGCGAGCAACAGTACCCTATTACTATCGCAGTTAAAATTTATGTGTTACCTATCGAACACTGAACACCTTTGGAAATTATATTTAGTGTGAACCGCACTGCAGCAGGCTGTAGGAAATGGCATCATTAGCTGTTCTCGTATTTCTTACAGGTGAACATTTTACCACAACTTCTGTATTTTAATTTAGAACTTTCTTGTGTTCTTTTAAAGAAAAAGTTAAATTTACACGATGAAAAATAATGGCCAAGTGCGAGTCGGTGACAAGTTTCTGTTCATGACCATTTGTTGTTATACTGTAGAGTGTGGGCTATAATCATGCAAAATTTGACGCGTGTACGTATTAACCGTTTATACATTTGAGCTAATACTTGAAAAAATACGGTTGTTGTTTGCGGCCGCACCCCCTTTTCGTTGTAACTTTTTGACTTTTTATTTTTTCTTAGCTAATCCGCCGCAACATTACATATTCTGAGAAAATTTCAACTGGCTATCTATTACGGTTCGAAAGATACAGCCGTTTAAAGGTAGGACAGACGGACAGACGGACGGACGACGGTCGACTGACAGCGGACGATGATCGACGGACAGTGGACAACGGTCGACGGACGACGGACGACGGACAACGGACGACGGACGACGGACGACGGACGACGGACGACGGACGACGGACGACGGACGACGGACGACGGACGACGGACGACGGACGACGGACGACGGACGACGGACGACGGACGACGGACAATGGACGATGGACGACGGACGGACGGACAGACTGATAGACAGACAGACAGATAGACAGACATCGTAGGCTTAGTAATAAGGTCCCGTTTATACCCTTTGGGAACGGAACCCTAATAAGTAACTTTATGGGTAGCTGAACCATAGTTAGATTAATTGCGAACACTAATAAGTATAAAAAAATGCTACTGGTTTTGTCGCTTGCATACATTCTTTGGTGCATCAATAAACCATTCCGAAAGCAGCTCTTTCGGTAGGTACTTAGGTACTTATTATATGATAATATTACGTTAATTACAATAACAGGCCAGTAACTAAGTAAGCATTGAAACTCAAAAATAACGTTCTTTATTCGATTTTTCGAAAAAAGTTTTAATATTTATTAGAGCTAAAAATAATTGGACTGCGTATGAAGTCAGAGATCTTTAATATTTATTGTAGTTAGAAGAAAAAACCCAGATTATAACACATTGTTGATTATAAGAAACTAACTGCACCGTGGTAGCGCGCGCTGCTTCTCTATAGATAAAAAACATACACACATACATACATAATAGATCCACATACATACATTTTTATATATATAGGTAAATAGAACAGACGCAACTATCACAACCATGAAAGTGAGTTTTCCACACAAAGCGTTCCTCAAAAGAAACTTCACAAAAAGAAACTTCACAAGTTGACATTAGCGGCGCGAGATTCCATAGCTAACTTCATTGTTACAACACAAAAAGCACTCCGGTAAGTATCAGAAGCTTTACAAACTCACTTTTGCACGTGACACTTTTTATTGGAACTTAGAGAGTGAACAAGAACAAACGTACTCTGCGCATTTATTTACATTTGTATGCTTTCAAAGTGGTTAGGGTAGTGGAGGAATCGTTGTATTTCGTTTAAAATCGGTCCCTGAAGGTCGACCAACGTCTGATGCTCTCGCGCTTTGTTGTGCAAAGGAGACAAAGCCAGCGGAACGTTTCCTAGAGATAAGAAAATAAAACAGTGCACCAGACAAATGCCCTGAGAGGAAATCTGCATGCGAGCCTTGAATGCGTTATGGGATTAACTCATTCAATTTTCATATTATAGGTAGATAGATAGATAGAAAACGTACCTACTTATAAGTATGCAACGTGTGACAGATAGGTGTAGTAATTACCTAACTACGTAAGGATCTACCTATCAACATAAACAATTTGTAAAATACAAGTTTGTAATTCGTGAAAAAATTATTATGGCCACATACTAAATGGATCACGCGATCGGTAATTTTGTATGATGACGCTTTTTAACCGACTTCAGGAGGAGGTTATCAATTCGACTGTGTTTTTTTATGTTTGCTAAGCGAGTACTCCACCAATTATGAATTGATTTTGATGATTCTTTTTTTGTTTGGTTGGTCATGCCTCAAAGGTGGTCCCATTTAAATGTTATCGAAGTTGATATAGCACTTTTTGAGAATCCAACAAAAAACAAAAAATTTATACCTACAGCTACACCTCTTAGATAAGGCACATGTGTCAAAGCTACACCTTTAGTTCTTCTTCTGAGATTTACTTGGATTTACACACATGAAGTTTTGGTTTGTGGTTCCCTTGAGCAAAAGTTTTGATGTGGACATTCAATTTCTGTTTGAACTGTCATCACAGAAACATTAGAACAAAGAATATTGTATGTATTTGTAAGGAGGCATCATAATAAATAAATAATATACTTATACCTACGTTAATATGTACCTACTCTTAAAGAAAACTAGTATTTTATTGTTGGAAAGATTATGCAACCGTGTAATTTCTGTTAAAGATTTCTCGTCGTGTGAGGTCGATTAAAAAGCCTATCTAATATTTTGTTTTAGTTTGTACATGTAGGTATAGTCTTGACGACGGTTATTGTTTTTTTTTCTCTAAAATTTCATTATTTTTATGTTGGTTTTGATGATTTGTGGTGGATAAATAAATTTAGATGATATTTGGCTTAAAAGTATCACTTTCGCACGCACCTATACATACACGGTTACTCGGTACAGTAGTATTAACCCGAAGGAGGTCATTGTCATCATAAACAACTTTTAATTAGTAATTCTGGAGTTTCGCCCTGGAATCGAGAAAAAAATATCAGCTGTTTCATATATTTAGTAGAGTTTGAATGACATTTTTCTATGTAACAACTGATTTAGCATATCCGGATTTACAAAAAACTACTTACTACTTTACTTTCTTACTACGTAATAATTGTTTTCTGTAGAATACGAGCAAAACTGCGGAATGCAATGATACTTGAAGCTTAGTAGTTGACGCGTTCAGATTCCAAACCGTAGGGTGAGGGATCAAATCCCAACAATGAACTTGAGTTGCCAGTGAATAAAAATACGTAAGGAATCTATAGCATGGTGGCATAGGACATTTTCTAGTGCTTGGTTGGCTAGCTACCACCCACCAGTTGAAAATTTGTCACCAAGCACCTAACGGTGTGCTCCGGTAGAGTCATTTCAGCCAGGCACATTCTGGGCTAGCATTTTCGACCACATGGTCACTTACAATTTGACGAGTTATGGTCAAACACCTAGCCTCAAAATCATCAACCAGAATACGTCCTTTGCTTAACATACGCCTCCTTCTTAGAACTCCACACTGAACGACAGCCTGCCACCGGCATCCTTTGGAAACACGTGACACCCAAGATGTTGTCGGTCCATCTAGTGGGAGCTCTACCTACGATGCGTCTTCTGGTTCGTGGTCCCTACTCAAAAACCTAACTTCCCCATTGGTTATTGGTTATTCGAGCAATGTGGCCTGCGAATGGCTTCTTCAACTTGCAAATTTTAATAGCTACATCGGTGACTCTGGTCCTTCAGCGAATATCCTCGTTTTGGAATTATCCTCGTATTCTATCGCGCAAAGAAACGCCTAACCTTTCGTCCATAGAAAAATACAACTAGTCCCACAACAATTATAAAATAGTCACAGAAAGATAAGTTTTTCATGATCACAACGCTCAAGAAAGTCGAACAAAAGCACACACACACCTCCAACCTACAACACAAAAGCAATTTCGTACGAATGTAAAGCCTAAAGGAATTCAGCCAGAGCCGGAGCGGGCGTACGTCTTCCTGAGTTCCGGAGCACAGATAAACCGCTTCCTCTTCCTGCCCCTTTGCCTAACATCGTGTAACGGACACACTACAAAAGACGTAGCCAGCATAAACACACACCTAATGCGGCACTTTCCACCTCGTGTATTGTAAACAGCTGTGATAAGCAAAATATTATTTATGCTTGGAACATATGCCGTCTGTCGTACTACGCTTTAATTAAAAACAGCAACACAAATCATCGCGAATAAAGTAAACATTTTGTAGTATTTTTATGCAATGGGATCAAAGATATCAAAAGTGAGGATATGCTCATCCAAATATTTGAGTCCCAATATTGTACGTGGAAATTTAGCGCCATCTGTCAAAATCTACTCGTACGTCGCACTGGTCTCTATTAAGAAAGTCTTAAAGTCTTTATTAAGTCTCAAGCACAACGATCGCTCATCACTGAAGTCTGCGTTTGACTGAGTTCTGATGAGCAATGTATTCGCTGTCAAAACTCAGTTACCATTGAAAAAGTCATTCATTTTACCAGTGGCCAGGTCCTTACGAAATAATATATAAGTCAATGGTTGAAATCGTAAATTAAAACTACCCGCAAAGTGAAAACACCTAAATCACAGGGTATATACGAAGCGGTCGATCCGGATTTCGATCTGCCCAAATTTCCCAATTTGATTTCGGTTTACAAATCTGTTTGACATCCGGAAAACGAATGTTTCCGAAAGTAAAATAAAAACGTTAGTGACCGGTGTGCGCGCCATCCACGCGAGCACGCGCTCGTGGGTAATTTAATCTCGTATCACTTTGACGAAGGCTTGTGTAAAAATTGATCACCGTGATGGATTAAACGTAAACAAAAAGACTGTGGAATGCGTTTCCTCATTCAAATTACGAATACGAAGCAACGTCGCGGTGAGACAGCTCTCATCCTATACAAAACCGAGCTTAATTACAGCGCCCGCCTCTACCCTCTTCATTATTAGACCAATGAGTTAAAGCGTCGAACTCGAAGCAATAACTAAAACTAAACACGTTTGTAACAAGTTGTTTGTTGTGTTATCAGCGTCGTGCCAAACGTTTCCACTCACACTCGCCGCAAACTTACGCCCGCTCCTAATGAAAACTTTGTCTGAGGAACGCTCACTGCTGAATTTTATTCGAATACAATATTATACTACTAAATTAAGGAAATTTTGTACAACTAACTAGATGTACCAACGATGTTTATTTAAGGTGATAACTCAGCGACTAAATCTATATATAATAATGAATCCCTATCCCTATTTACCTTGGTCACGCCATAACTTGAGAATGACTTTACCGATTTCATTCATCAAATTTTTTTAAGTTTTCTAATACTTTGTAAAAGGTTCTTACGGAAAGAAAAACTAAGAAATTTGGCAGAAAATTGGAAAATTTCAGAAAACTTAACGACTATTTTAACTCGCGGGTAGCAGCTAGTTTTATATAACTTTGGCTAACTAGTATGAACCTACCTTACTATTCATTTTTGTTAGGTTATTAGTTTCATATAATAGTCCCTTCACTAATTATCCAATGTGAATGAAAATGCTATGTTTTCATTGCCTTGTTTGCCTACGAAGAAGCCACAGCCAATATAAAAAAAAAACTTACAACTTTTTGAAATTTACTGCATCTGTCAACGATTCACCGATAGCAAACGGACTATCAAATTTTACATGCAAAAACTAAAAAAATATAAGATAAATTTGTTATCGCATTTTCTTAATTATTTTAATGCCTTCGCTGCGTGTATGTCTCTAATTCGGCGAATCTAGTCATTCATCTTAAGAAATAGAAAATATTATTACAAAAAAGCTATTCCATAGATTTTTTTAATAACGATGTGACTCGACTTTTTATCAAACATGGTATAATAATATACTCCGCTAGATCATGTTATCAACAACATACAACTTTCAGGGTTGTCAAAGTCCTTGACCTAAAATGTAAATATTTTAATGAAAATCTGGTTAAATTACCACCTTAAATCTCACTCCAATATTCAGCCAACACAGTAAGGCAATAAGTAGAAAAGTACGATAAATTAGTGGGTAGAGTCGTGTAAATGTGTGCGAATGCGGAAAGTAAATCAGTTGAAACAAATGTAGAACATCAGTCAGCGGGCAGTGACCGCCGCCCGTCGTTAGCGGTCGAAGCCTACGCTATAAATCTACCAAACACCTTGAGAACTGTAATCGCTTTTATATCGAACTAGTGTTTGTTCACTCATTTTATTTGGCTAATGCAACAATACAATATTCAGAAAGAAATCAAATACTCGATACATTTTATGGACGCCCATAAACATTTATTTACTAAGGGTGGACTCCGTGAGTTCACCTTCTTTGCATGCCTTTGAGTTGGATCAATACTCCAATTAGCAGGCCACAGCATTCAGTTCAGTCGCCTTCGTCTTGACAGTAGCATGTCAGATATCAATACAAAAATGACAAATTACATCTTTAATCTGTAGTAACCACTGCCTAGTAAACAGTAAAACAGAGTTTTGGCGTCACATGAAAAATTGTCGACTCATTGTATTATTTTCCTAAACTTATTTTATTTCGAGTGTTAATGTTTAGCAATGGTGGTTGATTTTTTATTAAGTGTTCATGGATATGCTCGAGTGTAAGAAATGAAAATATTTATTAAACTACCAGGGACCTTACGGCTACCTGTTTTAGGCGATTCTGTTTAGGTTATTGCGAAAAGTTGTGCGACAGCAAAAAGTATCTCGAGGTGTTAAGGTACATGTTCGCGTGATTTTCCACTCTGCGCAGTTTCAGCGCTTTTTTGAGCCCGTGATAAAAGGTAGCCGTAAGGCCCTAGTGTAGTAAAAGACAGAAAATAAGAATAAATTTACCGAACCCTAAAAGATATACTGCTCGCAAAATGATACTATGGCCAAACGGGTACCTAAATACAAAATCACATTTTAAACTTTAGCTATTTGAACACAAACTTGTCTTAAATATGTTTTATATACCGACACAGACATTTTGTGTAGTTGTAGTGACAACCCTGCAATTTTTCAAGATCAAGTGAGTTTATAGCGCAAAACACCTGCTCTTCTCACCGGACTCACACGCAGTTTTCAGTCAGCTCATGACCACGGCCATTGTCATTGTGTGCTTTAGAGTATTTAGTACCTCCAAAATTTACCTAAATGCGTTTAGCCGTTGCGGAGTTGAAAACAAACATACACACACACTCACTCTAAACTCTTGCATTTATAATATTAGTGTAATTGGTGTGAATTAGTGTGGCTGGTGTGATAAATTTAGGTATGTCAATAACTGGTACCACATTAAAGACAAGTTTATCATTTACGGTTTTACTTGCATTCCTATAGGATTTAATTTTGTTGGAGACAAATTAGCCTTACGCTATGAGATTGTACACGTCATTGAGGCTACACGTAAATCCAAGACAATATTTAATCTCATACCAAGTCTCACCTAAATTCATTTAGCCATTACGAAATTAAGCTAGAATAACCAACTCATTCATATTGACAAAGACTGCCGCATTCATAATAATGATTGTGATATTTCCTTCTCTCTGTTTCGAATTATAACACGTCATTGATAACACAGTCATAATAACATCGAATAGTTCTAGTTACTACTACTGTCCTGAAATTGGTAATATTCCGTAAAATGGAAGCTGTAATATTTCGTAGTGCAAAACATGGAAAGTGCACCGAACGATAAACATAAAAGCCTTCGCACGCTTTGATCTCGCTACAAAACAGACAAATGAATATGAAACCTGAAAATTACAGTGCAATATATCCTCCACGTGGGCTACATTTATTTGTAGGTGAATGCTCTGCGCATTAATCATAACGAACAGGAAAGCGAGTGGAGCGGGAGACTGGAGCGAGCGATGCATTCACTCGCCTCGCCCCTCTTGCCGCAAACAACTGCACTGGACTTTTAATCTCACCTGGGCACGGACCGACCCTTGCGGTTTCCTCCCTGATCACATGCTTCTATCAATGCTTAAATGTTTAAAAATAATTAATAGTATGTAAACAAGCGACGGGCTGCCTAGACACCTACAACACCCGAGGCATTGGCGGTGCGCATGTATCCATGCGAAATAATTAAAACATAGGTTAACAACGTTTTACCTTCATTTAACCGAAAGTCCATTAAAAACCATTTCATGTAACTTATCGCCATTTCAATAAAAAAAAACCGGACAAGTACGAGTAGGACTCGTGCTCTGAGGGTTCCGTCAGACGGAACCCTCAGAGCGCGAGACCAAAAAAAAAACTAACTGAAGCTAAAATATTGAAAGACAGGCTTAAGTTTGTAGTTTTTTTTTACTGGGCAAGTGCCTTTAATAACTAAACAAAATACAAGCTAAAACTAACACTACAAATACAGTTAGACTGCCCATAGACCGTTGAAGGTCTAAAGACAATCCAAATGCTCAAGCCCACTACCAGTTGGCAGCGTACCCAACATGCTGGCGGCATTACCACGTTGAATGGCAATGCTATCGCGTTGAGCCAGAAACACGCCAGCATTTTGGTCACGCGTCGCATTAACCAGGCGCTGCGACATTGGCGGTGGAAAGTGCCCTGCGTATGATGTCGTTCAGGCTAGCGTGTCGGCCAATACGACCAGCGCTTCTCGAGCAAGAGAGACCATGGTGACCGAGCTGGTCAACAGCAGTACCACACTGACAGCGATGGGCCTCACAGCACCTTACACCCAAGCGTAAGCTGACAGCTAGACGAAATGCGGTTGGATCTAAAAGGCTACCTGTGTTAAAAGAGGGCATGGCTTGCAACCAAAGTCCCGATTCCCAAACAGAGACAGCAAGAATACGAGCGCGATCTGCAATACTAGGACACGTATCTAGTAGCGATTTCCATGCTAGTTCACAGATCGGCCGATCCCACAGTCTCTGGGAAGACAACTTTGAAGTTTGTAGTTGACAATAAGGTTCTTCCATACATCCCAACTACAAAATGTAAGTTTCTAATAGCAAAATAATTATTTTTAAATACCTTCAAATTTATAACTTTCGGATTTATTCCTATATATGTACTATGAAACCTTGCCTCTTGCCAAATTTCATGATTCTAGGTCAACGGGAAGTACCCTATAGGTTTTGATTCCCCTGTGAAATCGCAAAATATACGACATAAAGGAACCCTAAGACCGCGAGACCAAAAAAAAAACTAACTGAAGTTAAAATATTGAAAGACAAACTTAAGTTTGTAGTTGACAATAAGGTTCTTCGATACATTCCAACTACAAAATGTAAGTTTGTAATAGCAAAATAATCATTTTTAAATGATATACCTTCATATTTATAACTTTCGGATTTATTCCTATATATGTGCTATAAGACCTTGCTTTTTGCCAAATTTCATGATTCTAGGTCAACGGGAAGTACCCTATAGGTTTTGGTTCCCCTGTGAAATCGCAAAATATGCGACATAAACGTTCATATCTTTTGATTGCGTTGACTTACAACTTTTATTTTTTTACAGCCGAAAGAAACCGTAGACCCAAGTATTTAGTATAAATTTCAACTTGCTACCTTTACGTGTTCTTGAGAAAAAGGGTCTTGACAGACGGACAGACAGACAGACGGACAACGAAGTGATCCTATAAGGGTTCCGTTTTTTTCCTTTTGAGGTACGGAACCCTAAAAATAAGTTTTCTAAACTTATCACAACTGTGTTCAAACATTTTAACACAGAAAAGCTTGATTCCAACATTTTATCTCTATGTAAGTTTTAAACATTGGCGATTTGAACAGAATAGGTAGGTGTGTTTTAATCACAGACTTTCAATACAGAGTCAATTAAAACCAATTGATTATCGGGATTAGATAGGTAAACAAGGTACCTACTTCTCGTTTGCATGTTTTCGACCATGTTACAGTAGCCATGCTCGCGAGCTGAGTGCGGGTGATTCCGGCTAGAAGTAGATGTTGTGATTTTCTATACATTTTCCAAAATTTTTAATTTTATTCACTTTTAGATTCTATTTGCGGTGTCGTTTTCAAAAGGGACTTTATTTCACTTTTCCAAATTCAAATTATGTAAGTTATTTATACACTGCTATAAACGTTACTTCAGTTAAGTAATGCTTAAAATTGCTCTGTCAACTTCTCGTTGACGGAAATTGTCATAGGTGAACACGAGACAGAGCAAATTTAAGCATCGCTTAACTTAAGTAACGTTTATAAGTAAGGCCGATAATATATGAAACAAATTGTAGAGCGCTGTTTTAAATCCATATACATTGTTTGGTATAATTATACTCTTAGGGACCATTAGCATCCTAATTATACCGACACACTCATCAATTCACAGCAGAATTTATAAATAAAAGCTTCTAGCTTTTTATTTCTAGCTAATAGTTTGTGCTACTAGCTACTATTACAAAAATGTTCATGCAAAAAACTATCAATATATAACTAGCTGTTTGACCTTAACTGTGACCTCGCTACTCATCCAATTTTTCTAGGTTGTGGATCTTTACAACCCCTGGATTGATTTTAAAATAATAACAATATACAAACAAACATACATACAAACGTAGAACTATTCTCATAGAGTCTGTGGCCTTCGCAGCACTCGATCAATTAGCCTGAGCCAGATATATTGACTCAAAAAACTCTATAGAACAAAGTAGCATTAAATTCAAACCAGCCAGGAACATTGCAAAACTCGTAAAAGTGCCTCATACGTCAATACCTTTTGAAATACGCTAATGGAAATACGAAATAAAACAGAAAGCAAAGTATGATTAGTGAGTGCCGTACGTCCCATTGTCAGATTTTACGGCCGCACTGCTGGAATATCCATTTCAATACGAAATATGCTTATAATATTTAACTCCACGGCATTTTATGAATCGAATACTTATATCTATAAAATTATTCAGCACGAGTTTAGATGTTTTTTTTTAGCTTCCCTACCCAAAGGGTATAAATGGGACCCTATTACTAAACCTACTCTGTCTGCCTGTCTGTCCGACAGTCTGTCCGTTTGTCTGTCCTACATTTTAACGGCTGTTTTCATGACATTTTATCTTTCGAACCGTTATAAATAGCCAGTTGAACATTTTCACGGAATTTGTAATGATAGTGGAACTCTTCAATGGCTACTTGTCAACCTCATGAGTTTGAGATCCTTTGGTATGTTTTAACGAGTCAGAAAAATTGTTTTCTTTTTTAGGTTTTTTAAAATATAATCTGCTATTGTCATCGGAACCACAAATACTAGTAAAATTTGAGCTAGATCAGAAACTATGTAGGAAGTGATTGAGTGATTGTTGATCAATAATTACAAAATTTTATGAAAAGGACAACACAATCTAATGTCGAAAAAACAAAATGTCCTGAATATTTATTTATGTATACTTACATACATACAGTGCACGTTGTATAAAGTTTGCCTACTTTGCATTTTTGTGGCCGTTCTTAAGTTGGATCAATGCTCCAACTAGCATGCCGCACAATTCAGTTCCATATTCGTCGTCTTGACAGTAGCTCGTCAGACGTCAATACAAACTTAGTAATAGAGTCCCGTTTTTAGCCTTTGGGTATGGGACCCTAAAAAATTAAAAATATTACATAATATATTGTAAAACTCTTCGTTAGCAGATGGCCTTGCGAATGGTGACGAAAAAAGCAACGAAATAGTTTTATAGAGTTTTTAGATGGAAACTAATTCAAATAGAAGAATCTATAGAAAATGCATTTTATGTTATAATTAGATCTGTATTTTTATTTAAAATTGAACGGCTCATTTTGAAAAAACTCTATTTAGCGCGATGGTGCGAGTCGTAGGAGCATACCGAGCAGTGTCGGTGCGCACGCGCGGTATCAGAAACAGCTTTATGTTTTTCGTTTTATGCCTGAAAGTCCATATACCTAAAATTAAACGATTGCAATTTTAACTACCACTTGTTTGTATATCCGTCATTACTATGACTTTGTACCTACTGGTACAAAAATTTGGCACACAGAGTTTTCAACGTGCTTACTTTGTCTATCTATACTAATCTATACTTCTACACTAATAATAATATTATAAAGAGGAAATTTGATTGTTTGTTTGTTTGCATTGAATAGGCTCCGAAACCACTGAATCGATTTGGAAAAAACTTTCACTGTTGGGAAGCTACACTATCCCGGAGTGACGTAGGCTATATAATCTGTACCCGTGCGAAGCTGGGGTGGACCGCTAGTTACAGATAAAGATCTGTGGGTATGTCATATTACTTCTCATACTTAAGTTTCTTGAAGCCAAAACTTAAGTGTTGTCACAGAATAAATCATAGCACAATGTGTTGTCTGGGAATCTGTAGTAATTTACAACTCCACAGTCACCTATAACAACATAATAATTATCCCTAACCTCGCTGGATTTCTTGGAAATGTTACTTTAATCACTTCATACGACCCATAAATTTGTTCGTATCGGTATATTAGGGTCTTACTACCAAGCACTGTTTTGATTTAGCGTTCTAATTCTATTATTTATGCTTGTAGTTGACCTAATAATGGACCTATCTCGGTAAGTAACTGTCCTAACTGTGCATCTTCTATCGCATGTTAGCCTTGCAAGTTAAGTTTACTCTAGGGAAATTGCGTTCCATGATTGAACACTAGGTGATTTCGTGATGAAGGAGCATTTTAAACTTTTGGATTTGAACGATTTTATCTTATTATCGTATCAAAACAAAAAAAGAACTTTAAAAAAAATAATTATATTATAACATTTTGACTCTGAAAGTAAAAATTGGTTGTGATGTGTGGTAATTAATTATTTTCGTAAAATCTGCCTAATACTGTCTATGCTATGTTTATTTTAGGACCATTTTTTTTTTTGACTCAGTACATATTTTCAATTTATCCATTAACTTTATTCATAAAGTACACTTTAGGGTTTACAAAAAAATATTATAGACAGTTTAAAAATTCGACCGTGCCGTTTGTGTCGACTTATTAAATTGTCTATGTCATTTCTATTAAGCCACAGTGTCAAGTTATAGAATATATTTAAGAAAAACAAGAAAAAAGGACATTCTTAGTCTTATTTCCCTTCTAAATTATCGTTAGAAAACCATCACAGTTTTTCTGGAGTTACGCAAAGAAGTGGAGCGGGCCTGTGTTAGTTTAATCGTGTGTTAAGATCTCTGAAAGCATTTCCTACTGAGCTGGTACACCTGTCGACGTTTTTCACCCATCCGTACACAAGGAATTACTTCCTTTCTTTCTTCGAGCGTATTTTTGCATTTCTAACTAAAAGAGCAAGTGAAAATAAACAGTGAAGTTACTAAACTAAAGTTGCTTTCTATCGGTTTTTTAATTCGTTCACACAATAGATTTTTAATAAATTAGCTAAAAAAACATCAGTATATATATTATAATGTCATCGTTATTACTGTATATACAACATACAAAAATTTTAAAAAAAGTCTTGAATCGAATCTAACATATTGAAGAGTCGGAAGAGGAAAATCTAATAATATTAGTTAATATTACCGGGACATTTTGTGATTGGAATGCTAAAAATACATAATCCATCGTATTTTTAGCAAAAAATTATACACCTTACAAGCTGATTCAATGTTGCAATTAACAGTTTTATCAGAATCACACTAATATTATGAATGAGAACATTGTATGTTTGTTCCGTGTGAGAACAAACATACAATGTTCTCGTAACGGCTGAATGAATTTGGATGAAATTTGATTGATTGATTGATTGATTTGTTATGAGTATGGGGGTAAAATGTAGGATAAAAAAACCTCTCTCCTCTAGGATAGCGGGTGAAACCACGGTGCAGTGCCAGTGAATAAATTAAAGGCATTTTCGCTGTTCTCCATAGTTTTGCAAATACGTAAAATCTATCCGATAAGTCGGAGGTAGATCTCATCATTGTCAGTCTATCATGTTCCCACTGCTGGGACACAGGTCTTTTCTCAGAGAGAGATAGGCCCTAAATCCACCCGTTAGGTATCCGTAGTCAGATCCGTTTTTTACATCTTCTACAGGTCCAGTGCATGTTGGTGAGTGTCATGTCTTTAAACTTTTGAAGTTCTTGGACATAATATATCGGTTTCCTCACGATGTTTTCCTGCACCGTTGTTGTGCAATGGCATCGGAACTTCACATAATTTATTTAAGACTAAATAAGTCATTGGTGCCGAGGATCAAACTAGGCGCCGTCAGATTGTAAAACACATGCTATCTCCCGGCCGCCATCGCTCCAGCGGATTTAGATCAATGTAAGTTAATCTGTAATAATACGCCTCTAACTCTGCTAATGTCAACACCTGAAGTCACTCAGCCCTAATCACACTCAACAGCAAAGCAAATCCTCACAGCCCGCAACCATTGACAGGAATTATGCAAGCACATCAATAAGCAAACATGAATGAAAATTAATTTGTCCAAATTAGCTGTGGCAGGCCGGATAGTTTGCCAAAAGGCAACCGATGTAAACAAGGCATACCTAACGTTATAAATAATGTATACAGGGCAAACATGGAAGTTATCCATGCCGGAGAGGGATCTGGGGTAAATTTTCATGATCTTGCGGTTCGTGATACGAGCCTGTTAATATTAGTTTATCATCCCTTCGCCGCATTGTGTACGAGGTTACAAATACCTGGTTGAACAGTGAACCGTCCAAGATTGTGATATTCGTATTTGGGAGTTTTGGCGTACTTCTCTTTATGTGGATAAATTTAGTTCAAGACACCTTAGCAGTGATATAGAAGAATTTTTAGATGTCAAAATTCCACAATGATGTTGATTCTGTCGATTTCTCTGAACTAAATACAACTTGACAGCTCTAAAATTGTTCGCAACTTTTTCTGTATAGAAATGAAAAGAAACGCTGTTAATTTTAGCCCAGTCAGATTTGTTTAGTTTAGAGAATGGTACAACAGAATTGATATTTGAGTTAATTGGAGTACGTATTTATTTAGAGTTGCACAAAAAAGTTACAATTTAGTAGAATAATTTTGAATAGTAATTTCTACTTTTATCTTCTTATCAGTTGCCTGTTTTGTTCAGTTTTTTAATGGTGTTTTGAAGAAATTTTTTTGGAGTACAGTATTTTCATTTTCAACTTTTTAATTACCTGTATTGTTCAGCCACCGAACAATGCTTTTTTATGACACTATTTTAAATTATTACGCTTGTTCACTACAGTTATGGTTCGAGTTAGATCTCCAGTGATAACCGTAGTAAAAGACTAAGAAAGAGTGTAGATCGTTTTGTCTGCACCTAATCTTGAACTGTTTGACCAACCACTTGCATTCTTCAATCTTCCCGTGAACATGGTGGATGTAAGCGGGTCAAAATATAGGGACAAACCTTCACAACCTTCACAACCTTTCCACGGTAAAATATCCCGTTAATACTCATAATAATTGTAATGCTATAAGATCTGCACAATAATATCATTATCCGGGGAGCGCAGATCCGCTTGCAGCAAACTTTTTCAACCGCATATTGGTTTTCATACAGTATTGTGGTTATGTAAATCCGTAAGCACAATACTCATTGAGCACACGTGCACGGCGAGCGCAGCCGGGCGATATTGTAGTGTATACCCGCCTTCGAAACAATATCGCAAACAAGAATACGTATTCGAAGAAAGGATGCAGCATGATTAAAAATAAGAATTCGGGTTGCTGGATAAGAATATGTGGAAATGTTAAATCTAGGATTTTCAATTTATATATTGAAATTATACGGAAACTGGAAAGAAATCAATTTTACAAGTTTTTATTTAACTTCATATGTTTGTATGAACTTAAGTAAAGATTGTGTTAAGTACAAATCTTGTAAACCTAAATTGATCCACTTCCCGGCGTTCAATTGAATTTAAATTTGATTTAATGTAACTTGCATGACAATGCATTAATGTTATGGTAAAATGGAGCTTTTTTGATGATAGAGTCGGAAAGTGGTAATCGGAACTAATTTGTCAAGCCTGTTAATATGGGTATCAAACGAAAGGGCTATACGAGTATAAACGATAAAGTGAGTGTCATTACACTAAATTCAATATGGTCACCGTGGAGCGGTGCCTTGCATTATTTTATCTAAGCTAAAAGCTTGCTTTTTTTTACTAATAACTTATTAGAGATAATATAAATGTTTCGACCTTTACTATTTCATTACTATTTAACTAGTTGATCATATATCAACTAGCTTCATTGTTAAGTCCAGTAATATGACAAACGACGATACCGGGATAAAAAACAAATGTGACACAGTTCCTAACTTTTAACTGAGCGGTCGTAGTCACGTCGTGAAGGGAGCTTTCGCAATTTGTTCACCCTTAATGGTTTCCAACGTGATGTTTTTCATAAAATTAATTTCATTTCGCGTCATTTTGTTAAGATGTAAATGAGCAGCTTTACACGTTTTATTGCGACCAAAGTTTCTTGCTAAAATGAATGGGCGGTTCCGAGTGAAATAAAGTTTCTGTTTGACGGTAAGTTTGCGCTTTGTGTTTATTAGTTTCATTTTGTTGTTTGGTGGTGTATAATATGTTTCTTACCGTTGCTTCTCGAAAAAAGACATTTGATTCATATGTAACAACAAAAATCGCTCTACTCCGTCATTGAGTGAATAAAAACATTTGAAATTTGGAACAAGAACAAATTATACTAATTCTGTACAAAAATATATTAAACGTACTGAACGTACCTACTGGCTGGCTGAATAAGGAGCTATTCCATTGAGCTATCTATTTAGATAGCTCAATGCTATGCACCCATTTTTTTTTTGTGTTATCGAGTTGGTTCTGTCATCTATACTATCTATACTAATATTATAAAGAGGAAAGATTTGATTGTTTGATTGTTTGTTTGCATTGAATAGGCTCCAAAACTACTGAACCGATTTGAAAAATGCTTTCACTGTTGGGAAGCTATCAACAACAATACATTACTCTCATTAACACTATCCCCGGGTGACATAGGCAATTTTTTTTTTTTTTAAATAGGGATCCTTACTAAAACTCCAATAATGTAACCCAAGGTGTAAAAAAATAAGCCTTACACCCGTGCGAAGCTGGGGTGCGTTGCTAGTCTATACTAATATTATAAAGAGGAAAGATTTGATTGTTTGTTTGTTTGTTTGTTTGCATTGACTAGGCTCCGAAACTCCTGAACCGATTTGAAAAATTCTTTCACTGTTGGGAAGCTACACTATCCCCGGTTGACATAGGCTATATATCTATACCTGTGCGAAGCCGGAGCGGCCTACCAGTTGGAAATATAAATACTATACTACTATTTATTTTCTCGCAGTCAATAGTATAGTAATAGTATAGCAAGGACATAACTCGTGAAAAATATCATCTAGATCTTTGCATCCCTCGCTTCCCTCAGGACTCTTGAATCCTTCGCTGCTCTCAGGATCTAACTTAGTCCCTCGAATTAACTTCCTTTTTTTCTTTTCTCTACTATTGCACCATTTGCAAATTTATTCATTTATTTATAACACCAATAGTATATATACCATATACCACGAAAATTCTAATTATGCAGAAGTTAAATTCTAGACAAGATATTAACATTTCATGATTTATTATTTGTGATTAATTTTTTGACAACCTTGACTTTCGAAACTTGAAAAACAATTAACTTAATCAAAGACATGCCGTTACTTGAAAACGTTTTGTTTTAGATGCACATGTGTTTATTGTTTATTTTTAGTACATGGCATGTTCTGGTTATATGAAAAAGTTACAAAACAAAATAAAATAAAAAAGGTATACTTTTAAGTTTTGGCGAGTCAAATTTGTGTGAAAATTAGGGCGCCTGAGATACTGAACTACTTTCTACTTGTTATTCGAATATTTTTCTAACTTATTACTTTGTGATCATCAAAATATTTTCCTAGCTACTGTAGGTACTTACAGTACACGAATAAACATAATTTGAGTAAAAAATCAAAAAAAGAAACGAAAAAATTCCTTAGGAAAGTAAAGAAATCAAATAACTTGAGGTAATCTGACATTGTTTAGGCGGCTTACACAAAGCTAAGCCGTAGAGCCTTTCATAGAACGTGAGACGCAATATTGCTCTTACATTGTCAGTGGATATTTCCGCTTGATGCATTTTTGATGTTTTTCTGATGTGGGTCTATCGGCCTCGCTATCTAAATGTGATGAATATTCAACGTTGGCTTTAGAGGGATACGTTTGAAGAGTCAATATTTGATTGGCTGTTCAATGGGCGAAACCTCACTACTAGATTTACGATTTACGGCCTTACGTTTCTAAATGTTAGTTAAGTTAATCTATGCTTTAAACTGCTCTGCCTCCTTCTCGTTAAGGAAAATAATTTTTATATGAGAAAAGGAAGTAAAGCTAACTTTACCGCTGCATTGACGCTTCTAAGTAAATCAAATCAAATCAAAATATATTTATTGCAGTTTGTTGGTAAACCTAGATGTAATACAGACATAATCTGTTCTTAAGAGCTCCGAAAACAAACTTGTGTCTTGCACTGGCATTCATAACTCAATAATTATAAGTTATTAGTATTGTTAGTTTACAAAGGAAATGTCATAGTATAGTAGTTATGTCAAGTTAAATAGGTACGATGTCTACAATATTATAATGTCATTATTAGTTAGTCAATGTTAGTATTCCAATTTAATCTCTTATCATTAATAAATTCTTTTACGGTGTAATAGCACTTAGTCAGTAGTATTTTTTTTAAATTTCAATTTGAACAGATTAATATTTAGATCTTTAACGTTTCTAGGCATCTTATTATAGATTAACGGTCCCATACAGAAAATGCTATCATTTAACAATTAATATTAATATTTTATATATATATTTTTTTAATATTTTTTATTAGTTATACTGCTTATTATTATCACATCTATTTTGAATAACAATAAAACACAGTGGTGTTAATAACGGTAATTTTATTCCAATCCGTTCCGTTCCGTTCCATTCAATTATATTATATTGAAGTGAAACATCTATTGGCACGCCTTCGCTGTAAAACCGACTCGAATGCCGTGATAGACATGACGTCATATTCTCTCTTATGCCGTCACGTTTCACATCTGACGGGCGTCTCGTGACGTCCAACTTTTATTTTATTTAATGAGACAGGTGTACCTAACTTATAAGCCAAGAATATAACTAGTTTTTTTATATTTTTCATATTGCAGCATAAATGAAATAAATTAACAGTGTCAATAATAAATAAATAATAATAATAAATATTCGGGACATTTTTTCACACACGGTCATCTGACCCCAAACTAAGCAAAGCTTGTGATATGGCTGCCAGAGACTGATATACATACATATATAGTTTTAAATACATACTTAAATAGATATAAACAACCAGATATAGACCAAACACAAATGTTCATCACATAAATGAAATAAGAAAATGATAAGCTCTAGTTAAGATTTGTTTAAGTTAACATTCTAATTATTGTATTTTTTTGCTACAAATAAATGATGTCTATGTCTATGTCTATAAATGTTTGCCCTAGGCGGGAATCGAACCCGCGCCCCCAAGCTCAGAAGGCAGATTCACTACCAACTGGACCAACGGGCAATCTTTTTCTACTCTAGTAAAATCAACGTAACTTTAGAGTAAGTACGTAATTCTTTAGTTTATTTTTATATTATTATTTTTAGAGGCATTAACAGCCTTAGAAACGCTTATTTAGTTGATCTCTACTTAATATTATTCTGTCAAACACGAAAAATTACACAAGTTTGTATTGCATCCTTTACACGTTTTGGATGTTTGTTGTAGTACTAGTAAAATAATATCAGCAAAATAATAAAATAATAATAATATAAAAATTATAGCAATAGTCTATACTAATATTATCAAGAGGAAAGATTTGATTGTTTGTTTGTTTGTTTGCATTGAATAGGCTCCGAAACTACGGAACCGATTTGAAAAATTCTTTCACTTTTGGGAAGCGTCACTATCCCCGGGTAACATAGGCAATATTATATTTTCAAAAAAATAGGGATGCTTACTAAAACTCCAATAAGGAACCCAAAGTGTAAAAAAATAAGATTTACAATTTTAACTTTGCGTGTTTGCAGTTCTAAGATAGGATAACGTCTGTCAGGTCAGATAGTTATAAATATAAGCGTATCCATACATTCCAAACATTTTGTTAGTCACAGTACTGGGGACAAGCGTGTCCCGGAGGGGCCATCAAATAAAGGACCTTCTGTGCATAGATAAAGAACGCTAGCGCTCATTGGCCAAATTGAATTTTGTACCGATAACTTCGGCACCAAATAAATATTAATGTGTCGTCAATAGATGTAGATAGCTTGAGCATTTCTGAGTAGCGTTTTTGCTGGAGATCGATTTTGATGAAACTGATCGAGAAATTCGTACTTCTACGAAATGAGACACAATTTTAGTTTGCTTACGCTAGTCAGGGCAGGTTTTTGAAATCAAATATTCTGGAGCACTTTCATGATTAAATCAGGCGTTACATAACAGAAATATTTTTTTCTAAGTCTAAGCTTTGGGGCAAGTTGGGATGGGTGTGGGGTAAGCTGCCATATCTGTGCACGTTGGGCTCATAATGCTTGTCGGTGTAGATGATGAAAACGCAGAATTTATTATGACAATACTTAACTTACCCCATCTTGCCCCATTTTCAATAACCCCATCATACCCCATAGTACGGGGCAAGATGGGTTTTCACAAGTTTCTTTTTTAACATTTATTATAAAAAAATGTGATAAGTTGATCTCCCAAAGACTGTGCCACAAAATTTACATAGATTAATAATACATGTGCCATAAATAAATAAAAATTATAAACAATGCTGTTTTTTGTTATTTCTGCTTAAATATCCCATCATGCCCCTTCCCCTATAGTCTTATGTCACACGACGGCCCTCACTACCCTTGTGCAAAAAATCTCATCGTTTGGTTGATAGGTATGTTGTTTGGTGAATAAAAGACAAAGAAACCAAACAACATACAAACAAACACACTTTGGCATTTATAATATCGTCATCAATATCAGTACGAACATGAATAAAAGTTCATAACAATTACTTTAATAACATATCTAATATGATTCAGATTGTTAGTGAATTATTTTACATTCCAAAGAAACAAAATAAGCAATGAATGTCTTATTATACAATTGAAAGTACGGGTTGAAACAAACGCCTTTTTTAACGTATTTTTGTATTAGCTCTAATGTAAAAAACGGTAATACCTACGTATAAGAGTCATACTTGGCATGATTATAGTACACACTCGAAAGTATAACAAAAAATAATAAATAATGGCCAAGTGCGAGTCGGTGACAAATTTCAGTTCATTACCAAGCTATAACTGGTAATTTCTTACCTGGATGACCTCCTTATCATTTCACCGAATAGAATGAAACCATATTTTACTAATTTTGAAGTCGGCATTTTACATTGATCATTATTGTATTTTGTGGTGGTACGGAACCCTCAGTGCGCGAGCCCGACTTGCACTTGGCCGGTTTATTTTTAAGTTGCTAACAAATTTTGCTTTTTACCTAATACATACTTCAATAGTGAAACAGAAGTGGGACAACAAACTGCATGAGAGCGCGGGCCGCATTCGAAACACGGAGAGTCGAGAGCTAAGTCAATCGCGGCCCGCTCGCTATTTGCACGCGTCAATCTGAAAGGTTATAACCAAAGGTTGCAACCATTCACCACAGCAATGTGAAAAGCCATCGACGATGGTGATGATTTAAAAGCGACTTCATAACCGCTTTTTGTTATTAAAAAATATCTACTTGCTTGTGTTGTTGTTTTTAGGGTTCCGTACCTCAAAAGGAAAAAACGGAACCCTTATAGGATCACTTCGTTGTCCGTCTGTCTGTCTGTCTGTCCGTCTGTCAAGACCCTTTTTCTCAAGAACGCGTAAAGGTAGCAAGTTGAAATTTATACTAAATACTTAGGTCTACGGTTTCTTTCGGCTGTAAAAAAATAAAAGTTGTAAGTCAAAGCAATCAAAAGATATGAACGTTTATGTCGTATATTTTGCGATTTCACAGGGGAATCAAAACCTATAGGGTACTTCCCGTTGACCTAGAATCATGAAATTTGGCAAGAGGCAAGGTCTCATAGTACATATATAGGAATAAATCTGAAAGTTATAAATTTGAAGTTATATCATTTAAAAATAATTATTTTGCTATTACAAACTTACATTTTGTAGTTGGAATGTATGGAAGAACCTTATTGTCAACTACAAACTTAAGTTTGTCTTTCAATATTTTAACTTCAGTTAGGTTTTTTTTTTTGTCTCGCGCTCTGAGGGTTCCTTTATGTCGTATATTTTGCGATTTCACAGGGGAATCAAAACCTATAGGGTACTTCCCGTTGACCTAGAATCATGAAATTTGGCAAAAGGCAAGGTCTCATACATAGTAGGTACATTATATTTATTTAATTTAATGTAATTAAAACGGTTACGGTTACATATATAGGAATAAATCCAAAAGTTATAAATTTGAAGTTATATCATTTAAAAATAATTATTTTGCTATTACAAACTTACATTTTGTAGTTCGAATGTATGGAAGAACCTTATTGTCAACTACAAACTTAAGTTTGTCTTTCAATATTTTAACTTCAGTTAGTTTTTTTATTGGTCTTGCGCTCTGAGGGTTCCGTCTAACGGAACCCTCAGAGCACGAGTCCTACTCGTATTTGTCCGGTTTTTTTTTTATATACAGAATGGATTTACGGTTGTCCACCTACTTGCCTAAAGGTAAGCGATGGCGTGGCCGAGGCTGGAACACTTTGATCTAGAAAAAATCTGTTCACTCTAGCCTTGAAGATGTCTAGATTGTAGTTCTCAGGAAACAAGGAGGACGGCAGGGGGATGGGGAGGGGGGGGGGGGGGGTTCCAGTCTTGGGCAGTACGTATCATACCCAAATCGTTGTGTACGAATATTTGGAATTTCCACGAGGAAGGAGTGGTAGTGTGCAGTCTTTCTGCTTGTCCTGTAGTTAAAGTAGGGAATAAAATCATGAAGCTCTTGCGTACACTCGCCGAAATGAATCCAATAGAAAATAGACAAGCTACTTTACGGCAGTGCTCAAGGCTTTGCAATTTTTTGGTGACTATAGTTTGCTGAACAAGAACACTAGAACTAAATCATTTGTGCATTTAGTGGTGCCTCAATAACTACTGAGCCTGAGTTGATACAAAATACGGACTGAATTGAGAATTGAATTTGACCAGTGTGTGTTGCCAGTGATGACATATGGTACTGAGACGTGGTCCTTAACTGTTGGCCTTTTGGAAAAACTCAGAGTCACACAGTGGGCAATGGAGAGAGCTATGCTCGGAGTTTCTTTGCACGATAGAATCCGGAACGAGGATATTCGCCAAAAAACCAGAGTTACCGACATAGCTGTTAAAATTTGCAAGTTGAAGTGGCAATGGGCAGGCCCCCTCGCTCGAAGACGGGGAAGAAAGGTTCTGGAGTGGAGACCACGAACCGGAAGACGCAGCGTAGGTAGGCCTCCCACTAGATGGAGCGACGATATTGTGAGAGTCACGGGCATCCAGTGGATGCAAAAAGCAGGCTGTCGTTCAGTCTGGAGGTTAAAAGGGGAGACCTATGTTCAGCAGTGGACGTGTCCTGGCAGATGATGATGATGATGAATTGAGACCTTGACCTCCCTATAATTGGTTAAAACACGTAGCGTGGGTCAATCATTGTGAAAAGAGTGGTATAAACCAGAAATAGATAACAACCCGCTCGTAGGTGGGCAATAAGACAACACCTACGCTCCGTTGCCACCATCCCCGCCGGTGGTTCATAAATCGCGGATACTGCCCTCTGCGGCGAACGCCTAACTACCGCCATTTGTTTGCTGCATCTCTGATTACACTCCGCATCCATATTCAAGATAATCGTACCTACCTACCTACGTAACAGTAGGTGTGCATTTTTATTTAAGTTTAGGAAAAACGTTTGTGATTGAACGAAAATATTACTAATATCAAAAATGAAGACAGAATAGAAAGAAGAAAGTACAATACAAACTACAAATATAAATTTATTTATTTCACATAAGTAGTAATAAAAATACAATAAAGCAATTGCGTGAGGGCTTCAAACTAGGCTAAGCCTGTATCTTGAGGTCCAAAAATGATATACTAAAAGAAATATCGCAAGCGCTTGTACCTTAAAGAAATAAATATAAACATAAAATACACATCATAATCATCATCAGCCAGAAGACGTCCACTGCTGTACATATCGTAGGTCTTCCCATTTAACCTCCACACTGAACGACAAAATACAAACAAAGAAAATTTTTAAACAATAAATAGACTATAAATAAATATTTCTAATATTAAATAAATATTTTTTTAAAGCAAATATATACAGATTTTTGAGAAACCTAAAACCAACTTATATTGTATTCTGTAAGTAACTTTTTAACACAATGGAAAATAAACTTAGAATCAAAAGGAATTATATTTCTGATCTCTCCCATAGTTGAAAGCTACGTTTTCCCATTGCTTACATATTTGCTACGAGCATGCTACGGTATTCTACAAAATGCTACGATGTTGGCCTGTACAAATAACGTAGTTACAATATTGTTCCAAAAAAACATACAGGTTTGCAACGTTTCGATAGCGCATTCGATTACACGCAGGGTATCCATTCGATCACCAAACATCCGATACGTTTGGCTTCCCAATCGGACGGCGCTAGATTGAAAAATGCACCGCAATATTTACACGCCACTCACCTTTGGGCAAATGGGACAAGTATTATAAAAATTAAAAGTTACAACTCTCTCCCACGTAATTAATCTAACGTTGCCACTCTGCTCAGCGATGTGGACGTAATTACTCGAGCCACAGACGGTCTATTCTCATAGGATGACGGCAACACTAGCATCTGTTTTTATTTTAAATTATGCAAAGAGCAAATGTTCCGTTGATTATGACAGTGATTTGAACGAGGGTGGCGTGCGGCCAGGTATTCACATTATGAACCCGTATCGTCGGAGCATGATTAACAAATAATCAACGGCAGCCTTTCATTGCCGGCAAATGGCTGGCATTCGCTCGCATTCCGCTCGATGGGCAATCGACATGAGCGCCGGAGCCCTCGGCAAATACAATACCGATTGCAATGGGACTCGAATACGACCGATTGTACAGCGGATGGGAAGATGAGAGACGGGTAAATATCTTGTTTCCTTTTCGATTACACGTTGAAGATATATTGCTTTCGATGGTATCACTCAATAACGATGACTAGCAAACATGTTTCAAACTATGGATAATGGGACAGCGATAAAAAAAAATAAGAGATGTATTACAGAATGCATCGTAAAATTGTAGGTAACTGGAATTTCGGGCATAAAACGAAAAAAATTACGTAATTGTCAAGACGTATATAAAACAAGTACCTAAACCATTACAATATTTTTTTGTCAGTAATTAAACGAAATCCACTTTTCCTCCAAAATTAAAAATAAAAAAGCCTATTTACAATAAAAAAGTACATCATCATCATCATCATCATCAGCCGGAAGACGTCCACTGCTGAACATAGGCCTCCCCCTTTAACCTCCACACTGAACGACAGCTCGCCTTACAGTACAGTACAGTAGTTCGCGAAAAAAAAATTAGTATTACAGCAATTAAATTTTCTGAAGATGTTTCTATTTGATAGAATCAGAACGCCAGACTACACGCAAAGCACGCAATGCAAGAATACAGTATTATTTGCTTTCTTTGTCAAAAAATGTAAGGCTCTTTACCAAAAGTAAACTAAAACCATACTATGTATAATATTATGTATATAGTGTGCATGTAAAATATATATACAGAGTTTATTGAAGATTTTATTTCTTAAATTTTATTCTAGATCAAACATCTATGTATTTGTAAATCATTAATACATGGCCACAAAAACGCACTGAATTCTTTATCAATAGAGAAATGGCGCTTCGTAAATCGCGTGGCAAAGCTTCTTCATAATATTATTTTAAGAGAATCCTTACTTACATACGCTCGGAGGATGATATATATTTTTCTTACAATCACCTGAAGGAATTCCCACATACTCTTAAAACGGCTTTATCCGAGGGTTCGGAGATACGTGTTTTTAAAATCCTTTTCGTAATAAATTATTCGAAACGTACGGGAGTGTAGCTAAACCGCTAGGAATACTTTCTTTTGTTTGTTGTTTAAACGTGGCAGATTTATTTGTATTTGTTATTACGTACTTAGAGAAGTGTTGTACATACAAAATGAACTGGTCTGAATAGTTTATTATTTATGATACAGAAACTAATAAATTGATTTACCACAAACTACTTATTCGTAGCACTGTTTCTTTGACGAATCTCTAGTGTATAAATTTCCGCTTTAGCATCGTAAAGGTATTTTAGCTGGCATTATTGTATGTTCCCACTTGCAGTCTTAGCGCTTCAACTGATAAATTTGACACTTTAATAAATTGAGGTGTAGATATATTCAAGTAGAGTTCAGAGATGGTCACTCGGCAGGTAGTTGACGTCATCAGAAACAATCTTGTCAGTTATTTAAAAGCACGCACAACGTACAAACACAACTAACTTATTAGAAAGGCTTATAGACGCTATACGTATATAAACACTGATACGATGTAAACGAAAATAGCTAATTTTCATTTTATCACTACCAATCTAAAAAGATCATTTTCGAGGATAGACATTTCATTCCCGCGCGATGTCATGTAAAAGTGTAACGATGTCCTCTCGTGGTACGATTCAGCTCATATCGCTCTCTAGAAAAAGATGTTCATTTCCGCACATCCATCATGAGGGTGACAGCGAAAGGGTCTTTTAATTCTGATAGATCGCGCGTATTCATTACACTACGACCTTGCTATTTGTTTGCGATGTTATTACCGCTCGTGTTGATTGAGTTTGGTTTAAAGTTATAATTAGCATCTGATAAATACGGATGACGATAAATACGACTGATTAATGGTTGCCTGGAAGAGATCGCTAATGATCGCCTGGAAGAGATCGCTTTTAGCGATAAGGCCGCCACTTGTGGCACTAGCTCGTAAGTGTTTTCTATCGTGTTGTAATTTTTATTTCTGGTGTACACAATAAAGAGTTTCTATCTATCTATCTAATACGCTAACTTTTGAAAATAACGTTCTGTTATATTGACGTTGCGGATGGAATTAGACCTAACTAGCACATAAACAAGGCTGGTATAGTAGGATAGCTAGATCTATTCCCCACAGTAGGATGAAGAAGGCTGTAATGCTACAGAATAGTCATAGTTGTTTGTTTTTTATGTTAGTTTAAGTTTCATTTGTATTTTCGGTGTGTAATAAAGTTGTATTGTATTGTATTGTATAGTTAGTCATTTATAAAGGTAACTTTTATAAGCGTTCATTTGAGTTGTTTTCAGAAATGAATTTCAGATTCAAAAGTAATATGGCTGAAATGACAAATTTTATCGAGATTGGAGTCTATTTGCCCACTCTTTTGAAGAGATTTCGGGATTAAAAGAACAAAAAGGAATTTGACGGAAATTTTCTGGAATATGGAGCGACCGGTCTGTTTCAATTTCACGGGGCGTTTGTTGGGCGACAAAGACGCCCAAAGGTGTCATTTCGGAGAGAGCTACCCCGAACTTATGAGATAAGATGAGATGTTTATTTTTTACGGCTAAGGGTAAACTTTTTTCTTTTATAGCCTGTTGTAGCAAGCAGTAAATTACTTAGGGTATATAGGTGTCATCAAGCTGTAGTAAAAGTCTTGATTTAAGGATTCATTTTATGACTATTATCCAATCCAATCAAAATTACCGACCTTCGATATTTTGAAAAACTTTACGTAATTTTCTAAAAGCCTAACGCAAATATCAAAAAAATTTCAATTCTTCAGCAGAACAAAATGATCACACATGTAGCAGTCTAGTTTCCTGCAAAGACGACGTCTTAAAACTGCAAAAGTGTGGAAATATCGGCACTAAAGGTACACATTCCACTTCATCCTATGCCAGTGTCTGAGTGCAAAGGCGTGTCGGCGCCGGCTGGTCCGGCCTCGTGGAAATTCCGGAAAATATGGCCGCTGATGGAGCCTTAATGTTTCCGACTTGGCCAAAGCTTGGCCCCTCTCGCGGTCAGCCCTCACTTCGATGCTTGCGAACTTTGCCGCTAATAAAGATACAGTGACAGGCATTGACACATTACGTGAATGTACACAAAATGGACACCTTTTAGTGTGGGAAGCTTTTATGGGGAATATCTTTTAAGAAATAGCAACACTGATGGGTTTTCTTTGGCGAAATATATTTTTAGACTAGACATTGAACCATAACAATTTACTCATTGGAAAGTATTTTTAATTCTGCAATGTAGTCTATTTTAAAGGTTCTATAGTTGACAGAGCCGAATTATTTAAAATACCGCTGACCCTTTTTTACCAAACATGTTAGATAAAGACAGCAATACTTTAGTTAGTTTAGTTCTGTCAACTAGAACCTCCAAAATTGGCCACAATATTTAAACATATTACAATGCATAATTTTATTTCAATGAGAAGTTTGTCGTTTGAAATCCTCTTAGAAAACTACCATAATTCAAATAAAGGATCAAGTCTGAAAATGGTCGTCAACTAGAAACACTAAACATCGTCTGATAAAAATAATTAACAAGCAATGTGCAAGACTCAATCAAGATGCAATTGAGCTCCGAACTCATTTGTGGCTGTATGTCCGGAGTACTGTAGTCAGAAACAGTAACTAAGGTTTCCTTATCTTGAAAAGTTCCTATAGGGTTGTAACAAATGGTGCAGAAAAAAGAGCTCTATTTAGCAAACGTTTTTATCATTGACAAGCGTTTGACCTTATGCTTAGTGCTGCACCGCACCCATCCAACATGCTGTTCAATTTCCGACCGAACCATTTGTCTGTTCTGAGGTACCACTGTATGAGTCTTTCAAGCTTATAATATAATCTCTACTCTCGTTTGGCCCATGTTAAAAAAATAAGTTTTCGGTCAACTTGTACTGGCCAATAGTTAGCGCTGAAAGTATGCTGTCCGATTGCCAGCTGAGACGATTCAAATTTATTGACACACTGGAAACAATATCGCCCGCCAACGTAACCTACGAATATTTCAAGTTTACCTATAATACTTGCTCTACTATTTTTACGCACTTAAAATTAGCTTCACTTGTAATAAACTAGCAAATCAACAAACTAAATTGCTAACAATTATTTTTTTATCGCTGATAAGTCCACGTTTGAACACCAACTCGCTGTTGGTAAGCAACGATGTGGTCGAAGATGAAGCACGCAGACTTAAAAGATATCTATTCCTTCTGGCCAAACAGGTCATTCTTTCTTCTTCCAAATTTTAAACTTTGCAAGTATGCCATCAAACTGATTTGATGGCATGAAGTGGTTAGTGGAACTAGTCTACAATGGCTACTAATAAACAGACTCATTTGGTTTATTTATTAAGTCACTACAGCGTGTTTTTAAAATATAATAATTATTTGCCTTTAGAGCTCTCGTACTGGCAAATAGTAAGCGCTGCGAGCAAGCCCACCGTATGCCGTCCGGTCGCCGGCCGGGACGGTTGATTGACACACCGGAAATGATTTTGCTCGCCACCGGCGTCGACGCTATCTCTCGAAAGGTAATACACCCTCATTTGTTCACTATATTTGATGTTTACACTTGATAAGGCCGTTTGATGATTACTTCTAAAGTTCGAAGTGATTTTGAAGATCGTCGCCCTTACATGAATTTAATCAGGTAAGGGCTTACAGGGCTACTCATATCAGTGTCTTATTTTTTGCATTGACTGTAAATATAAACTCACTAAATCGCATTTTTTTACCTCGTTAAAAAAAACAATTTAGAGTAGATTAAACAAAAAGAAATAAAACTGTAAATTCTGGTCAACACTGCTTAGGGGTTGAACGCAAGATTGTAGCTAGTAGCTGATAAGAATATTTTTTTCTTAAATATTTATTATGTCATAATTATAAAAAAATACTTATACCTTAAATTTTTATACTCTATGCTTACCGTAGTCCGCGAGGCAAAACTGTAAAAGCTTATTTTTTTCGACAAACGTAAAAGGATCACGGAAACAATTCCCTAGAAATGACACCGTGGGGTGAAATAAACTGTAACAGCGTGTGAGGAAACCGTAAAACGATTTCGCGAAAATTAACTCAATCGCTGGAATCGACAAAACACTTCCTTCATATCACGGAATATTTCATTCTTGTATTTATGTTTTATTCTTCACATATATGTTTCATATCAATGTTTCATTCTTCTGTGTAGGTAAGTTTTATGTTTTTTTTAGGAGCAAGTGCCTTTATTAACTAAACAAAAATACAAACACTACAAAATTATATAGACCGTTGAAGGTCTAAAGACAATCCAAATACTCAAGCCTAAAGTTAGCCAGATGGCAGAGTACCAAGCATGCTGGCGGCATTACCACACTGAATGGCAATGCTTATGCGTTGGGCCAGAAACACGCCAGCATTTTGGTCACGCGTCGTATCAACCAGGAGCTTAGAAAAAAGGTTTTATGTAATATATTATATAAGCTGCCGCGTTATAAACCTTTTTGAAGCAACCTACTTGGTAGCGACAGCAACTCGCTTTGACTTGTTTTTTTTTGTCTATGATGTAATAATATGTCAATGTATAAAAATTCAATTCTTGCCTTTCCATATAAAATGTATGGGAAAATGAATTTTCTTTATTATTTATTGTTTTCTTGTTATTTTTCCGGTATTTTAATTATTATTCTGCGGAGAGGGATCCATCAATTCAAAGATCATTAAAATCAGTCAAGCTATTCTCGAGTTATAAATGGTGTAACATACACGACTTTGTTTTACTATATAAATATTATATGGATATACTCGTAGATAGAAGAAAAATTTTTGTACCGCTCAACGGCCTAAAATAATTCTATAAATCATCCTATAAAATATCAACACAATGCAATGTTATTCTAAATAATAATGTTCAATCGGTTTTTTTCTTACTCAGTGATGATTATCTTCAAAAATGTTATTGCGCGAATTAGATAGCCACGCGCTGTTAGCTGCCTTAAGCCGCCGAAGTTGCAGTGGGAGGCGAGCTTTACTGCGGTTACTGTTTGCGTTTGCATCCCAAGCTGATACTGAATCTCATAATTAGGAGTCAAATTTAGCAGTGCAAAAGTATGGTTACGCAAGGTCATGTGTCAATCTTCGATTTTGGAATTTTTTCTCATATTTCTCGAAAAGTAACAACCAAATAAATGTTCTTGACAAAATTAAAATAAAGTCTTTGCTATTGATAATTTTACATGGTTTCCATTTCGTGATGATATCTCTTAACAGTGCACGTTTAAATTGTTTTCAGCGACATCCTTGATAAGTTTTCCTGTTGAGCCAACCATTCTGCATCAAGTAATCATTCTATTCTTTAAAAATATTGTAATTCTATTAGATTTGCAGATGCTCAAAAAATTTACAAGCACTGCAACCGGGCCTTAAGAAATATTATTGTCGCCAGTAACAATCGTAAAATTATCGAGGTACTTACTTACCCACCCTTACTGACGCCACTGGGAAAAATACGTTTGATGGACGAACGACGAAAAATGTTGACTGAGGCGAATCCAGGGCACACTTAAGGTGAAACCTTTATTGTCATGTCACAATAGTATTTACTAGTATTCGAGAATGTTTAAGCAAAACTCTTGCGGTTGTATATTTTGTTTCCAAAAATTAATTCAGCCAATCAAAAGTTTTAAGCTTTACCTCCAGACACTTCTGAATGTTCGAAGTGATTCAAAGAAGTTAAAACAAAATTAAGTCAAAAACTCTAGTTAAACGTAAAATAGGATCCTCCAAGACCACAGTGAGCATCAACATTTAATAAAAAGGGATTAACTCGTTTAAACTTGGATTGAACTCGGGAAACTTCGCGAGTGGCAACCCCAACAGGAAATTCTCGCCGCCTTAGATTGTTATTTTGATTACTGTTTATTCATTATCTCGGTTGGGTGTTCGTTAATTATTGCATGATTTGCTAAGTTTAGTTAGGTAAGATTTCATTGCGATTATAAAATTAGCTTTGAGTAGGTCTTTACTACAATTCTACATATATTTATACATGCTTACGTAACTCTTATCTATGTTTTGTAAAATAATCATCTAGTGATTTTTTATATAATAGGCTTGTGTTTGATCGCCACCTCGCCTGATATTATGTAATGATGCGGTCTATGATTGAAGTAATAACGAGAAATTTTATTTGTTTAGTAGATGCTTGCCACTTTATGATTTGAATTTACAAGTATGTGCAGCTTATTGTAAGTACAAATGTTACAATAAACTTTAGTTAATAAAAAAACATATCTAAACCTATGAGCTTAAAGGGCGTTACATCACTTTTTTCCCAACAAAAATAAATAAAAATATGGGCCGAAATGAGAAACTTCCTTTTTTTTCGAAGTCGGTTACAAAAATGGCATAGGTAAACGTCAGTGATATTTAATATATGTGTACGCATTATTTACATCCCAACTTTTCTAAGTAGATGATTTTACTATAAGAATTGTTATATTTATACCAGGTACAAAATAAAAAATTGTTCAGCCTCGCTACCGCACCGCGTAATACCTTCTAGTTTTTTTATTGGATAATATGCCTACGCTTGGGCGTCACCTCGTTTGATATTAAGCAATGATGCAGTCTACGATGGAGCACGCTAGCCTAGAAGAAGCTGATTCACACCACGACTTGAAGACACCCAGATTATTATCGAGTGGCCGATATACGGTAAGGAAAGGTACGAAATTTTACAGGAGATTGGCAGTAAGATATCAAAAGAAAGTATTTTTATTTATTTTATTTTATTTTTATATATTTAACAAAATATAATTATGTCAAATATTTTAATTTGTAAAAATTTGTGATAAGTTTATATGCTACAGTTTACAGTTAGCAATGATATTTTTATTTATTTAAATGATAATAGGTCACATTAATTAAATTACAAAATAAATTACATAAATTCACGTCATTAATGTCATGGATACACGTACACGTGCATAAGCAAGAACAGAATAAGTAATTTACAACAAGTTCGAGAGAGGTGACAATACACGAAACAATGGCGGACTCTATGATTTTCTGTGTTAACAGTAGCGTGAAATTATAACTCCCCAATATCCGTATATTATTCCTGTGGGAATCCAATAAATCAATGTGGTTTTGATAAAATTGTGTTTAATATATTCAATTCGTGCTTAACTTGCTTGAGCGGACAAACAAGACATGTATTTGCAATATATACCCAGCCCAAAAAGGATTATGTATTACCAAGTTAAAGTTTTATTTTCAGTAAAAAAAAAGTTAATAGGTAAAAAGTCCGGCAATTTCTGCGTCTCCCATCCCATGAGGATTTTCCCATAGCCGCCCAAATAAAAAAAAATTAAGATTGTTGTCAAAGAACTCCCATTCAGGCAGCGCATTCCACAGTCTAGCATTTCACACAATAAAGGTAGAATCAAAACGCTAATAAACAATTTGAACCTAGCCTAAACCGAATGGAGTTTTCAAACCACGTCACCACATCGACTCACCAGTTAGCGTTAGTCCTTGAGCAGGCATTTGCGTCTTCTTATTTATGCACACCACAATCCAACCCATCGTTCGTATAATTGGTGTTAGTTACCGCGTCCATCTGACTTCGTTTTCTTTATCTCTACACATTACGTACGCATGGAGCCCGATATTTCTCCACTAACAAATAGAGGTCGGTCGTTACTTTGATTGCAGGATATTTGTTGCCTTTACAATGAACATTAGTTGGAGTGTGTTTTCACCGTATTCTTAGTGTTGTTGGTTATGCATCAGATGTATGGACTTTATCTACTCGTATTTAAGGTCAGGCAAGACGGCACATAACTCCTGTGATAGTACGTTTCAAAGTGCACTGATCAAACTGATAGAAACAAAACTATACGGGTATGACGGGGACGTCACACTTATATCAATTCGAATGTGTGATTGTGGTGAGAAAACTATTGTGCAGGCCCTGAAATAATGCACCTGGTTTTTGTCTATCTTCTTAGTCGTGCACTCTTGGCACAGTGGTTGTGATTGCGGTGATGGTACAACAAGGCTCCTCGCTGTCGCCTTCGTCTCTTCCCAGGGTTGCCGCTCGTCTCGCAATGCTTCTCTATTTCTGGTGGCTGGTTGCATTGCGAGCACACTGCACCGTGATAGACTGCGTGGCATTTTGATGGAGTCGGCCCAGCGAGTTGGTGACCGACCAGGGCTACGCTTTCCTTTAAATGGCTCTGTACCACAAGCCTCTCCATCAAGTTTACGTTTACTGGAGATATGCCCAAAGAACTTCAGTATTCGCAACTGCAAAATCGACGCTAGTCTATCTAGTATATGAAGCTATTTGAGGATATAGTTATTGGTGCGGATTTGTTTGTCAAAGACCAACTAATAATATTTTTTGTCAAACCAAAACAAAATAAAAATAAATTGAAAAGTTTTTTGTAGGGCATTTCATACTCTTTGCTGATTAATTATGTTGTATTTCAGTCTATATTTTTTTTGGGGTTTGAGTCGCTTATCGACTAAGCTGATATTCCAAGCTTTTATTTAACTTGCCCTGTTTGTATGTGCAATATGGGGGACGAATCTTGCAATTGAATTTTAGACCAGTTATCCTCAACCGATTGAGCTGAAATTTGGCATACTTATCTACAATACAATGTTATGGAACCATCGATCTGGTTTGATGATGGATACAGAAGGTGGCCATAGGAACTTATAAACGAAACGACGTAACCCCGTCGTGTTTGGGTTCGTTGGATTTGTCTTCCTAAGCAATTTGGTCCTAGATGATGAACGGACGCCTAAAAGGTGGTTTTAAATAAAATAAAATACTATACATTTTATTCTCACATTGAACATTTACTAATATTGTTTATAATATGGTTACTCAAGCCACCTCACACTTTTGATACGTATATTATTTGAGATTTCTCCCATACCAAATGATAATGATTGCAACATCGGTTAAACTTAACTATTGTGATCATTTGGGGCATTGTGATTCCCTGACAAGGGTGAGGACGGAATCTCACTCTAATTTCTAGCATTAATGAATTAATAGACACGTTAAAGTGTTGGACGCGAAACCAGATGGAACAAAGGTCCCGGGGAAAGGGTGCGATGATTATCATTAATTTAAGTGTGGAAAATTATGTTTAGCTTTTGCAAATGTAACATCGCTAATGCAATAAATTGTACTAAGTAATTAATCTGTTTGTAAACAAACATTGGATTAAGTACAAACAATGGAGTATGGATTAGTGCTCAAAAAAGTCTGAAACAAAGACTAAGATAAATTAAAACGGGAAACTGTTAAATAATCTGTGTATTTAAACTACAAATTATTACGAGCTCAATAATTAGACATTATTATGGTCTATGTAGACGTTAATATATGAACTACATACTCATAATTATGACACTCTTTTTAAGGTTTCGTATTCAAAGGGTGAAAACGTGACCCTATTACTAAGCCCACGTTGCCTGTCTGTTTGTCTGTCCGTCCTTTTAACGGCTGTATCTTTCGAACTGTAATAAATAGCCAATTAAAATTTTCACAGAATATGTAATGTTATAACAAATAAATAAATAATCAAAAGTCAAAAAGTAAAAACTAAAGGGGGTACTACCATACAACAAATGTTTTCTTCAAACATATTTTAGACAACATATACATATTTCTACATATTTTTTTATTTATTTTTATTTTTTATTTCTTTAAACATTTTTTTTTTCTCTAGTGTAAAATCGGTAATACGTACAAGCGTCAAATTAGGCATGATTATAGTACACGCTCTAACGTAAAACGACAAATAAAAATAATGGCCAAGTGCGAGTCGGTAACAAATTTCTACTCACCGAAGCTACACAACGTCAGGCGCGCTCGGTACTCGGTCACCGTCGTCGTCGTCGTGATGTTGTCTTTTTGCACAACTTTTTTGTATTTTAGTTATTAACAATTTATGTGATGTTACAGAACCTACAGTGCGCGAGCCTGACTCGCACTATGCCGGTTTATTTTGTGAAAGTTTCATTACATCCACGTGTTCTTAAATCAATGCATCACTGTAATATTATTAAATTAACTCTTTCTGTCTTTTCATCTTCATAAGAGGCTGAAACGATCGCGATTGAATTTGGTATATAAATAGTGTACATTATTGTACATTATTCGTTTATTTCAGGCTTAACCCATATCAGTACAGAAAATTACCCATTATTAAAAAAATAACATAAATACATCAAAACATAACATAATACTTTTTGTTTTTCTAGAAACGAAAAAGAAAAGCGCGGTACGCGTCTAGTTAAACTATAGATTTTCAAAATGTACTCCTGTTTTATTTTTTCCAATTTTGCTAAATGTAATATAACAATGCTGTCTGAAAGCTCGTGAAATCGATAAAGCAACAGTTGATGGGGCGTTTGATCCCATAGAGACATAACGTAGCAATTTCCTTTGGCGACGACGACGCGCCGATCACACGAATATAATGCAATGGAAAATGACGGGAGCTCACTGAAAATGTCTTTTCGTAGAGTAAACCTAAACTTTTATTTGTATTGCAAGAATTCTGGCATTCGTATAGTCAGTTACATACTTTTTAACACAATTTAAACTGAAATCTAATATTATACAGGGTTACTCATAATTATATACCGTACTAAGCCGAAAAGAGGTAATTTTACTCACGATTATGAACAACTTTTACTATGGGACCAACCCTGAAATTGATTTGAAAACGGACGTGATTTTCATTTATTTTTTTTATACACTGGCGAAGACGTAAAATACCGCAAAGCGCGCGCAAATTCATCGTTCACTGGAAAAAAAAATCATTGACATCATATTTTTTACGTATTTTTCTCAGCAATCTCTTTAATTTAATACCAAAACTGAAACGATAATTTTAGAAGTAGGTTAAGATCGATATCCAAGATTTGATAACATAATTAGTTAGTTAGCTAGTTACTTAGTTTTAAGTAAAGTTAACATATACAGCACCATATTAGGTTGCAGTAAACATATCCATACAAACTCTCTCAATCCCGTTAGAATAAAGCAAGGAGAGAGACGAGCACGCTCTCTTATATCCGACTGATTATACGGAAGCACGTTCACTGGATTTGCCTCTGATGAACACCTACAGCTCAAATACTGTTGAGAAAATAAAGCACACATTCAGTTATTGTCATTGATAACCAAACTAGTTTCTTTTTATATTAATAAAAGGCTAAAGGTAGACTTCCGTGCATCGTGGCCGATCGCAAGCACGCGAGTCTGACGCACTCATCTTACGCGCGCGGCTGATGCGATTTAAAAATGTATGGCGTCGTCAGTCGACAGCCGCACGCGTCTAACGCAGACCTCGGAAGCGGCGCAATACATTTTCAAAGTACGAGTAAATTGTCGCATCAGCCGCGCGCGTTAGAAGCGTGCATTAGACGCGCACGGCTGCGATTGGCCACGATGCACGGAAGTCAACCTTTACCTTCAACCGCCATCTCTCCTGATGTTAAACGATGATGTAGTCTATGATGGAGCACGCATGCCTAAAAGAAACTGATTCACTCGCAATTTAAAGACACCCAGATTGTATCTATCAGAAACACCCATTCAGACAGTGCATTCCAGCGTCTAGCAGTTCAGATTAGTAGTTGCAGCAGAGATACAAACATACTGCGTATTGAAATTAATTTTATAGCGTGTATTTCTTCCTGTGATCACTGACACAGCAAAGGGTTCTATATATAATGTAAAATAAATGCAACAAATTAAGTTTTAATGGTTCATAATCATGAAAACTGCGTATTATTTATTTTTATTATTAAATTGTCTTGCCTTTGATCCCCAACTCGCCTGATGTTAAGCGATGATGCGGTCTACGATGAATCACGCTTGCCTAGAAGAAACTAATTTACTCGTAATTTATAGATACAGTATTTTTCGACGATAACGGCAAAGTCAAAAGAAGAGCAATGATGTCAACGTGTATCTACATACGAATTTTAATACAAAGAAGTACATTTATATGGCATAAACATGTCGTCTAAAATAAAATATTAAAAACCCATTGGCTCCATTAACATTTTGCCAGTGGGTCACTCAAGGCTGATGATGATGTATTTTCCCACTTAGAAGAGGTGTGGTAGATGACGTGATCGTAGGTACATACCTGCAAGATGGTGACATGTGAAGAAGAAATGAAAAAATAATAATAATAAAAAACACGCCTCAGGTGTATAATACAAATACAAATACAAAAATATTTATTTGTCTCTTAATAACAGATACAAGATACAAGAGGTCGCCCGAAGAATCCAACTCGGATGGGCAGCGTTCGGGAAATTGCGTGACATCTTCTCGTCCAAGATACCACAGTGCCTAAAGACAAGGGTCTTTGACCATTGTGTGTTGCCAGTGATGACATATGGTACTGAGACGTGGTCCTTAACTGTTGGCCTTTTGGAAAAACTCAGAGTCACACAGCGGGCAATGGAGAGAGCAATGCTCGGAGTTTCTTTGCGCGATAGAATTCGAAACGTGGATATTCGCCAAAGAACCAAGGTCACCGACATAGCTGTTAAAATTTGCAAGTTGAAGTGGCAATGGGCAGGCCACATCGCTCGGAGAACCGATAACCGATGGGGAAGAAAGGTTCTTGAGTGGAGACCACGAACCGGAAGACGCAGCGTAGGTAGGCCTCCAACTAGATGGACCGACGACATAGTAAGAGTCGCTGGCATCCAGTGGATGCAAAAGGCAGTCTGTCGTTCAGTGTGGAGGTTAAAAGGGGAGGCCTATGTTCAGCAGTGGACATCTTCTGGCTGATGATGATGATGGAATAACAGATACAAGCTAGGTGAATCTCTGAATCTATCTCTATAATGGAATTGATCTTTTGAAATTAATGAAAGTAAGGTAATCAGGTACATTAAAAATGATGAACCAACTTAGATAATTTTTGGTCAGGTATAGGTACCGTTTGCAAAATTATATTCCACCAGAGATGGACAAATTGTATCCATCTGGTTTTCTAAACAGTTCGACATTTCAAAGTTTTCAACATAATTGTATTACAAAATTTCAGTTGTCGAGTTTTTTTAACGTATAATCTCGTAAAGTCCCATTTTAACGGTACATGTTAGGTACTTGTAATAAAATTTAAATTACTCCATTTATAATGCCAGCCCAGAAGAAACTGCAAAATGTTAATAAAATAAAATAAAATCTTTTCTCCGATGCTATTTCTGCAAAGTCAGCAAACCAAGAATGTCTACAGACAAATACCCGCAAGGCACAGACAGACAAATCAAATTTTTGTATAACCATTCCATTCAAACTGACCCTCGGGTGATGTGAAGCGACAAGATCAAACTAGATACTATTTTGCCATGATAATTATTCTACCACAACCACCACTGATGCGCACATATTGTTTTAACTGCATAAGCTGCATATTCTTTATACCCGAATACGCGTAAATAAATTAAAACCGAAACGGAGGGTTTTTTCAAGCATGTTATACTACTATAAACACAGCTAGGACAAGATGATTAGCTTTTATTATTTATATTTAAAAAAAATACTCTTTTAACTCCTTTATATGTGCTATGAGACCTTACGTCTTGCCAAGTTTCATGATTCTAGATCAACGGGAAGTACCCTATAGGTTTTGATTCCCTTGTGAAATTGCGAAATATTCGAATATATGCGAAATAATCAGTTATATCTTTTGATTATCAGATGACAGCCAAGCGCAAGCCTATCCATTAAAAAATAAATTAAAAAAATAACTTAAAAGTTTCATTTTTTTCACAGCTGAAAGAGACCAAGTATCTCAACTTGATACATTTACGCATTTCTGAGAAACGGGTTTTGACAGACAGACGTTTTTTTCCTTGTGAGGTACGGAACCCTATAAACAGAGAGTACTCGTGACACAGTTAATAATAATAATAATATTTATTTCTCAAAAAACTTAGCCTATTATTACTTGATTACATGATTCCATAACAAAATATTGTAGGTACACTTGTTACAATTTTGTATTGGTTGTTAGTTAATTTTGAATTTGTAATATTAGTGCGTGGACACTGTAGACAGGCCCCGATTTCGGCGCGGTCGAAATTGTAACGGTCATATAAATTATGATATTACTATATACCTGTCACCCGCAAATGATGCGTAGACTTTCATATGAACTTTCAACCTTCTTTTGTTCAACCCCCTCCCCTTAATTCGGCCCTTTTGCTCAAATCTACACCTCGTAAGAATCTACCGGCCAAATTCAAATTTCAGTTTCATATGTCAAGTAGTTTTTAGATCGGAAAAACTTTAAAATATAAGCCTCATAAAATGTACTTAAGAAATACTAAAATATCCACTGCACCAAACTAACTTAATGAATGAATAAATCACAAGTGCATTATAAAGCGTCGCAAGACACTTCGTTAAGAAAACAAATCCTGGAAGGGGGCAGGACTTCGTTTGTATCAAGAATATCAAGATGCAAAGGTAGCTGCGAAGTTTTACTTTTATGAGCGCTAAACTAATTTCTTCCTTGTTAGCCGTTGAGCTTTCATATTAACATAATGCTTTGCTAAAATTGTAGTTTTCACACAGGCTAGCTAACCTTGGATGCAGACACCCTGAGACTATCTCTCTCCCTCATACTGCGAGAATACAAAAGTTTCTTTGACTTGGGGCGCGAAATAAAGAGATCGCGGTCACGGATAAAAAATCACGACCTATTCTGAAATGAGCTTTTAAACCGCTCACAAGATTTTGATCAAACATAGTTTAAAACTAGCGTAATGAAACCTGATTTCAAATATATATTTTTTTGAGTAATTTATCTGTTAAACTCCTAACAACATTAATGAAATTAGCACGACGGCCAGTTATAATAAATATTGTACAAAGGTTTCGCACTTCCGCGAGTTCAGAAGTGGGATTACAAGTTGCACTCGCAGCGAGTCTGATATAAAGTTGGCTGACGTCGGGAATCCCGCACGAGATACATTATCCCGCGTCTGCAAATGTGACAGGTTTTATATTTCTGTCAAGTAGTATTAATATATTGTTACGTAAAACCAATTCTTGCTTATATTGCCTTCTTTGATTTACGAATAGTGTAGCCTTGCTGGCATTGTTGCCGATCTAGTAGATATTATGAACAGATCAGAAACAGAAACCATAATCAAAAACTGTACCGTTTTCGAATGCGGGTTTCTTGCTACAAGAATAGGGCCCAAGCAGCGCTTAGTACCCATTCACATAAGTTTGGAGTACCAAAACCTAATCGGTAATCGGTATACCATTTTGTCTTATTGTGTCAATATAATATATACATGGTGTTTGGGGTATAACAAGCCGAAGGGAGGCCATTGTACCTAGTCATCACTATGAACTAATTTTAGTGTGAGACCAATACCAAAATTATGAAAAAAATATCAATTGTTCCATATACCTAACAATGTTATTCACACTCAATGATTGTACCTACGGAATCACCACATTTTCAAAAATATTTCTTAACGCGTGGTGTATGCGACGCGTGATCAAAGTACTAGTTTTTTGGCTTAAGGTTTGCAAAACGTTTTTCATACAATGCCTTTCAGTGTGATAATTTCGCCAGCATGCTGAGTACGTTGTTAGTGGGCATGAGCAATTTGATTGTCTTTAGACCTTTAACGGTATATTGGCAATCCAACTGTTTTTGTATAATAGACTGTTTTTGTTTGTTGTGTTTTTGTATTGATTTGTTGTTGTTTTTGGATAGTAGATTACGTGTTTAGTGGTAGTTGGCTTATATTTTGATTAGTTAATAATGGCTCTTGTCAGAAAAAAATATCTAAAAAGAAAAGGTGATACCTTTGCAATTTATCACGGGTCAAAGGTGTAAGAAAATTAGGCGTTGCACAAAGGTTATCCTTAGTTTTGTGTAAATTTCTGCCATTTCAATTCTACCTATCTGCCTACATAAGTAATTTACCTACTACATAATCACCGCTGCTCAATAGTTTCATTATTCCGAGAGATTGATCTCCAAAGCTTGTAGCACTATTTGCAACCAAAAAGTCACCACCAACCTTCATGCTTTTAAATACCATCGAACGAGCCTGTATCCAGATTTCCTGCACGAAGATACATAACTGTATTGTATGCCTATAGCCTATACAACCTCGCTTATGGTCCCGGCAGAAATAACTGCCCGTAAAAGCTTTCCCGTCGACATTTTATATTGCACATATCCGGAACGTAGAGTAATGCGTATTTATAGAGCTGGTGTATTCGATTGTAATATTATGCACCTATTATTGCTGAAATGGTGGAAAAGCTATTACTGATAAAACTTTCGCGTGATTTTATTAAAGTTTTTTCTCAAACATGGTATTTAATGTGTCAAAGAAGTATACACTTTAAAGGAAATTTTGACTTTTAAAGTCTAGTCTAGACGTTAAATATAATTGGCAGCGTATTTTGGCCCCTCTAATATTGTGTATTTAAATACTTTTTTAGATAGATAGAAACCCTTTATTGTGCACACCAGAAATAAAAATTACAAACAGATAGAAAACACTTACGATCTAGTGCCACAAGTGGCGGACTTATGGCTAAAAGCGATCTCTTCCAGGCAACCATTGTATTAGCCATTAACCATTGTATTATTATTACTTTTTATCATTATAACTTACGTATTAGCAAAGAGGTTTAAACACGTTTCAACTTTTGATATTTACAATAAAATTTAGTTATACTGTATTATTTCAACAATCACAAAACTGGACGGATTTTTTTTTTATTTGTAAAAACTTTTAGGGCTCATTTGTATTTTGTTTTACTGTTTTACGTTTTTCAAGTTGTTTGTTTTCCGTATATAATAATAATTAAAATGTGTGCCTCGATTTCAGACCCAATACCTTGTAGCAAATGCTCATAGCACTGTGGTGCACTAACCACATGAAACGTAAGCTATCTTGTAACGCACAAATCCTGACTCGGTGCTGAGTATTGCGGTAGGTACGCCTCCCAAAGCGTGTAGACTGAGAATCGCTGCGTAGGATCCGCCTAAGCTGACCACATTTCCTTGAATTAAGGCAGCAATACTGACCACAGGATTCACGCACACCTGAGGCAAGGCAGGCAGCTGTACTGCGTAATCCTAGGCTTTCTACCATCTCAGGTTTGAATCAAGTCGCTTCTGAATATTAAAGCTAGGGTTCGTATTTCCGGTGAAATGCCGAGCTATTTAACAAAGTGGAGGCTTTGTAACTGACGGCCTAATAATATTTTTGAAAGTGCATTTACCTACGTGAGACCTCAGATCAGACAAACAAGGGAGATATGAATTAAAAAAAAATACTTTACTATACCGCTAAACTGGATTGACAGCTGTAACTACGGTATAAGCTGTAAAAAAAAACGAGAGTATATAAATTTCATTTAGGTAAACGTGCTCCATCGTAGAACGCATCGTTGCTTAACATCGGTGGCCAAAAGCAAACCAATCTATTATTTTAAAAAAAATATGTTAAGGTGGCGTGGCGGGTGCAAATGCATCTGGCCTAAATCAGGCTTTAATGGCTTTTTTCACATAATTTATATTATATCGTATTTTTTTCTAAAAAAAAAATACATGCAATCTTCTTAGGATATTGCGAACAATGCTTGAGTTTCAAGTTTTTTTAGCTCTAACAGTTGCTGTTAATTTTATTGTGAAATGAAAACCGTAAACTCTGATAACTTTTGCAAGACTTTCCACGCTGCAAATTAAACAGTGTGTTCAAAACACATTCACATTTTTCAATTGAATATCAAATAAAATATTAACACGGCCATAAACTCGAGCAAATTCAACATTCATCCCCGGATTTCCTTATAAATTCACTCGTAACAAAAACAAGGCGTGATGTAAAGAGAATAAAACTCGAATATCAGCGAAGTGACGGTTCTTAAGAATCTGACACCCGGATTCTGAGATTAAATTCATACCCCGAGGTGCAATTCGTGAAGCGGAGCGGCGTCGGTCGTCCACACTCCACAGATGAAAAATGGGGGTATTATCCCGATTTTAACTGTCAGGTTTATCAGAAAGAATGGTTGTAAAGTGTATTTACTCAAGTTAAGAAAGTTTTATTTCTGTTCTATAAAAAATTAAAATCAAAGTTACAATCTTTTTTTTTGGTTTAGTTCTGTTTATAGGCTCTTTAAGAGCAGAGTTATATATGAGTCAAAGTTGTCCATAACATGCTGAGTTTACCTATTATTAGGGTGTTACATAGGTCCCTATAGCAGATAAATTATGTGCTAAGTATAGGAATTTATTTCTAGTAAAATATAAGAAGAACCTCAAAATTTTAAGTTCGATTCGCGCGAACTTGCTTAACCGCCACATTTTTGCTGTCACTAAGAAAAGCTATCTCTTTCGTACATTTTAAAATATGAAAATTCATTAAGTACGTTTCGTATTAAAAAAAATGCAAATGTTTTAAAGTTATAATTTAAGTACCTACCATGTTATGTTGATATATTACTTTATTTTTGAGAAAAAGATCGAAAAAATAACTACCATTCATATTTATTTTCTATGTCTTTAGAATAATATTGCAAATGGTAAAGCTATATTCAATGTTATTGGTGTTTGTTATGTTAGCATTGAGAACAAGTTTTTTTTTTTTTTTTTTTTTTAAATCTATGTTTTATAATAAGTAAGATAATTTATTCTGAAGATAATGCCCAATCATTTTCTCCCTCAGTGTTTTTTCCCCGGGGACTAATAATGTTAAAAGTGTACGAAAATGATAGTCTAGATCGAGCGGCGGTAACAAAAGTGCGCCCATCTTAAGAAAACCTCGCCATCTTTTTCGTTTACCTTTCGATCAAATCTTTCCAATAAATCAAGACTTACACATTTCAATTACAGCCACCACATTTAAATATTCATAGAGAAATGTTATTGCGATATCCGGCCGCCTCAGCAATTAAGCGGTGATATTAAAACTTAATTAAAATTTGTTTATCGCGACCCGAAACCGATTAAAACTTTAAACGAAGCTGCGCCGAACGCACGCCGCCTTAGCGAAATGAGTTTATTTACGTAAATAGTGTTTCAGCTAAACTTTCTTTAATTTTCGCGATTATTACACTTAATCCTCAAATTGTCACCAAGGAGAACCGGCATAGGTATACCAAGGATTGATATACGCAATATAAATTATAAACTAAAAACAATAACTTTTTTTTAAACAAGCTTTTCGTATACCTACTTCTTAGCAAACCCTTTTGTTACCCATATCACGAAGGTAGATATGGCTACCCATAAAGTGCTTGGAAAGACAAATCTAACGAACCCAAACTCGACGGTTTTGCGTCGTATCGTTTCTATGGCCACCATCTGTCTCCATCGTCATACCAGCTCATAATATTGCATTGTCACCTAACTTACATTAATTATGCCAAAATTCAGCTCAACCGGTTGAGGATAACTGGTCTAAAATTCAGCTACAAGATTTGTCCCACACATACCTACGTATCGTATGTACGAGTACGTACATACTAACTAACAGGGCAAGTTAAATAAACACTTTTTAATAAAGCTGTCCCCAGCAAATTAATTTACACAATCTCATTCCTAGCGCAGAACTACAAGACCTCTAGTCATGGTGAGCGATTACTGCGTACATAGGGAACGTTTTCATTAAAACGTATAAATTGTTTTTTTTTTACTTCCGATAAGAGCTGATCGTGTTCAAACAGCTGAACATATTTTCTTGAATTATAGGTAAGTACATTCGCGATCAAGTCACCTATAAAAAAAACTAAATCTGAATAGGTTCAACCGTTTGGGAGCTACGATGCCACAGTCAGATACACACATTAAACTTATAATAACCCTCTGTTTGCGTTGGGGGTTAAAAATCAATGACGGTACTTGTAAATATATTCATAAAATTTCATTAGACATCCGTCATCTAGTCTACATGTGATCATAGTTGGATCGTAGACATCATAGGTAATGTCAGATGCCTTATTATAGATGTCTTATCCTGATTCGGATTGTGATCGTGATCGCGTGCCATCTCACTTACGCACGTGGTGCGAGTAAGTATAGATGCGATAGGGACGGCATGCAATCTCGATCACAATCAAACTTCTATAATACGGCCGCAGGTTTTCTAACACGATGAGGTTCGTGATGCGCTCGTTTTGAACAGTCCAAATGACGCGGAGCAAGCTAGTAGGTTTCGTGCGCGTTTGTCAATAGAATGTAGTGTCCAATCGGAAGACGCGCTTGATTCGTTTGACGCGTTTCAATTATGTAATAACCGTGGTTACCGTGTTGTTATTGACCATGGTTATTGTGATAAAACACGTTTGTAGCGTGGTATTGGCGTGTTTTGTGTTACTTTTTTCATGATTAGTGCCCTGGAAGTTTTATATAAAATACACAATGATATATTAAATTTATTTAGATATTCAGCACCTTGTATCTTCCTTAATAAATTCTACAAACTTTTAAAAAGCCTAAGTATACCTCATAACAAACTTTGCTATAGACCTAAAAGTCCTGAACAAGCAGGCCATGATACACTATGACATTTTAATTTATTTAGACGTTTCAGTCCACAACTTTGTCTGTCCCCGGAGGCACATTCTAAAGGGCTCTACTTATTTGGACTTCCAATTGTTTGTTCAAGTTACCCGGAATTTATGTTAGGGTTGCACGAAGGCCGCGCTGCGGGACAAACTAGTGAAAATTAACGAGACTCCAAACGAAGTTCAATACACAGCCTTTATAAAGTAACTGTGAAAAATGGCGTTCGATTAGATAACGCTCCTAACTCTTAAATTCGCTTTTAGAAAAGGTAGAGCAGAGCTGAGGTATTTTCTAAGCTTTACGAGTTCTATTTTTATTTAAGTGATAAATACAGAGCATTTACAAATAAGATCAATAACATAGGACGTACACAATCCAGCATAAATAATAAACTACCAGTGCAGATAAAATACATAGAAAATGAGAATAAATTTGACAAAACCCTAAAATACATAGGTTGCTCGCAAAATGTTAGTATAGCATAAACGAGTGCCTACCTAAAAGACAAATTAATTATGGAATAAATCGATCCGCTCCGCATTTTGTTGCCATATACCCAATCAGGGCTACTTTAACATGCTACCGCCACCATGGTAATTGCTACCATGCTGCAATAACATATCGCACCTTGAAAACCAAACCGTCACTAAACGAAATACTGGGTTTTTTCGATTTGCGCACCATTTGCTGCATCTCGTGTGTGAAGTCCATAATGTGAATTATTTATTAAGTATATTTTTCATTTTCTCATTTAAAAAAATCGATCCGATAACTTATTTAGAAATTTTGAAATTTATGTCCAGTTTAGATGCCATCGCTCAAAAACGGTGAAGGAAAACATTGTGAGTAAACCGGTATGTCCAAGGTCCTCAAAAGTTAAAAGACATAATATGACATTCACCAACATGCACTCGGTCAGCATGGTGGATTAGGGCCCATCTTTTCTCTCTGAGAGAAGGCCTGTGTCCCAACAGTGGAAACATGGTAGGCTGAAATGATGATGATAATATAGCAGAAATATGAAGAAAAAAACATTGTTTATTATTACTTACTAAGCTTACACAAAACCTTACAAGGCTATCAAATATTTATATTTCAATATTTGACCGCCATGCTCAGTGACCTAACCCAACGTTAAACATCAAACTATAAGTTGTTCAGAATTGCCTGCGAGGCAAGGTCTTCTTGTTGTTTGTTGTTCCAGTTTAGCTTTAATAAACAATTCATGGCCTTAGCCATTATATTAGTTCAGTAATATCGATCTGACCGCTATCAAAATTTCTATTCAATGATACTTCCAACTTCAAATTTTGAAGTCGGATGAGGCCTATAATTTCAGCGCTTACTCGTAACTTATGCGTTGTTTTGAGTGTTGTCCTTTTTTAAATACTATTAGTATTTGAAAAAGAAAATCATCATTATACTAATATGTTCTGAATCATGAAGAATTAAGCACAAAATATTTTACCGGCTCTTAAATCTACTATTATTATAGTCATTATCAAAATACTCCTTGCTTGAACGTATAGGTACTTAAATTGACCTGTCTCACAATGTGAAACTATATATATAGACCTAGCAAACTAGTTAAACTAACTCACTAAGAACTATTTAAAAAACTAGTTAAAGGTAGCTAGTTATTCTGTAACAAAGGAAAGGTATACTTATCACGTTTTTGGCGGTTCAAAGCTGTCTCAAAAAGATAAGATTAACTTTGAACTTTATTAGTTTTGAATATTCTAACACTCCTCCGCGGCAAGTGTTTCCGACGTGTAGGTATCGCTAGGTACAAGATGAGCGATGATGTCGTGACTCATCTGCTTGCAAATTAACTGTTCTGATGAATGCGCCACGACAGTAACCACTTTACTCAGACCTCCAGCCAGTGCACCACCTTCCCCTGAAACGTATGTAAAGGTTTATTTTTGAAGAGACAGGGAAGATCATAGTAAGCTGGTAGATAGTAGGTAGGTAGGCGCGGTGAGGGTACAATGTTGATGTATCGCTTTCATAACGTTCACGGTTAATTAGTGTCAAATTACAACGTCAATGTTTTTCTTTCGTAATCAATAACAGTTCACATATTATCGCTCTACATTGGTGGTGGTATACCTAGGTATGACAATGTTAAAAAAAAACCTTTGTTTTTGTTTTTGCTTTCGTACGACAGGACCATAAGAGATGACAAAAACTTTATCCATCTTATGATGCAATTATCATGTACTACTTATAACAAAAACGAGCGTGCGAGAGTAGTATACACGTGTGTAATGATTCGTCTGTCCTCTTCTAGTTGCGCAAGTTAGAGGCACCATGTGTAAGACGTGCTAAGGCATGATGCATCTTCTTGTCTGCATCGTACGCATCGGACGTTTCGGATTCTGTTGAATTCCTAATATTATACTAACTACCTACTCGGATACATCGAATTACTCGGACTTTATCGGATACATTTCGGAGAGTGTGCATCGGATCTGCACGATATAATTCCCTCCTGGCCATTTTTCCATCGGAATGCCAAAGCGGACACAAAAAATCGACACCGCTTTATGGTTGATATTCTGAAAACCCGTACGAAGCGCTTTGATTCCATTTTTATTATGCGAACTGCGGAATGCGCTGCCTGAATGGATGTTCCCCAATAGTTACAATCTGGGTGTCTTCAAATCACGAGTGAATCGGTTTCTTCTAGGCAAACGTGCTCAACCGCAGGCGAGCTGGCGGTCAAACACAAGCCTATTATTAAATAAATAAATAAAACTACTTACTATGATATTATTATTATAAATTTTCACAGATAAGTAACTATAGTTAGTATGAATTTGGTGTGATCCGATCCGTCCGATGCGGACTAGAAGATTACTTTTAGTAGGTATGTGTGCGATATAATTATATGCATAAAAACTCTGCCGTGAGAGGGCCTGGGTGTTTCTGCTGCGCTAGAACTTATCAAGGCGGAAACTTTGCATAGAGCAAGAAGGAGAGAGACTAAAAGTCCATCGTCTGCGGTAGCTATCCAAATATTATCTATTATAAGAAGAAAATCTGACCAGCCAGCAAATAATTCATAATGGGCTCATATTGAAATCGTTTAAAAGTTTCCCGATTCAATGGCACCAACTCGTGGAAAGTTCCATCAACTTCACAGGTTTCCCGTAATGGCATTGCGGATGTTCACTAAAGAGTTCTTTGATCGGACCCACCGTAATTCAAGTCAGGATTTAAGTGGGAAGCGAGTAAACTTACTTTCTGGGACTCTGGGACTCGGTGGGACAACACAAAGAGTCTTGCCCTCGGTAATTTATACGTGACCGTGCGACCCTAGTCGGTTAAAGTCCGTACTCAAGGATTTAACAGGGGATTTGACAATAAATAAAATTGGAGATTTTCTTTTTCTGCATGTGCTTGTAATTATAACCCTATAGACCTTCTTATTTTCGTGGTCCCGGCCGGAGATCGATGGGGGAGGCCTATGTCCAGCAGTGGGCGTCCGACGCCTGAAATGATGATAATATTTTTGTGTTATAAAGAGTTTCTCAGAGTTTACTATCATTAAGTTCATGGGATGGACCGTCAAGCAACGGGCGATGCATACGCGTAAATTTTCGTTAGTCATTACGGAATGAATCTAAAAAAAAAATATACCTATATGTGCCGATGATGTGCTATTATGTTTTCTGTGCCGGTGACTCTTCGAAGTTTTCGAATGAACCTGGGCCCTAATTCCGTATTAAACCACAAACCACGCCAATAATACGCCGTAAACGTAAACTAAGGTTACAAATGACACGGTAATATTGGCACAAAATTCAAACGCATCCTCTATTTGGATACTATGTAGAATGATTATATAGAAGTATTCCTTTTTTCGTTGAGACTATGTACTTTTAATGTTCAATTTTTAACCTTTCGAAAGTGTACTTGTATTTGTACCCGATTGAAATAAAGATACTGAACTGAACCACATACCATATTCTCTTGATAAACGCACTAGCTTGCTCCACGTTATTTTGACTGTTCAAAACGAGCGCGTTACGAACCTCATCGCGTTAGAATTGCCAATTCCACGCAGATAACGTAAGCTTTATGTGGTCATAGAGACAAAGGGCACAGAGTTCATTTTTCAATTACATTTTCATGTTAACACGTCGCGTGTTTATGGCAAGGAATCTCGTGTAAGTTAGAGAATAAGGGCTCTGCTGGAATATTGTCACTTTGTTCTTTTGTTATATATCCAACTAGTGGCGGATCCAGAGGGCCAAGGGGTCAAAATCCCCCCCCCTCCAAAGTATCTGGGTCCAATGCTGACAAATATCAAATTAAACTTGATATTATCCTACAGTCTACCCTCAGCTTGGTCAAACCGCTTAGACCCCTCAAAACAAAATTCCTGGATCCGCCACTTTATCCAACCTGTCCTCCGGTAGTCCTCGGGGACAGTCTCGCGTGTCCGTCAGTCCCACCTGACAGTAACCCCGAATTGACTCCGACAGTTTTTAACTTGACTTTAACGGTTTGTTTGCCTTCTGTTGCTGTAAATTATGCAGTTTACATGCAACGGTCTAGTTAACTAACAAGCATTATTGAGTTTACCCAGAAATTTATTTTTATAAAATAAACAATATGTTAGTAGACGAAGACCGGTAGGTACAATGACAATAATTATAATTATACTAACTTCTTCCTGCGGCTTCGCCCGCGTAGTTCTAGTGAAATAGACAGGCTGCCTGATGGTAAGCAGTTGGTTATGAATACTTGTAACATCATTGAGTAATTTTCTAAGTCTGTTACATAAAAACAGTTGGTTTACCTACATACCTTCGAAGGTCTAAAGGTATTCCAAAATAACCGTCATCATCATCTATCAGCCATAGGACGACCATTGCTGGACAACTGGACATAGGCCTCCCGGGGTCGATCTCCAAAAAGGCCGGTTGGAAGTGGCCTGCATCTAGCGTTTTACTGCGGTCCGTAAAAATAAACCCGTAAATTACCGTAATCCGTAACTTATATGATTACGGTTATATATGTATAGTTAAAATGTTGTCTGACACTTTAGGACTAACTATTATAATCTATTCAAAAATTTGACGACCGGCAGGATTCAAACTTGTGCCATTCGGGTTTACAGCCCGAGCGCTCTATGCGCTAAGCTGAGGTCACGTTTTTGTCGGCCTCCGAATTCTCGTGTTGTTATTTCAACCAATCTAAGCGTTTGTGACATCATCTATTATTCTTACTACCTGCTAGTAACTACTGCTCAGCTAGAACCTTTACAGGCCCCGAAGCTGACTGAAAGATGACGCGACTCGAAAGTAATTTTTATATTTTAAATCACAGAAATAGAAGTAAATAGTACGGAAATGAGAAAGAAAATCTGTTACCAGGCATTATGAGTGAACCTTGATTGAACATTCTTATTTAGATCAACGCGTCGAACTCCGCATCACAGTTGCTGATTTCAAATGACTGACGTTTATATGGGGGCAACTGACTAAGTACAACAAATTTCTTAAAAAATGCCTTGACAGGCGTTCTAATTTAAACAAAAATCAAATTTAAAAAACTTTTCTTTGTTTGAAATGTTGTTCTACGTTTTAGGGTTTAATTTTATTATCCATAATATTTAAATAATAAATTATGTTCAAGCCCATTATCAGTTTGTAGCACACCCAGCATGAAATTGGCAATACCACGCAGAATAAAAACGCTTAAAGATTACGACTAAAGGACTTTGAAGCCACGGTCATGAAAATTTTAACAAAAATAAACGCGTAAGGGCGCTTGCAGACGATGCGTAGTACAAGTAGCAAGTATAAGTTGTAAGTAGCTATTACGCATTGTCTGCAACGTTTGGCTTATTGCAAGTGGCAGTGGTAGTGCTTAGTAGTACTTTCATTGCCACTTCCATTAAACAAAACGTTGCAGACGACGTAGCTACTACGCATCTTCTGCAAGCGCCTTAAACGTGGGGTCCATCGACAAAAAAAAACCTACTTCAATAGTGCCGGATAAGCGCTAGTATTTTAGTCAGCAATAATTATTATTAAAATCACGACATTTTTATCCCTGTGTAGCCAATACTGAGATAATAAGGTTCAGTTAATCAGAAACATTATACGTCTCTCCTATCAGAAGGATCATCTAAGAAAATACAGCTAACGTTAATTAATGAATTTCCACGTGATTTCCCTCCTAGAACTTAGATCTTATTTCATGCAATTTTCTGCTTAATATGGGAAAAAAATCTAAATTAATGTCGACACAACAACATTATCATCCGGTTTCTGAAAGGCTGACCAATACAAAAATTAAATAACACGTTGTTATATCTCAATTCCGCTAAAATTTCAACTGGCTGTCTATTACGGTTCGAAAGATACAGCCGTTTAAAGGTAGGACGGACAGACGGGGCGGACGGACAGACAGACAGACAGCGTGGGCTCAGATGTAGGGTCCCGTTTTTACCCTTTGGGTACGGAATTCTAAAAAGGCCCGACTAGCAACTTTGCACCAATGTTAAAGACTAGGAAGCTTAGCCTGTACAAGGACTTTACCTATTGCTGATGAGATCCTTGGTACTTTTCTCAATAAACGATCCCAAACGATCATCCCAAAGGTGCTAGTTACAACTAGCACCTTTGGCCCACCATGCATGACCGAACTTGTGACTGGTACAAGCAAAGTAATTGTCACCACGTGAAGTTACTGGTGACGACTAGACGTTATGCGGACACCCGAGGTACAGACACATTCTTAATTTCATGGGCCACTTGTTCACCCCGTCTATCGAATAAATAAGGCGAAAATAGATCGTTCGTTTGCATATTACGCTTTGAAAATTTTAATGAAGCAAACATTTTCGAATTGTGCAAGCTTGAAGCTTCGATCGAATATAATAGAGCTTGAAGACTTAATTACATCAGCGTGAGGTGTATAAATAAGTTAGGTATATCTATACTAATATTTTAAGGAGGAAAGATTTGATTGTTTGTTTGTTTGTTTGCATTGAATAGGTTCCGAAACTACTGAACCGATTTGAAAAATTCTTTCACTGTTGGGAAGCTACACTATTTCCGGGTGACATAGGCTATAATCTATACCCGTGCGAAGCTGGGCCAGACCGCTAGTAATATTATAAATGCGAAAGTTTGTGTGTAAGTTTGTATGTTTGGCTGAAGTCACCGCCGAAACCACTGATCCGATTTAGATGAAATTTGATATGAATGCGTAGGCTACTTTTTATCCCGGAAAAATTCAAGCCTAGTAATTTCAATTACTCAACCATCTCCACAACGGCTCAACTAATAAGTATGAAATTTGGTAAAGAAATAGACAAGGAGCCATATTAAAACTAGGTTTTAGATTCCTTATTGAAATCGGTATAGTGTTGTAGATAATCGGTCCCATACACATTATACCTTACTGTGGTTCATTAATTAAAACGTCTTTAAATGTGTGTATGATTTACTCGTGTTTTATGCAAATAAATAATATTTTTCTTTATAGTTACACCCAGACCCAGATATTTAAATTCATGATTCAAACATCTGCCCGGTCAGGAATCAAACCTAGGATCTCCTGCTCATGAGGCAGCCTGACTGTGCCAAACCTATTGTCAAATGAATGTGAATGTGATAGTGCAATATTAAAAGTAGATTTCAATGAAAACGGAAACATTTTCCGATGTACCTATCTAAAATGAAAAAGAAAGGATATCGTAACTCGTCCAATCGACGGGATCGTTCGCGAAACAGACATTATGATAATCACTGGGAGGAATGAAATCACAATAGGATCGGATGTGTAAAGGTGAAATTTCCAGGGAAAACATAGACTAATAATGCTACAGAATAGACAATAACTATTACTATTTAAATTTTTTCAGTCTTGGCTAAACTACATGTATGAAACATGAAAGTGAGAACTGGAGGCTAGGCTACCCGTTTTAAGCGATTCTGTTTAGGTGATGCAAAAAGTTGCGCAACCGCAAGCCGTATCCCGGCGCGTTAAGGTTCACGTTCGAGATATTGTACTCACTGCTCTATTTACAAACTCGTTGTGAACAATCTGGTTGTTGACAATCTAGTTGTTTGCAATCTGGTTCTTTGCAATCTGGTTCTTTGCAATCTTGTTCTTTAAAATTTGGTCGTTGACAATATTGTTGTTGACGATATGGTTATTAACAATCTGGTTCTTTACAACCTGGTTGTTGACAATCTTGTTGTTGACGATCTGGTTGCTTATAATCTGATTGCATGTTTACAACCTGGTTGTTGACGATCTGGTTGTTTGCAATCTGGTTGTCACAAATCTATTTGTTTGTCTGTCTGTTTATGTCTTTTGTTTCTGTCATAAATAAATTATTTCCTTTCTTTCATTATTTACAATCTTAAGTTCAAAAATAATTATAGCAAGTGATCAGAGTTTACGGTTTTCATTCGGATTTTTACAAACTGCAGCTTGAAAATCTTGTCGAAAAAACTTGGACCTAGAACTAGTTTTTTATCAAAGCGCCGCAAACAACCAGACCCTCTGATGCGGGTCAAAGGGTTTCTACCGTCCTTTGTTACGTAATCTGAATTTCTTGATGTCTCTAAAAGTTTTCTTCTTTTTCTTTCTTTTTGAATTTTGGTCGATTATGTATATTATTAGTGGCCATTAGGAGGATGCGTGTTCATCAATAAAAAATATTCCAGCAAATTTTTTTCTTATTCCGTATCTAGCACAAGCAGCATAAAACGACAAAGGTGCGTTAGAAGAATCCGGCCACTTCTATCAACTCACAGGAACAGTCTATGCAGCGTGATAACATGCCGGGAAAAACGCTAACGTAAACCGAGGGCAATAAAGACTGGCAACAATTTATTTATATGACGCTTCGGGGAAAAGTTACCCACAGAACTGGGGAAAGAACGAGGTAAAATCAAGCTGATGCGTACCGAAAACATGAGAAAATGGAATGTATCTATATCTAGGCTCGTAATCAAAGATGTTCTTATCGCACGAAGGCAGTATAACCTGCCTACTGAGGTATTTAATTTCACATGAAATGTATGAGCTTTAATCTTGTTAATAATATTCAGTATTATAGGTATATCTCCTCAGATAGGTCTACAAAGTGAAATCAATACCATCTTGAAGTTTCGAATCTCATCTCAAGTACTGTTGAAAGTTAGTATAGTTGTCTTTAAAGTTATCCGTAACAAGAACATGTAAATAATATTACAAAAATAATATTATATTATATTTCTACTTACCTACTTACTTAAGCATTATCGAGTTCGACATCTTTACGTGGGTAATCTATTAACACTGACCATCACTCGGCCTGTTTTGTTTTGCTCTGACAACTGCAATAATATTGCACAAGCTGAGCTGTATGAAAACCGCAAATTCTGAATAAATCGTTTTTTGACACCTCATACAAAGATGACATAATTTTGTAAAGCGTCAACATGAATGTAACTTGACTTCCAAGTTGACGTTACCTTGTAAAGAGGTAGGTAATGCTAGATCAAAATGTATTTATTTATATGGGATATAATTTGCTACTCACAAATTTCACAAATTTACATAACTTTGTATGAGTTGACAAAAAGTGATAATGAGGGTGAAACATATAGGTCAATGGTGAAACACAAAGTAATTTTCACACGAAGAATAATCACAAAATAAATGGGTTTATTTTGGGCAACAATTGCACTAAGGCAAATAAAAATGTTGTCTGGTCTGAGGTTTATACCAAATCAATGAAGAATATTATTATCTTTGGGTTATTGAAGATGTTAAAATGTTAAGCCATGATGGAAAATTGGGCTAACGTAGCCCAATTTTCTATATTATGTCAACTAGATATGAAATAACTGTCGAGTATTGCATGTTGCACCGTTGCAACCGCGGATTAAATAGTCAACTGGAAATTTCACTGGATTCGGTCCATAGATAGACATCGGGTATCACAGCACACTGTCAGCGTTAACATACAGATTTGCGGGATCGGGGATATTAAATACGCTGGTCTCGCTCACTGCGATGCACGTCAAATACAATGAGGGTGTACTCAATAACCACTTTTTGTAGGACCAATGACGGTTTTCGGTTTGTCAGTGATGACATATGGTATTGAGACGAGTTCCTTAACTGTTGGCTTTTTGGAAAAACTCAGAGTCACACAGCGGGCAATGGAGAGAGCTATGCTCGGAGTTTCTTTGCGCGATAGAATCCGAAACGTGGATATTCGCCAAAGAACCAAAGTCACCGACATAGCTGTTAAAATTTGCAAGTTGAAGTGGCAATGGGCAGGCCACATCGCTCGGAGAACCGATAACCGATGGGGAAGAAAGGTTCTTGAGTGGAGACCACGAACCGGAAGACGCAGCGTAGGTAAGCCTCCCACTAGATGGACCGACGACATAGCAAGAGTCGCTGGCATCCAGTGGATGCAAAAGGCAGGCTGTCGTTCAGTGTGGAGGTTAAAGGGGGAGGCCTATGTTCAGCAGTGGACGTCTTCTGGCTGATGATGATGATGATGAATGACGGTTTTAAACAGAGGAACACCAGTGACTCACTCTTTGGGCTACCGGCTCAACTGAGTCTTTTAATGACACGCTTCGGCGAACGTTGTCCCGCTCTCACGAATATTCTAGACAATCACTCTAGCCTTGTCGTTCGTGTGCTTGGTCGTTTCTTTTCTGGGAGTTTCAGAACCGCATGAATGGTGATTTAAATGTCAGAATGTCACAATTTTTCTTTCTATGTAATTTTACTTTCATTTTGAAACACCTATGCAACGATCCCCCACACAAGGCGGTGCAACGAAAAAAAATATCATCCCCACTTCACATGTACCAGAGTTACTCCTAAAAGGATCGACGGACAGACGTATAGACAGACAGATGGACGCAAGCGGACAGGTGGACAGGCGGACAGGTGGACAGGCGGACAGAACGAACTTATAAGGGTTCCTTGTAGTTCTACGGAACCATTAAAAAAGTTATTTCCTGAAATTTCATACACTAAAAGTAACCCTCCCTATACTCTTATTTGCACGTATGTTTTCGTTGTAAGGTTTTCCCCAAAAATGAAACTGATGGTAACCCTGTGAAAAGTCAATCATCCATGAAAGCTATGAATCTATATCTACTGTGCTATGGACAATTTCGTTGAACGTTTTTGGTTATTGACCATCTATGTTATTTTGCATTAGTACATCACATCGACAAGCTGCTAGGTTAGTATGACATCAATGACGATATAACCACTATACCTATTATCTTTGTATGACATTAATTCAATTAAGCCCCTCGTGTGGAGCCGAGCTGTGGTCCAGGGGACGGCGGGCTAAAATACTGCAGCACTTTCTTTTTTTTTATTATAATTCACAACTCGCCTGATGTTAAGCGATGATGCGGTCGACGATAGAGCACGCTTGCCTAGAAGAAACCGATTCACTCTCGACTTGAAGACACCCAGATATAGCGTACCTAGACTAGGTGTTTTGCGACGCTATCTCACTAGCACATTTGATGGTAACATTGAAATATAAAATTACTGGGTCTACTTTTGAAAAAAAATACTTCGTTCATTTTGCAAAGTAAATATTTCAAAATATTAAGAATAATTTTTTATTTAAATATATTTATTATGACCACAAAAAATTGGATAAACAAAATTTTCCTATTTATTCTAAACACAGGAAAAGCGAGCTGAAGAGAAAAGCGACTGCGCGGTGTGGAAAAGTAAACCTCTCCTGGTTTACCGTAGGGTTAAAATTGTCCTGCCGCGAATCCTTACCTCATCGAGTAGCGCCTCAATTGTTTTAAACTCTAGTAAAACAGGTACGATTTTGAACCTAACGCAAACTGAACAGAGTTGTCTTTTCAAGCGCAACGTCGTCTCTACTTTCCAGTCGGCTTTGTGTCAATGGTCTGTCACCATGAACCGAAACCGAGCTTTGAGAAGCACTTTAAAAATTGTAACGATGTTCCGTATAAGAACAAAATTTTATGCAAACTAGTTAGAAGTGTTGCTGTTATATGATGCAAATTAATTCTATTAAGATGGCGCTTCGCATGCTCGTACGTAATTGCATAGAGATGAGGTAGCCTTTTATCGCGAGTGTCATAAAGCTTTTGGGCAAGCTTTAAACATAACCGATACTATTCCTTTTATCGTTATTTAGTAATGAGGTATCTTAGCAAATGGATGCTCGTAGCCAGCAAGCGTCCTCAAACGTTATATTTTTCAAGCGGGATTGGAGGACTTTTTTGCTTAAATTTTAACGTGTCAGCCAACCCATTTTTCGGGTTCCGTACCCAAAGGAATAAAATGGAACAACAAATTTCTGTTCATTGCCAAGTTAAGCAACGTATTTTGCTACTAAGATATTCATAAATTCGTCACATCTAATCGAAATGATATATTTTACTAATTTTGAAGTCGGATTTTTAAATCGATACCTAATTATTGTATTTTGTGGTAATACGGAACCCTCGGTGCGCATGTCTGACTCGCACTTGGTCGGTTTTATTATAGTTACTTATAAACCATTCGCGACTACGCATCTGGGAGACTGACCAGCTACATAGAACCAGCAGAGACCGATCACGTCATAGAAAAGATAAAGGTTTTTTTCTTCTGTGGATTAGGTATATTATACGCTTTATCTTTGAGCTACGCCACAAGCACTACAGTCAAATCCTGAAGATTCTTGTACTCTGCTTAAGAAAGCAATTTTCACTTGACGTTGTTATGCAGTACGTAAGGTTGAACGTGGGTTGGAACAGTTTAAGACTTGTACAAACAAAAAAAACCGTACATAAATCAGAAAAAGAAGGCATTGCCATTAATTTTCGCACCTTGACGAGGGTCGAAAGTTTAACGGATTATAACAAGTGGCGGCACTAACTGTCAAGAGCAGACCTGGCCGCCACGCCTCATGGCTTAATCGCCGAACTTTCCCCTACGATTGGAGTTTTTGTGGGTCGTGGGCTGGAGCTGCGGTGGTAGTGAGCTTGCCGCGGCGCACATAATTTATGTGGCGGCGATCGAGACCCGAGCATTCGCCGAGTCGGACCACGATAATATGAACGGTAATTAGAAAATTGACTCCTTCAGCTACTAAAGAAATCAAAAGGAAGCGATCATCAGCTAAAACTCTACTTCGGGTAGGTACTCGATTCCCTTTTCGTACAAAATAGCACGCACTTGTACCCAAACACTCAATAAGTATTAAGTATACAGGGATATAGAGAACAGAACTACACCAAGACCGCTATGAGCGAGATGCGTGTGCAGTACAACGATGCATGGCGCGTGATGCAGCTGCCGCGGTGGTGCAGCGCTAGCGGCATGTTCGCCGCAGGGCGCGCGCCCAGCTGGCAGGCGCTGCTGCGGAGCCGGTCGGCCGCCGTGCGCACCGCCCTGCACCGCTCCGATAACGCACTGGTGGCTGCGGTACGAGAGTGGCACACCAGCCCGATACATCGCACGTGGAGAGCGTATCACACGCCCATCACTTAATTAATGATTTATTTTGTATTAATGTTAATTTTCAATTTTTTATTTTATGTGTGTAATTTTTGTATTTTATATTTTCTAATAATCAATTAATTAATGTAATATGTGTAATAAGTTATGGATGCAAATCTGGCTAATGAAATTTTCATTTCATTTCAGAACAGTCATCATCATCATCCTCAGCCAGAAGACGTTTACTGCTGAACATAGGCCTTCTCCCTACTGAACGACAAACAGAACACACACAACAGAACAGTGCTAACTGTTAATTCGAAATGAGAACAACCTTAACTATGTAACTAATCCCGACATAAGTTATGCCATAAAAAAGTACCTTTCACACTCAACGAAATTCATGAAACAACCTTATCAGGCTCATATCAGGGCTCGTAGCAAGTTATTCATAGTGACGAGAAAAATGGCTTCTTTTTGACTTAGTATCACCGTTCCAAAGTCACCGACATAACTGTTAAAATTTGCAAGTTGAAGGGGCAATGGGCAGGCCACATAGCTCGGAGAACCGATAACCGATGGGAAGAAAGGTGACCACGAACCGGAAGACGCAGCGTAGGTAGGCCTCCCACTAGATAGACCGACGACATAATAAGAGTCGCTGGCATCCAGTGGATGCAAAAGGCAGGTTGTCGTTCAGTGTGGGAGGGGGTTCAAGGGGGAGGCCTATGTTCAGCAGTGGACGTCTTCTGGCTGATGATGATGATAATCACCGTTCCATGTTACTATGTTGTACGTACATTAGCACGTTATAGTAAACACCAAAGATTTCATAATATACTAGTGAACACATTGAAAACAAAGAAGTGGATTTCAGAAATAGGTATGTAAGTGTGAGCATAAGTAACTATACCTATAGAACTAGTTCTTAACTAGAAACGATAAATGTAGATATCAAGATAATGATCCATCCCAAAATTCTCATTTTATATATCTAATACTTGAAAAAATTGCGGTTTCTGTAGAAATCTCTACGAACTTACTACGTCGCATTATTGTCTACATTGCATCGCTTTCTACTACGACAACCGATCACCGACGAAGATGATATGCAACTGGGTTAACACTGTTGCACTGTATGCACAGTATTGAGAAGTTCCATTGGACCAGTCTTCATACATAATTACGTCCATCCTAAAAAACGCCTTCAAGCCGCGTGCTCCATCGTTGACAGCATCATTGTTTAACATCAGACAACGTAGTCGTCAAATGCAAGCGTTATCAATAAAAAAATCTGAAAAATTGTCTGATTTAGTAGCTCTTATCTTGATCAAACTATACCCACCTACTCTCTCGCCTCTATTAGGTATTCAAGACATCGTTTAATCGGCTTGCACTACGGAGTGTCGAGATGAACGCTTTAAAGAGAATTGGAAGGCAAAGCAAATCGCTTCGCTGATATTGGCGAGCTCTAGCGACCCCTGGGGGTTGATTGCAGATAGACTGTTCTGTGAAATAATATTATCGGCCTTTTACGATGTAAATGAAAGCCGAGTGAGTCGAAGCAGTTTTCAGACAATTTAGGCAAGTAAAGTTATGCTTATTTATACAGTGTTATATTAAGTGTAGGTACCAAAAACCGCAGTTTCCCTACAACTAATTTTACTTCCTTTCCATGACTTTTTAATGTACAATATACGTTCACCAGAAACATTTTTATGGGACTTATGAATATTTATAGTTTTTGTATAAGGGTCGTCCCAGACCGTCGAGTTAGTACCAAGCCTAAGTACAGTTAGGGAATAAAGTATTCTATAATATGAAAAATATTTCGACAAGTAGGCAAATCTTATGATTTTTAGGGTTCCGTACCCAAAGGGTAAAAGACGTGATCCTATTACTAAGCCTACGATATCTGTCTGTCTGTCTGTCCGTCCGTCCGTCTGTCTGTCTGTCTGTCCTACCTTTAAATAGTTGTATCTTTCGAACCATAATAGAAAGACAGTTGAAATTTTCACAGAATATGTAATTTTACGGCAGATTAACTGAGAAATAATAAAAAAAAGATTAATAACAATTTGATCATCGAACTACTAGTCGGACAGAATGGAATAAACGAACATAATGACTCCTAAAGTTTATAGCCCCTAAAGCTCTTAAAATCGATCCACCCCAGAAATAATAAAAAAAGTCAAAAAGTAAAAACGAAGACAAACAAATTTTTGTATTAATCTCTAATGTAAAAATAGTAATTATGTACTAAAGTAATGGTGATTATAGTAGGTACACACTCTAAAGTATAACAACAAATAATAAATAATGGCCAAGTGCGAGTCGGTGACAAGTTTCTGTTCGTTACCAAGTTATAATTGGCAATTTCGTTATTGAATTTTGAGGTGGTACGAAACCCTCAGTGCGCGAGTCCGACTCGCGCTGTAGTATATCTTTTATGTCATTATCATCATCATCCTTCATGAAACCTTTTTTTTATCATATATTAACTCTTTTTTTTTCTTATGTTAAACACAGGCACTTTACAATTCGTTTTTTTTTATTTCGTCCGATTTTTTTAAAATTCGGAATATGAAACATAAGAATAACCAGAGATGGGCACCAAAGACTACTATATATATACGGATGGGCACTCAGAGACGGGCTTGGAAGCGAGACGGAGGTGTCGGAGAAATTGAGAAATTACCAGAAGAACTGGAACTTCCTGGCTGCCCTTGATATTGACTTTCCTCCGAAAAACCTTAAAACCTAGTCCGGCAGCCCTTGATGTTGACTTCCCTCTGAAAATCTTTAAAACCTAGAACTGGACTTCCCTGGCAGCCCTTGATGTTGACTTCCCTCTGAAAATCTTCGAAACCTAGAACCTGGACCTAGATTGGCTAAAATTAAGTATTCCACCTTAAAAACGTTGTGCTCATTTTTTTTTTCTTTTCTGTGTTTCTCCTAAAGACTGTGGACTGTTTTTTTTTTTAAATAAAAGTGTCTGTGAAAATTGTGTTCTTTCTGGCAATAGGATAGGTAGGGTCCTAGACGTGTCTTATCCCTTGTAACTGGGTGTGGCAGACGTGCTCCTGGCTTAGGTAGATCTGGCCTGGTGGTAGGCGAAGCCGGAGCCGTCTGCTTCACTACAGCGCTTGGCTGGTTTATTGAGATTGTTGTAGCCCCCTAATCGTTGGCAGTGCAAGTGTGTAATGTTTTGCTTGGATTATTATTTATATCAATATTTATTGCGATGGTCAGTTTATGTAAGTATGTATACCTATCTGTTTATGAAGACTTTCTGTCTTCATAATTAACTTTAGGGACCTAGCACTCTAGGTCCCTAGGTAAATCTGCCATAGTAATTTTTAAGGAAACTTCTTTAGAATTTAAAAGGTTGGTGATGAAATAAAAACCGCGCGAACATTAATAAAAAGCCTCTTTGGTTTGGTGCGATTATACTATCTACTATATAAAAATAAGTCGGGTTTTCCTTCCTGACGCTATAACTCCAGAACGCACGAACCGATTTCCACGGTTTTGCATTCGTTGGAAAGGTCTCGGGCTCCGTGAGGTTTATAGTTATAGTAGCGAGGCCGAAAGCCGAGCTCTACGCGTACGAAGTAGCGGGATTCAGATAGTGCTATGATAATTTTATTTAATTTACGTTTTAGGTAATACTATGTTTATCTATGGTAATACTTAGGTTTCGAAAACAGCGCCATCTATAAAATTACTCATGAATGAAAATGCATTTTCAATCTTAATATACATCGTCAATTGTCTTTCTTATTCGTTCTCACAATTTTTGTCAGATGGCGCGTTTTTAAATTTAATCGCGCCATCTATTATTTTAGTGGAATACAACGTTAACTCTTCACCAGCTTATGGTACCTACTCTATGTCACCACATCATTGCTTCCCTGTTACCGTGGTTGTATTTTCAATACCACTCAATAGATGTCACTACGTGTGGCTCTTAATATTTTCAACTAGGTTTCCACGAAAATATCAGAAAATTATTGAAGTTTCTATAACATTTTATTTAGTAATATAATTAATGACTTATAGAATAAGTAAACTCCCCCGAAGGTTGTGGGACAACACTTCTTAAAATTACCTACAAACTAGGACGTAGAGATTTAGAAGACCGAGTATAAACATAGGTGAAGTTTGAGCCGCAATCGCGCACCGAGGATCGAATCCCGCACCCAAAAAATGTGGTTTGTCGCACTTTGCCGGTGTTTATTATTTGTTGTTATACTTACCTACTTTAGAATACCTATGTACGTAGAATGTGTTAGTAGGTATATTATTAATCATGGCATGTTTGACGCTTGTAGTTGACCTACGTATTACCGTTTTAACACTGAGCAGAGCCAAAAATGCGTTAAAAATATGTTTGTTGTATGGGGCCTTAATATTTGTATTTTATTATGACTCTTATACTCTTAGTTAATAAGCTATTACGGTTCAAATGACAAATAAGTTACAAGGTAGGACAGGAAGACAGACAGTGTAGGCTTAGAAGCTAATAGGGCCCCGTTGTTACTCTATGGGTACAGGGGCCTTACGGACAACAGCTAATTGCGGCACCTAATCCGCTCAGTTGGAAAATCACGCGAACGTGTACCTTATCGCGTCCAGATACGGCTTACGGTCGCGTGATTTTCCAACTGAGCGGACTAGGTGCCTGTAATGGAAGTTGTCCGTAAGGCCCCTGAACTTTAAAAATGTGAGGAATGTTTACGACCTAAGTAGATTTAAAGTTATATGATTATTTACGGGATATTACGGTGAACAACCGTGATAGTTTAAAACAGTGTTTTAAGTAGATTTATCCAAATTATAATATCATTATCATCATCATTTCAGCCATAGGACGTCCACTGCTGGACATAGGCCTCCCCCATCGATCTCCAAAAGGGCCGGTTGGAAGCGGCATGCATCCAGCGTTTCCTTGCGGTCTCGGACTACGGACTGGTAAGCGCAGCGTAGGACGTCCACCAAGATGGACAGACGAACTAAAAAAAATGGCTATGGCTAGATGACATAACCACAGAGTACCTATACCTACCTATAATAAGCAGAGAGAAAATTCAGCTGGACCCTTAGAACAACTACTCACAGAAGGTAAGTTTCCAAACGCCTTCTCAAAACGTAAGCTACAAATTCGCTTTCTAGCTTACGTTTCGATTGGTATTTTACCCGATTTAAGCAAGAAAATTAATGGATTACCTGTGGAATGTCACACTATAACTCTTATGCTGCTTTTCTGATTTGTTGTGGAACGATTTCACCGCGCAAATTGTCATAGTAAAATTTTTATATTTTTTTTGGAGGCATATATGACTACATTTGAATGGCTTAAAATTTGCGAATGTACTTGGTTTCTATGTGTAGTTATTCTAAGGCTGGACCTTACATTATTTTAAATTTCCAACCGCACCTCACTTCTCGCCATGGAACATAATCATTTATTCCATTATGTCCGACTAGTCTCAACGTCAACGTGGTAGATCAATAAAAAATATGTACCTATAACATTTTTGTTTTCACTGTACTTTACTAGTAGTTCTATCTGGAACAAAATTTGCGTGTCCAAATTTTTCGACTGGCCAGTCTAACAATTTGGAACATTTTTGTCCAAACAGTTCGATCATCGAACTACTAGTCGGACAGAATGGAATAAACGAACATAATGACTCCTAAAGTTTATAGCACCTAAAGCCCTTAAAATCGATCAAAATCCTGGCAAACATCTTACCACGGTAAGTACCACCCCAGATAGGGCTGGCCATCAGTCATAATACGCCGCTAAGTAGGCACACGGCATCCACGTATGTTTAACAAGTCGCCCACGGCACACGCGATTTTATATGCAAACTGCTCTGCCCTGATAAATTGCCCTATTATTTAAGATTTGACGCGAATGATAGGGATTTTTGTTTTTATAGGAGCTTTTGGATGATGAACGTAGAGTTATTTGTGAAATTACGTGTGCATGGGCAAGTATCTTGGCCGATCCATAAATACAAGGTAAGTATTTAGTATCTACTTACGTACCTCTCCCCTACCTAAGTACTTAGCTACCTACTTAAATAGTGAGTATATATAGTACAAAATAGTGCCAAAACACTGTATTAAACTATCACAGTTTTTCACTAAGTGATATTATTACTAGGCTAGGAATACTTATCGTGATACTTAAAGTGCTTAGACTACAACCCAAAATCACACCGCATTCTTCGGTCTTCCCGTGAACATGGTGCATGTAGTTACAAGCGCGCAGCGCAGCGCAGTTGCGCCGAAATATCTGGAGCTCCATCTACAAATTCTACAACCTTATAACGGTAAATATCCCGTTAATATTTATATATCTATAGTAAAATAAGCCAAGATATTGTTTTTAGGTTACGCCCCCTTAAACTGTACTTATTAGGAGATAAGCAATGATCTTATATGTCTCATTGGAGATAAGGACACACAGCTATTTACTAATAGATCAAGCAAGGAGCAACTACCAAAACTTGAAAATTAGACACGTTTTTTGGTGTTGTTTAATTGCCTACTTATGTTATTGTACAGTTTCAAGCAAATATAAAATAAAATTAACAACAAAAAAACAAGCTTTTAGGCGTCCACCATAATTATTAAATTTAGTATAACATCATATGATTCTTGTATTTGTATCAGCAAACTCTTTCATTTTGATACCCATATCATAGGGATGCTTAAAAAATAGCTGGTCCGCCATCTTCGGGAGTCCGCCATATTGGATTTAGAATGACATCAGTTAGCTAAACTGTTTTTTAAATCAGTTGCAAGATTTAGCAAAAAAGCTTGTAAAAATAATGATAATTGCAATGAACAAGTTAGTCAAAAAATGGGGTTAGTTAAGAACATGTCCTTGATTAAGTGAAACTATTAGGATAGCAAAATAAATTAAGAAAGGTACCTAGTAAACTAGACATAATAATTTTTTGTTATGTGAAAATGAAGCGCTGGTTTTTCACCCTAACTTTGCCTTGTAGCTGTAAAGTAATCACCTGCCAGTGTACCAAAACAAAATAACTATCCGTAACTACAATCAAAAGTCACTCTTCAAAAAATAAAGTGACCAAAAGAAACGTTCGGGTCAATCTAATACTAGAGCTAATCACCACTAATGTTTTGATACGCTCCAATTACGTACATCTGCCTGGGACTTGCGTATCTATCCGTAACATCGGACCATGACGGACAACCCTATCCTTCTCCTGGGTGCCGGTTAACCGTTAAAATGAGTAATGACGAAGTCGCAGAGGTCACCAACCAGTACGCACATATAAGTTTTTAATACTATCAACTCCACTAGAAAATATCTCGATCCATCACTACCTCCTGCCAACCATCCAGAATCCATCATAACAACGCTTTATAGGCCTTCCTAGACTGCGTTTTCTTCAAGGAGGTACCTGAAGAAACTGTACTGGTGCAAATGGCAGACAGACAATCAGTGAGGTTCGCGGAACTACCTACATAATGAACTTAAAAAGCTTTTACTTATTTTTAAACAAGCACGTTGACGTACCTACCTATTCATAATGGGTATACCTAAATTCTTGACTTGGCGAAATAGATAAACGCCAAAAGAACCTTTCTTTAAATATTTTTATTGGATATGAATTGTAGAGTGTTTTTATAAATAACAAACCTCTAGATTGCCTGAAAAAAATTGTAAAACGTATCACACTTTCACATTAATATTATGAATGCCAAAGTTTGTGTGTAAGTGTGTAATCTATATGTAACCCCATAACGGCTAAACGTATTTGGATGAAATTCTATATAGAGGTAAGCTACTTTCTATCCCAAAAAATCTTAATAGTAGCTAAAACCCTGAGTGCTGCGAGTAGCCAACATTTTAAACAACATATTTATTCGAAACAAATTCTGAATGCAAGAAAACCGACCAATTCTCAATCTAAGAAACTAAAATACATTCCTAATTTCAAAGTGTTGACAATCTCTGTTTACTCAGCCGAAATGCACTTATTAAATCCTTGTATAAATATGAAAAAAGTTGTGATTATCATTTAATTTCATAGGCGCTTATTGATTCAGAAAGGGAGACGCGTGCGGTGCCACACCTGCTTCCGTCGATAGGGTTAAATCAATATTTGGACTAATGTATTCTGCTTTTGTCTTTTTATTTGGTTTTATAAAGAGATAGCTTATAAGCCGCCGGTTACGATATTAACTGATTCCACAACCGAGACAACTCAAAAGGGGTTGAGTAAGTTTGAGTTGCTAGTCTATCAGTTTTTTTATCGAATACATTTCGGAGAGTGCGCATCGGATCTGCATGTTATAGTTGCCTCCTGCTCATTTTTCTATCGGAAGTCCAGACAACCTTTTATGGTTGATATTTTGTAAAACTATACGAAGCGCTTTGATTCAATTTTAATTGTGCGGATACTGCTATATTGTGGAATTCGCTGCCTTAATGGGTATTCTCCGATAGTTACAATCTGTGTGTCTTTAAGTCGCGAGTGAATTGGTTGCTTCTAGGAAAGGGTGGACTATCGTAGACCGCATCATCGCCTAACATCAGGCGCGAAAGCAGTCAAACACAAGCCTATTTCTCAATTTAAAAGGAGGTTTATTTAAATTTATCACTCCCTAAGACTTTTTACTTTGGTTTATTTTTTAGTTTTTGGTTCTAGCTGTACGTGCTTCTTGCTTCTTGCTGGGCTCTTCAAAAGGCGAGTTAATAAAGTCTTAAAACGTCGGCAAAGTTAGTGTCAGTTGAGTCCACTGGAGTGTTACAGGTATCTTTAGGTGACTGCTTACCAGACAGCCTGCCTGCTTGTTTGCCACCTATGGCATAAAACCTATGTGTCATGGTCGGACGTTAATTTACTTACTAGGTAAGCTCCAGGTATGACGTCTATGGTAAGCACCTATTATAATATGTCCCTACATAATTAATACATTATACTACTAATAAATATATAAATTTTCCTACTAAACGCAGCAGATGGATGTTAACTTTTTTTTATTCTTGTTAATGCAAAAATTAGGTGTTGATAGATTTGTTGACGCTTTGAGATTGTAGTTAGGTGACCTCATCATAAATACAAGAAAACGATATTTAAAGTAGGTTCGAAAAAATATACTAAGCCTTGCATGTGACGTATAATTAAATAGGTCTTTGTAAAAGAGGTTTGGTACATACATTTTAGGTGTCGTTTTAAAATTATAATCCGTAAAAATACCGTTGCCAGGCTTTTTTTAAAGATTCTACTCTATATTTAGCTCAAACAAATTGAGACTACCAACTCTACAAATATTTTAAAAGATACTAACTCTTAAGATATTAATCAATTAATTTCAACACATTTATTACTGCACCTAACATTGATAATCTTATTTCTAAAGGAAACATTTGATCAAATCCCACGGATAACAATCGCAGTTCAAAGTAGCGTCAGCAAAAAATCAATAAAAAATGTACCTTAGATTGATTGGGATGGCCTGACCCTATGCTGATGCGACAGAGTTTTTTTAGACTTCCACAAAAAGTAAATGTACCAGTGTTTATTTGTGACAATTTGCTTTGTCGGTTTGTCCCGATTTACATTTGAAAGGGGTTTTTTGTGGAACGAAGCAACCTGTAACGACACGGTGAATGATACAGGGTTAAACTCTGTATCTACTGTGATCAGGTGAATTTGATCGTAACACTGTAAAACTAGAAACGTAAACTGTAGATTATAGGCTTGTACCTATCCTATTTTTTATTACCTCATTAAAAGCTGATCATAAATAGAGCCCATCATTGAAAACATCAAAAATAAATCAGTTATAAGTATTTTAATTCTATGCTAGACATAGAGCGCACTATAGCACGTGATGACATCAAGTCTTATATACGCGCGTCGTACAAAATACTATACTAACACACGCTTTGCGAGAAAGGGATAGAGCATTTGCTCTCTATTCCCACAAAAAACTTTAAACGCTCATATCTCGGAGATTTATCAGCCAATTTAAGTAATTTATTTTTTCAGTATATGTAATGTTAAATACTTTATATCCTTCGCTAAGCCTGTTATTTGTAATAAATGAAACATAAGGACACAAGCATATTATATCAATATAGAAAATTAAGCGCTCGAATAAAATTATTGATTAATCAACAGATGCTCGAACAAAATTATTCATATTTTAGAGCTGGTTGAAAACGTATTTTTTTTTTGTTGTGGGACCATTTCGAGTACTTTTTTTGTATAATAAAAAAGAATTACGTAAATTGGTTCAGAGTAAAAAGTCTACAAAAAAAACGAATTGAACCGATTGATTGGTTGATTTTTTAACCGACTTCAAAAAGTATTCTCTTTTTTATATATTTTTTATCTCATAACTCCTTCGTGTATAAATTGATTTGGATATTATAATTTTTTATTTATAAGTACAATTATATACTTTTGGACTAGTCCCATAGAAATGTCATCAAAATCAGTTCAGTAGTTTAGTTATAAAATCAAAATAACTGGTGAAAAAATATCATCCAAGTAAACAAATTTACGTATTTACTAATTTTGAAGTCAGTTTTTTTAATTTATATATATTGAAGATAAAAACTTGTAGTAAAGAACTAATCCAGAAATCGGGAAATAAATATTTATGTGATGTAATAACAAACGTTTCTAACTAAATAAGTATCAAGATTGCCCTCTAAGCTACAGTCACCCAGGAAGATTCGGTGTATCTGACAGCCCGCCGGGATGGGACGATATAATCGATCAATCTGAGCTCGTCACTACGAGCGGACCGCACACTGCACGTCGCGAGGTGCCCACATTACTGTCACGGGGTGGACGACTCTATTCGGTTAGCACTTGCCAATTAAACGACTCAGAAGATACATTTTATCATCAATGTTCCCACTGCTGGGACACAGGCCTCTCAGAGAGCGAGGATGGGCCCTAATACACCATGCTGGCCCAGTGTATGTTGGTGAATGTCATATGTCTTTGACCTTTTGGGGTTCATGCACAAAACCGGTTTCCTCCCAATGTTTTCCTTCACTGTTTTTGAACTATGGCATCGAAACTGCACATTATTTATTTAAGTACTAAATAAGTCAATGATGTAGGGCCGATCGAGGATTGAACCGGGTGCCGTCAGATTGTAAAGCGCACATGTTGCTGCTCGGCCATCTTCGCTCTCAGAACAGACATTTAACAGCTGATAATGAGCGTTTCGGAGTCTAGGCTCTACAGCGAGGCTCAACTATTTAGTAGAGCCGTTTGGACTTTTTTTGCCATAGTCGCAACTAGTAGATTAGAAAAAAAATTGAGACAGCTACATTAATGTATCACAAATTAAAAAGTATTTTTAGTAAGATATCGATATTTAGATCAACTTTCTTAGGTTTTTTTTTTTTTGGCACATTAATATACCTATTGATTGATGGCTTTTTTAATGCAAAACCCTAAAGATGAGAGTTATTTTTCCCTAAGATACGCAATGAACGTAGTCGGGACGGCGACATAGTGTCGACGCGATGATAAGTTTCAAATCTAAACGGACATAAGATTGTAAAAAATGAATGAAAACCACAAACTCTGATCACATCTACTATAAAGTTTTCTTATTAGCTGCGCCCCGCAGCTTCACCCGCGTGGAAATTAATCTCAAAAGGTGCTTACGCCTTTTCATTCCGATATTCGGCTAGTCAATAGTTATAGCATAAAATTAAAAGAAAATTATTTTTATAACACTAATGCACTTTTCAGAGCTAAAAACAATTGAAATAAGTCATAGGTAGGTGAATCAAGTTATAGTAAAATCATAGATACATTCTTTATCAACTAAAATTTATTAACTATCCAAGAAATGAAGCCTTTGAAAACCCTACAAACGGTGTAATTGGCCGTAATAGAGATAAATCAACCGCACAATACGGTGTAAAATACGGCGATCTGAGCACGGCACTGCAATCGGATTACGGCTATTGCACTGCAACGATCGAATGAAAGCCTATCTGCATTTAGTGACAATACGGGTAATCAGCTTACTAGAATTTATTGCACATCTTGTTATGAAATCATGCTATATACTTAAATAGTATTTACCAAACTGTTTTTTCTATTTCGCTAGAAAAGTCTGTGAATAGTTCACTAATTTATATTGACCTACTTAGTTAGTATAGATTCTGATTTAACTACTTATCTTATATAACTCTTATTTGTTTTGAAAATATTTTGTTATTAAAGCTACGCTTAACAGTCATAACTATGACATTCGCACATTTTCAAAATTTTTGTTCATACTAAATCAACTAGCGAGATTAAAAAAAACGATTAGGCATTATCTTGTTGAATAACATTGCAAATGGTATTAAGACATTTTTGTGTTGATATTAATTTTTACAGGATGGCTAGCGGAAATAGAAAATACAATTCTTCTGCCAAATGAATATAGGTATATTTAAACTAAAAAATACTTTAAAACGTTTGCAATCTTAATCTATATATAATGCTCAATCTTTCTTTTTAGCCAATTTTTTTCTTTGAAAATGTGCGAAAGAGATAGCTCTGACTGGTGATCGCAGCCTTAAGTAGTAGTTTAACTCCTAAACATCAAACGGCTTTTGTCAAATGTAGGTACATCAAATCACTGAAGACCAATGCTTCACACAGTTCCTGCATGAAATGCTACGTAATGCTGTATTTTAGGCATTTTCAAGTTTAATTCAACAACCTGGGGAGCTGGGGGGTACATCTGAAAACCGGCGCTGATAGTTCTTGACTTTCAGCATAAATGCCGAGACGGAGCCATTCGACACTGATTGTATTCTTTAGATATAAGTTTTTTTTCATGTTGAATTAAAAATATTTTCTTTCTTTCTGCTCCACATGTTCTCCGGACCACTGGATTGGCACTTTGCTTTCCTGCTGAGGAGTACGCATGCCCAGTGTGGTATTGTTCTGATGATGCAAAAGAGGTAAATGTAGCCCCAAATGAGACATGTTGAATAGTAACACTGAACAAAACTAACCTGAAACTGACACCTCTTAATAAATTGTACCTACTTGCAGGCATTGCACCACCAGCAGCTCGCAGAAATGTTGCCTGCGTTACTGAAAAACGACGTCAAGAAACCAACCGAATTAAGTACTTATATAATACGTATTTAGTTATTTAGTTACCTATAACTTATTCTTTGGCGAAGTCTTAATACCTAAAGATATTAATTTCTATCAAAACAAAAAAGGCTGCAAAATATTTTAAATCATTTATGCTTAAATTAAATCTTCTAATTTAATTCTGAGAAATTAAGTTAACAGACAAAATAAATTATTTATTTATAGTATCTACTGATAGAAATTACTAATAAACAATGTAAATAATACTTAAAAAGATTCTTACTAATGGAATGAAATGATCACATTGATATACTTACAATAAACGGTTTCGCCTACTATAAGTAGGTACCTACCGTAATGCGACCATAATTTTTGTCACCTAATCTCTAGGTACAGTCAATAAAAAAATGGAGTTGAGAAGCTTTTTTGTAGGACATTAATTTTACACCGTTTGATATAGTAATATACTTCAAAACATATTTTTTGTGTGTATTAAGTGATAGCAGCCGAACTGCATGTGCGCTTTACAATCTGACGGCACCCGGTTTGGAAAATAGAGAATATCGGCGAAGGAAAACATCGTGAGGAGACCAGTTTATGTCCAAGAACCTCAAAATTTCAAAGACACAATGACATTCATCAACATGCACTGGGCCAGCATAGTTTAGGGAGATATTTTGGATGTGATTCTATCGCTGAGAGAACGCCTGTGTCACAGTAGTCGGAATGGGAGGGAGTAAACTTTATTTGTCTTTCCTCCGTTTTTAGTACTATATCCTTATATACCTACCTACTCGATCCGAGTTTTCATAATCAAGGACATGGTTACTCCTCGTGGTACATCTATTTTTCAACCTTAAAGATTAACACCTATACTCGGTAAACGTTTTTTTAAGTCCCGACAGCTGCAGCTTAAATTGTAAAAGAATATGAGGAAACCGAAAATTATGATTACTTTAGCTAGATTTTTTTACATAACGTATATTTCACTATGATACATAATTATCACCAACTACCGTTCCGTTCTTATCTACTAACTACCGTTAGCTAGTAGTATATAAATCATAGGGAAATCACACAAATATTATAAATGCAAAAGTTTGTGTGCGAGTGTGTTATGTTTGTTACTACTTCACGCAGAAACGGCTGAACGGTTTTGGATGAAATTTGGAATATAGATAGCTTATGTCTTAGATTAACACAAAGGCTTTTTAGGTTACTTACTTTAGGTTACTTTTCATCGTCATCATCATCACTGACTATTTTGCATCACGAAGGGGGTAAAACCGCGGCCGCAGCTAGTGTTAAAGTAAAATGTTTTCATTCATACAATATATTTTCCTATGTTACATATATTGCAAGTTTAGTGTCAAAGTTAAAATGTGGGCCGAACTCAAGTCATAATCAAATTTTAAATCAGCGTAGCCATGATTTGATCATAAACAATTAAGAAGGACAAATAAAAAAATGCCTGATCCTGTCTTGTCAAAGTTATGTGAAAGTAGACGCTTAAAAGTGTATTGATGTACAATAGCAACAATTCTAACACATCCGTTTATAAACTTTTCTGTCTAAATATCCAATTGGAAGAAAACGTCTCCGAGCGTGCTATAGCTCCGATATGCGATAGTGCTATGTCATAACTTTGGAGAGTAGAAGTGCGGCGAGCGTGCAGGCTACACAGACCTACTCGTAAATCTACCGCCGAGATAGCGCCCACATCGCGTTCAGGTGCTACCGTGAGTCTGATACTAACGTCTTTATTCAACTAAGTAATATAACACGGATACATTTTCATACAAAGCTAGCTCCCGAAGAATTGATAACCTGGGCATAAGACATAACTGATTCCTACGAGATATTGCCGTTGAATGACGTGACAAATTCCGGCAAATCCAAAGACGTTCCATAAAGTATATGGACGCGGAACTAAGTAACACACAGCTCCACAAACTTATTTGACCGACTGAAAACGTCGCTGTTATCGCGTTGAATGTCGCAAGATAATATTTCTGCAATAAAGTTGGTAAAATGAGCAAGAACATGTAGAATCATGCTCAATGAAAGATTCCATAGTTGTAAGTACAAATAGGTCTTTAAAGATTTAGTTTTATAAATGGCGTCATTAGTTCCACTTTTAACCACCGAGCCAGATAAGTTTTTGGCACTGTAATCTACAGTCTTTGCATAGCATATGGCATAATATGTACCGTGGTGTCTGTGACATGAGGTGATAGCTGTCAGTGTCACATAACTAGGGAAGTGACAATAATATGCAATTCAATTTTATTGATAACGATTTTCACAGCAAAAACCTTGTTCTCTTTATTAATATTATTATGTATTTTATTATTTGGTTGTGGTTATTAACATGCCTAAGAGTACAAAAAAACTGTTTTGGGGGGTCAGGCAAAGGAATTTCTCCGAGGCTACTTTGAAAGAGAACAGTGGACATAAAATAGTGGACCGTTATTACTACTGAATTGAGTTGTAAATCGAGTAGCTGAAACTCTTGATATTTGCCACAATACCATTTCGCATATAACACACGCAAAATTTGGCCAAGAAGGGATGTCTGAAAATTAATTATCCACACCCAACAATAAGCGGACGAAGGTGAAGCCAATCACACAATTAGATAGTTTTGCAGTACGTACGTATAGTAAACTTCTTTTTCGATATAATATATCGACTATCCATCATAGCAATAAATCCCATCACTAAACAAGTCTATGGCGTTACGTTACACGTATAACACTATTTGACTTTTTTTATTATTATTTTTTATTTCTTAGTTAATCCGCTGTAACCATACATATTCTGTGAAAATTTCAACTGGCTATTACGGTTCGACAGATACAGCCGTTTAAAGGTAATACGAACGGACGGACAGACGGACAGACAGCGTAGGCTCAGTAATAGGGTCCCGTTTTTACCCTTTGGGTACGGAACCCTAAAAACGCAAACGCCGGCTAAAATAGTGCAGTTGCACGTCAACTAGTTCGTACATACATTTACATACTTTCAATTTGTTTCGCAATCATTTTGTGACGCGTTTAGGTGTTAAATAAAATACATGAAATGACGCCAAAGAAGTGAAAATCTTTCGAGAACTATTTTGCACAACACACACAATAAGATTCAAGTGCAAATTACAATAGTATTTGTGACTTCAACTCAGTATGTACAAGCAGCAAAACGATTATAGTTTATAGTGTGGGAAATCTACAGTACAAATCAAGAAAGTAAGTCAGAATTAAAAGTAAACGTAACGATAATTATGGTCGCTCAGAAGCTAGAAAACATCTGCCGACCTTTTATTTTAAGACGACAAAAAATATTATAATAAGATGTTTCCATTGATATCCGTCCATTGAATCTTAAAAAATCGAAAGTTCTGCGGTCATCCAGTAAAAGTTAAATAAAGTGTACGTTTCATTTCAGATTCACCTTAATAATTACAGTGAATGGGTACTATTAGAAATCAGGAATACAGCTGTACACCTGTTACACGCATGAGCCTGGATTTTTTGTGGTCAATCCTTTCAAGAATTTACATATCTCCCAACTCTTTGTTGATGCTAACGAGGGTTATTATTTCAACCACAAAATATGTATTAAGTCGGTTGTGATTGACAAAGGCACAAAGGATAATGATAAAGGAGAGTACCACGTAACTACGTAGGTAATATTATTTGGTGAAATATTAAGGTGTATTTCCACCTCGTTAGCAATTGTTAACGTCTAATTTGTTCGATCAGCCAACACGCTCAATTTGGCCAAAGAAGGCAACTTATCCTTTTCATTGCCAAATTGGGTGCATTTTAAAAATTAGCACCGATACACATCATCTTTATCCGGTGCACCGACGTTAATTTTTACAAAAAAAGTTATGGCGCTTTCAACCTACACAAAAGAAACCAATTAGTTCATCAAATATTATCGGTGCTTACTGAAGTTTTATAACGCCGGTTAGACATTGAAGTTCTCTTTATGCCAAGATGCAGAGATTTAACTAATTAACGACTATAATCTACGAGAGGCCGGAGAATTATGGCTCTACGATCGAATTCCTGTATCATCCTTTATTAAGGCAATGAAACGGATTTATAGCGTCCAAAGCGATTTTATGTCAAAGTGCAGTTCATTGCCACCCGACAATGTCTCGGAGACAATGTAATTTTATGCTTAAATGAACCTCACCTGAAGTGGAACTCGCTCGGAAAATTTTGAATGGCAATTTTGGAGTGCCTCTGTACCGCGCGCCTTTGTCTTTGTGTCGAATTGCAGTTATGCTTTATATAACAACAGGAGCGTAACAACTTTCCAATCATCTCTCATTTGAATGAAAAAAGATAACTCGTGCCAAACATTTTGCAATAAACTGCGAATCCTGAACTTTCAAAATGTCCAGTCCAGTACGATGATGCTGATACCGCTCTCGCTTTTGCATACTATTTGTTAAAGAAAGTGTTTTAGTACTCTTTGATTGCTTGCTAGTCGTATAGACTGAGAGGTTGGTTTTATAGTCCGAGTTTTAGACCACTTGAAGGAAAGCTTAGAATTGGAAAGTTAATTTTCAGTTACATTGATAGCGGTTTTATGTTTTTAATTCTGTGAAATTTATTTATTTATCAAGTTTCTAATCAATTCAGAAGCTAAATCATTTTCTAAGTGGGTAGAGTGGAAGCCACGGCAAACAGTGTATGGTGGATACCACAAAACACAATAAAGTGTTTATGCTCTCTATAAAACGTTCTCGAGCGAGATCTCATATTTTATGCGGAGCCGGTGAACCCAATTACACATGAATGGTTCGTCATGATCAGAAATGTTTTGGGATCCAATAAAAAGTAAGAGATTTATGTCTCGACTAGAAAACGATCGGTCACATTCCCAATAATGTTGCCACTTGCCTATACATTAGGTATTAATTAAATAAGCAGTGTAATGAATTCCGAATTAATTAGGGTTGGCCCAAGTCATTAGTGGTTAAGGTTTATTTGATTTCCACAGGTAGGTTTAGGATTTAATTTAATTAACAAACCCCCATATTTTTTATGTTAACTCGACCTCAAATCAGGCTCGAAGCCTTATAAAAAATGGGTAAAACATAAAACCTCTGTATTTTACACATTGTAAAACTAAAACACGAGCTCGAGGACAATTTGGGGCCGAGTTTACATTTAAAAAAATTTAGTATATGTACCTAAGCGTTCACCTCGGCAAATCATCTATAATACTATGTACTTATAATAAAACTGTATCAGGTCCAATTTCGTACATTGATGATATTTTGAAAAAAATTGCATGGCAGCCTGTAATCGATACTGAAACAAAAACCGTATTTTTTTGTCTGTCTGTCTATCTTAATCTTGGCTGCACATCACGCCAAAACTACTCAATGAATTCAAATGAAACTTAGCATAATTTGGGTTAATACTACTAGGTAGGACACTGGATACTTTTTATTGCAAAATTCAGCACGGTTTTCTTTGGAGAGGAGATGAAAGCCAAAATGTGTACTTCCTATTTATAAAATAACTACACCATGCTATTATCTCTCATGATTTGCTTTAACCCTGCAATGTATTCCTATGAGTGGATCTTAGCTAACTAAACTTATATTCAATCGTCAATCATTAGGTAATTGCATGGAGTTTACTGGAGTTAGCTTTAATGCCATTGTCTAGTTTCGGCCAGCCTCGATGGAAGTGTGTCTTGTCAATCAATAACCTCAGGAGAGTTGTGTTATTTTGCGAACTCGCTAGATAATGGTGGATAAGAACCACTTATACAATTTATTCTCTTTCTTCTTAGTCGGGAATGCTTTTTAGTCTCGGTTTTATCGATTGTACGCCGGAATTTTCTTTACCTTGCTTCCTTTCCTGTTCCAAACTGATTTAGTACAAGGTCTTTTATATTGTCGTTCTGTCTGTTCATCTGTCCTAATAGAAATATAATTTTCTAAGTTTTATTTAAGGAAAACGTATGAAACTGCACAATTACCTATAGTTTTGTTATAGATATCAATTTTAAAAGAATAAAAAAAAACATTATTTGATTTTTTAAGGGTAGCTCTGGCTTAACGAGTGTATCCTTTGCGAAATATTTATTTCGCTAAAGTAGCATAAAGTTTCCCCTCCCCCTTCATTTTTAAACTATAACACATATAAACTTTTACTTGTCATGTTGGTAAGTTATTTAAAAAACCTTAATTCAAAATTCTTTCGAACATTTTGTAATTGCAACTTTTTGAGTTATAATAACAGGTATGCCTATCGATACAAATTTCAAGATGTTGTAACTGAGAGGTCATTGACATTTTCGTAAAATGTTCTTAACAAAGAATGATTCTCCAGTAGTTTCTCTTTGGCTAAACCATGAAATGTATATTATTGTAATGTCTGAATAATACACCTCCGTTTGGCTAAGCCATAGTTTAGTTCACAGAAAAAAAAATCTGTGGTCTCGTTCAAAACGCTATTGCGAAGTCTAAATCTAATTCTATAACTAGGTAATTTATAAACTACGGAGTATGAAAACTTACAATCTATATATTAACAGAACCCTTATCATAGGCGTGTCCACACGCTCTTGACCATAATTATGCCTATTTTTTTTATCATGTAACTCAGCGCCAAATTTTCAAGCAACTTTGACTCGCCCCAACTTGAAAAGTATACTTTTTTGTTTTGTTATTTTGTATTACTTTACTAGTTTCACATAATTAATGACATGCCCATTATCTGAAAATTAATAAAAAAGTAAGCGTCAAAAATTTTTTTGCACTAGTAAATAGGCCTCATTATAAATTATGCTCCTGCGTACCTAATAATCAGTAGATAGCTATAGAAATATTTTTATTACCTATCACTCACATAGGGATAGGTATGGAATGGGAGTAACAAGGACGTCACAATTATCAATTGCTCTAGAACCAGCCTGCATCAGATAAATAGTTATATTCCATACATCGACCAGCGCTCGATAAACGTTACCATGCTCCGTGATAAAAGTGACCAAGTCGGTAATTTATTGCTCATACCAAGCAGAAACTTCGTAAAAATAAACATGAATGGCTGCCTTATTGGGGGCTTGATTTAATACGGCCAATAAAACAGTAACTAACCTTATTATAAATTACTAAACAAATAAATAACATTGTTGGTCATCAAAGTTTGAACGGCGATTGCACCAAACTGTATTTAATTTTGTTACGTTGGAATTTGCTATTTCGGTGTCTGATAAATATATCTTTAGACAGAAACCTTGAGTAACAATAAGTTCCTATTTTTCCTGACTTTTGACTAGGTACCCAACAAACTTGGGGTTTGCCTTAGATAGAGCAATGGAGCACAGCGTGCTAGGTATCAAGAGAATGGACAGAGTCCGCAACAGCGCACTGCGTTCCATAACAGGTATAGTTAACGTTGGCCAAAAAGCCGCCAGATAAAAATGGGATTGGGCGGGACATGCATCCCGACCGATGGGCCAGGATCGTCACACAGTGGGTGCCTGATGGACGACGCAGTTAAGGGAGGTTAAGGAACGCTGGCGTGACGATTATGTCTCATTTCGGAAAGCTTGGCAAGAGGTGGCGGCTATAAAGGTGACGGTAGTATAGAAACTGACGTGGTTTTTACACATTTTGAGTGCAAAGCGAGACTGAATCGTACGCTTAGCATAGTAGACAATCTTAAAATTTAGTCATTTTACGCTTACAGCATTCTTATAAGAAGCCATTCTACTATTTAGTTGTTTTGCTTTAAAGTTGAATTAAAAAGTAGATAGTTTTATAGACGATTTGACCAGAATCAATCAGATCAAGAAGCCAGGCTTTTCTATCTTACATAATATTAAGGTATATGTTTGTCTGCACTCAATTCTGTACCAGCTGAACGGATATGAATGAAAAGACAATAACCAGGATAGGCGTCATATTTTTTTTTCGCGGCCTTCAATGGTTCTTGGTACTTAGATGCAAAATAATATGATTAACAACAGTTATCAAGGGCTATCATACCTTACATCAGTCTATACTAGACTATATTGATTTTAAAACGATTTTTAAGTGAGATAGGTGCATAATAATTAAGATTTAAAGTTAAATATCTCATCTCTGACTGAGTTTGGAGAAAAATTATTTATAAATTCATTCATCTGATAGTCTTTTTTTAGTTTAAATGTGTACCTAATAAGTTTTATGGGAGTGACATGGTTGAACATAGACAAAACTCCTTTAAAAAAGAAAAGAAAAAAATCTTTTCCAACGTGGGTAAGGTTTCAACGATGGCCACTGAGTAAAACCAAATGCGCCACATTCCATAATGATTTGGTCATTGTCTTATAATATGGAGATAGCTTATACCCTGTATATACACATATATGCTGCGACCAAAATAAAATGTTTTTTTTTTATTTATTTTTTATTTTTTTTTTATTTTAGTCGAAGCATATAATATGTTCATTCTTTTGTACCGGAAAAAAGTGAAACTGCAAGAACGTGCTTGTAAAAAAATATTTTAGATGATTTTATAATTGATGTAAAAATATTGATCCCCGATCATCACTTAAGCTCAAATAAGATAAACTAAACATCTAATCCAATTGAACAGAAGTCATCGATTTATTATTTTCATGTCGAAACAAAATTATTGAAAGCTTATTAACGGCGGCCACCTGAGGAGAGCCTTCATCAATCTTCGTGCTCTTACAAAGGACCTTAACAAAGAATTATGGGTCTTTATGCGCCCGCTAACTACAACGTAGTAGTGAAAACAGTTAACTAGCTTTACTTGTGAAATTCGATACCTTTTAGCTCAAAACAGTAGATAATTTTAACACATAACGCTCTATTGTTCTATTACCAAGCGTAGAAAGGCAGAATTGCATTGCTAATTTCTATAGTCGTGTCTGCGGTTCCCTACCGCTATGTATACTTATATTTACCTTTTAGCTCAAAATAGTATGTGAATTTTAGGGTTCCATGTCCATAGCGTTTAAACAGGACCCTATTACTAAACCAACGCTGTCTGTCTGTCCGTCCTACCTTTTAACGGCTGTATATTACGAACCGTTATGCCTTTAGTGGTAATTTTCACAGGATTATGTAATTATGGCGGACTAACTAAAGAAACAAAACCAAAGAACCAGAATCACCGACCTAGCTGTTAAAATTTGCAAGTTGAAATGGCAATGGGCAGGCCACATCGCTCGAAAAACCGATAACTGATAGGGAAGAAAGGTTCCTGAGTGGAGACCAGGAACCGGAAGACGTAGCGTAGGTAGCCTCCCACTAGATGGACCGACGACATTGTGAGAGTCACGGGCATCCATTGGATGTAGATGGCAGGCTGTCGTACAGTGTGGAGGTTAAAGAGGTATAAACTAAAGAGAGAATCAAGAAACGTTCTTTTTTAATAATAGTATTGCGTTTTACCGCCAATTCGAAGTTTGTATCAGTGAAAACTTCTTTTTGGCTTTTATGTAAGTATACTAACTAATTATTTACTGTTACCGTGTTAGTTAGCAGCTGTTGTTGTCCATGTTTTTTTTAATATAGTTATCCACACAAAAGCCACGTCTCTCCTGACGACATGTATGTATGTTCGTATATGTTCCTCACTTATACAGCATAAATGCCTCAACCGATTTTGATAAATAAGTTGTCTATAGATTCTTGTCAATTCAAGGATGGTCACTCAGTAAGTAACGTCATCATAAATAAAATATGAAGTCATGTAAATCGGAAAAAAAAAAATCGTCATGATAAATTAATTTAATTACCACCTCTAGTGACGTCTCATTAAATAAATCTTTTACAATGCAAGTGAGCTTTGGTACATATTTTTGCTCAGATATTTGTGAAATATGATCCGCCAAATTTTTTATATATTTAATGTAAGAATCTTGTCGTCAACGATTTATACATGCATGCCCAGTTTTGAACAGAGATTTTGAAGATGCTCAACTGTTTCCAAGTGCCCGCTACTATGTTGAAGAGTTATTACTTCAATTTAATGACTACTCCGTGATTAGACATTGCCTTCTCGTGCGTCTATGGCTTTATTACATAAATCTTAAATAATATGGCCGGGTAATAACAACGAAAATGTCTTGCACTAATGTAGCGTTCATTAAAATGGGCGTATAATGTTTACGGGGTTTTTGTTACCAGTTTCTCTATAAAATGTAAAATAAACCAGATTCTATGACCAGGTTCTATGAAAATATTATCAATAATCTAAATAAGACCTTTTTAAAGCAACTAAGTATTATAAAAATAATTAATTGTGTCATTTGACTTGATAGGTGTCGATGTAGTTGTGGCGTGTGTCTTAATATTGATTTTAAACCGATGAAAAGGAGGGAGCTGTCTTTCAACGCGTTTTTTTACCATACAATCAAATTAGCGTCATTTTAAATGCGCCCGCGAATGAAAGCTTCTGACAGTTGCCATAATATTGTAAGAAGCTAAACAAACGCAGGAAATTCTGATTACTTATATGAACGTAATTAATTATTGTGGCGCCAATATACTATAGTAAAGTATTGAACGAAAATGTTTTCATTCACATTTATACAATGCAGTTGTCAGACGCATTCTCTCAGCTGCTTAGAAACAAAAGTTTAACTTGTAGTTAATCTTACCAGAAAAAGGCCATCATCACTAAATGCCATATGTTTTCACTGCTGAAACACAGACCTCTCAAAGAGAAAGGATGGGTCTTAATCCACCATGCTGGCTCAGTGCATGTAGGTGAATGTCATGTCTTTGAACTTTTGAGGTACTTACTTGAACATAACGGTGTCCTCACGATGTGTTCCTTCACCGATTTTGAGCGATGACATTGAAAACTGCAAATAATTTATTTAGGTAAGTAGGTACCAAATAATAAACAATGCGGTAAGGTATAATGCCGTTGAAACTATAGTCGCAGTAACTGGATTAATCATACTAGATCATCATCTGGATTAGTCACTGGTGCAGGGCCGAGGATCGAACCGGGTGCCGACAGATTGTAAACCGCACGTGCTGCCGTTCGGCCACCATCGCCTTTCCATCCTAAGGTTACCTGGAAGAGATCGCTTTTAGCGATGAGGCCGCCAGTTGCTACACTAGTTTTTAAGAGCTTTTTGTCCTTTGTATCAAATTTCATGGTGTGAACAATAAAGAGTTAATCAATCAATCAATCATCGCTCAGAACAAAAACAAGAGAAGTGGAGGGCCCTTAAGGAAGAGCTCTAATTAATATTAATCTTTCGTATTACTGTAAACAGATGATTTTATAAAGTGGAAACGTGAATATTCATATAACTATAACCGAAAAGGTGCTATATGATTGCGCCAATGTTTAAAAAAAAGTTAATTGTTCAAAATAAATAACATTTGTCGTAAATGGGTGTGGCGGAATCTTTGCTTTACTTTGCTCTCGCCACATACTAGCAGTTGGCATTTGTTCCCAACCAACAAGCAAAGCTTATTACAAAGATAATGCACATAATGGATGAAACAAATTCAGTCGTTCACGGATCGTGATACCACTACCAATAAATAACCCAACGGTAACCTTTCGTGACGAACCGGCGGCCCGCCACTTAGGACTTATCTCGGCTTTAACCACTCTATTTTTACCTACTGCGCTTTTTGTGGCAATCATTTATAATTTTTAAAAGAACTTGTAGGATAATAGATGTTTCGTGAGAAAATGCAACATCCATATAATTCAACCGTGTACCTATTAAACCATATTCAACTCTAACTTGAATTAACTTGAAGATGGCTAATGCGCCGGTCGCGCTAAGCCAAAAGCCAATCGAAGAAATGAAACAAAACTAGACGACTAGTTTTTGGCGTCAACGTATAAAACATGTTGCTTGCCTCATTGTAATTATTTTTCTAAGCTTGTGTTTTTAAGTGTTAATATGATTGTAATAATTATGGGTTATTGTTTTGTAAGTGTTTGTGAAGGTGCCCATGTGTAGGCAATTGATGTAGTGAGAGAAACATGTATAATTACGTGTTGTTCGCAAAACTCCATACAAAATGGTAGAGTGGAGACATAATTATAAAGTCTCAATCACTTTACTAAAACATTTACTTGAATTTGATTTACTTGACTTAATTTGGTTGACTCTGATTGTAGCTATTACGTGTTGGACATTAATACATCATTCTAGATCTGTGACATCATTCAATTCAATTCAATTTCTTTTTCGTGGCTTCGTGCGGTATTGCCACAACTTGCCAATGTCTTGTTTAGAGTCGAGTAGGCAAATATTCTGGAGCTTGTTCGGTTTATTGGTGACGGGATCCCAATTTGTGAAGTTGATCGGTGAAGTCTTGGGTCTTGAAGATCTTCTGATCCATCATTAATACAACCAAGTGATTTGTCAAAGAATACAACTTGAAAACCTTGCAATACTTGACACTGACAAATGCACAAGACGTCCGACGCCAAAATCATCTCAAGAGGAAAGAAATATAAAAACTTTACGTCATTCTTTACTTGAACTCAATCCAAGCATTTATTTGTTCTAACACCTGCAATAAAATTTAAAAAGCGAATGAAAACCAGGAACTCTGATCACTATCGCCAGGTTTTTGAACGTAAGACTATTATAACAGATACCCGATATACATGAGTGAAATATTAAAAAATATATATTATTCAGCTTTTAACAGTGTTATTGCAGTTGTCAGAGCAAATAACTGTTTGTACCGCGTTTAAACCTTTTATAAATAGAAACACATGTTAAGGTGGTAATGCAGAGCTATTCACACAACGTTGACCTTCTAAAACTAAAAAGCACAAAACGTGAAAAGCTTTTTTCCCTTCATAACATAATCATGGAAGAACGTTAACGAAATCTTTGCCGTAAAAACTTTTCAATTTTTTTATATTTTTTTTCTGTTCCTTTTTAAACTCATCGATATTCTCCAGAACAAGAAAGGTATACAATTGTACATATTTCCTACCAATTTACCTAAAACTATATTTCTATCACAGAATGCAGTATATATTTTTTTCAACACATTGATAAAATAGTAGTTCTGTAGTGGTCTGTTCTGTCCTTAAATAATGGATAGGTAATTTTTTATTTTTTTATTTTTATAAATGATAATCAAATTAAATAAGATGTATATAAATAGATACTAGCATCGATTTTGATGCACTCTAAACTAAACTAAATTTGATAGCTCTAAAATTGTTGACATCCTTCTCTCACGTATTAAAATTAAAAGAAAGGCAGATAATTTTAGTCCTGTCAGATTGATTTAGTTTAGTGAGTGGTATTGGTATGACAGAATAGGCCTCACTATTAAGTAACATTTTTAGGTATTTAAGAATTTGTGACATGGTCATTTATTTTATTTTGATATGATTAACTATAATTAATTTATGTAATTGGCTTAAAGCAGTTTTAATTAATTAATAAATAATAATTAAATCATGTGCGCTCTCTTCATTTCATCCAATGTTGACATAGTTACCATTGAAGCTTTCCATTGAAGGTAGGTGACCAAAAAAATTCAGTTTGATTTTCATCAACGAAATCCAGCGACATAGATGGTATCTGTCACAACATTCTGTAAGTGTGACGAGGGGTATTGTCTCAAAACACCTGCGAAAACATGTCGTCGATCAGTTGTGAGGAAAAATCGGTGCTATTACTGCCGACATCTCACCTTGCTAATTGTTTCCGACTCTGGCCGCTGGCCTGTATAATTATGTACTTACTTAAAATTGTACGAAATATATGACTTCCTTTCATGTTTTTTAATTGATTTGGTTTCAGGCTTTAATATTGATACAATAATATTACAGAACTATTATCGTTTCTGGAACGTTCTAATGACGAATCTAAAAGTTCTTTCGGTGGATTTATGGTGTTCTAGGTTAAAGGTTAATATTAGTAAAACCAATATACTGCAATTTACTAACTATAAATCCACTCCTCTAAACCTCGACATTTCAAATAACGGAAACAAAGTTAATGAAATTAGTGTAACAAATTTCCTAGGAGTTACTATAGATAAAAACTTAAACTGGAAAGGGCATATTAATAAAATAAATAATAAAATCACAAAATACGTCTACGCCCTATCGGTTCTTAGCAGTATCGCATCAAAATCAGTAGCAATAAGTGCATACTATGGGTATGTGTTTCCTCATCTAAGCTATGGTATCATATTTTGGGGGGATTCAGTAGAGGTTGAGTCCACATTTATATTACAAAAACAATGTTTACGGAGTATATACAAATTGAAACCTACTGATACTCTCCGTAATATATTTATAGTTAATAAATTTCTAACCCTGACCTGTTTATATATATTAGAGCTGTGTTTGTTTGTAAAGAGTAATGAGGAAACTTATTTCAACGCTAAGTCGAGTCGAGTTGATAACCTACGTACAAAATATCGATATAATATGCGTATTCCTCAAATAAATAACGCCATGTACTACAAAAGTACATTCATAAGCGCTATACCTGTGTATAATAATCTGCCTACTGAATTAAAAACTCTAAACGGTTTCAAATTTAAGTCGAGTTTAAAAAACTGGCTAATATCTAAAGCTTACTACAACATGAGAGAATACTTTGAGAAATAATTATAATATACCTAGTTATTAACACTGTTTATAACCTAAAATATAATTATGTATTACATTGATATTGTTACCTAGTCCCCGTGGTCGATTGTTGCGCTTATAATAATAATAATTGTAGTTAATGTTTTATGTAGTATTTTAATATAATATGTGTTTCTAATAATTCTATTGTATGTTCTATATGAACACAACTGTTGTGACTAAATACTTAATAAGCCTAAGACCTTTGTACACAGTTGAACAATAAAGTATTATTCTATTCTATTCTATTCTATCCAAGTTGACAATCAACTCTAAAGATAAAACACGACAACTGGCCCCCTGATTCTATCAAATAAAGATCTTTAGAAAATTAAATTTTTGTAATAAATAGACCTGTGTTTTTTGTTAAAAATAACGGCTTAAATTTATGGAAAAAATCTTCATAATATCAACCTATATTTATTACCGTCAATTTCCAAAAGTAGTTTTTCGGAAAAATCATGGAGGGAATGTTTGTGAGTGGATTTCATCAAATTATTGGTATAAAATTTTACATTTTTAATGCATGTTAGATTTTTTTTTGTGTCCATTTTGACAATACGGCTTTATTTTTAGGGTTCCGTACCTCAAAAGGAAAAAACGGAACCCTTATAGGATCACTTCGTTGTCCGTCTGTCTGTCCGTCTGTCTGTCCGTCTGTCTGTCCGTCTGTCTGTCCGTCTGTCCGTCTGTCAAGACCCTTTTTCTCAAGAACGCGTAAAGGTATCAAGTTGTAATTTATACCAAATACTAGGCTCTACGGTTTCTTTCGGCTGTAAAAAAATAAAAGTTGTAAGTCAACGCAATCAATAGATATGAACGTTTATGTCGCAGATTTTGCGATTTCACAGGGAAATCAAAACCTATAGGGTACTTCCCGTCGACCTAGAATCATGAAATTTGGCAAGAGGAAAGGTATCATAGCACATATATAGGAATAAATCTCAAAGTTACAAATTTGAAGTTATATCATTAAAAAATTATTATTTTGCTATTACAAACTTACATTTTGTCATTGGAATGTATGGAAGAACCTTATTGTCAACTACACAGTTAAGTTTGTCTTTCAATATTTCAACTTCAGTTAGTTTTTTTTTTGGACTCGCGCTCTGAGGTTCCGTCTAACGGCCCGTTTTATGCCCGAAAATCTAGATACCTAAAATGGAACGATTGATTTTGTACTCGACGCTTAATGATTAATTAATTTTCGCTTAATTTTCACACAACTTCGACAGGACATACTTAAAAATAGGTTATCTACCTCTTTGTTGAATTTTGTTATTCTACTAAGAAAAGGTACGTACTTTACCATTTTCTGTCTTCTCAAATGAAATAAGGTCACAGATATACACAACCAGATCGGCAATATATTTTAGTGAAAGAGACAACTTGATATGGCTCAGCACAAGTACAAAAAGGACATAAATAGATTTTGTTGTCCTTATCGACGTGACCTGTTTTTGGTACCTCAAGTGTCAAAATCTGTAATAATCAGTGACAAACAAAACGGGTCTGAATTATATTTGTTGCCTTTTTTTGGTGATTAAATGTGATAAATGCGTGTTTCCTCTGAGAAATAATTGTAAAAGATATTTTACAATGGTTGGTTGTAGCATTTTGGGCTGCAAGAAGCGCAGTGAGCGAAAATACGATGAAATATCATTTCACACGTAAGTAAACATATAAAGCTTGTAACGATCACCTAAATAAATTCAGGATATCAATTCGCAAATATTTTATTCATAATTAGTCAGTTTTTAGGTCGATTTGTGGTCTAATTCTATGAATTTTATCAAATTATTCACTTAGAAAATAAATTATGAATGTTGCCAGTTTATGAAAGAAATTACCCACCGCAACTAACATAAATTATTCGTTCTGCAGGTTTCCAACTGATCCTGTCACATTGCTGAAAAAAGCTGGCACATTGCAAGAAGTGCAAAATACCGACCCTTTTATGCCCATATGAATATGGTGAATGTTAATATTAAATATATATTAATGAGGCCACAGTTATGAAGCTGGAAAAGCAAAAGGCGATTTCGGCGAACCCAATCAAAAAGCTACGCGCTGTTCGTGAAATTTATACTGTAAACATTAAAGAGTCTATTTATCTAATTATTTGGAATGTTATACATAATTCCATTCATGAAAAAACTAAACTGACCAAGCGCGAGTCGGGCTCGCGCGCTGAGAGTTCTTTACAATCACAAAATACAAAAAGTTGTGCAAAAAGACAACATCACGCCCAGGCTGTCACCCATCCAAGTACCGACCGCGCCCGACGTTGCTTAGCTTAGTGGTAAACAGAAATTTGTCACTGACTCGCACTTGGCCAGTGTTTATTATTTGTTGTTTTACTTATGTTCACTATAATCCGCTAAATTTGACGCTTGTACGGATTACCGTTTTTACACTAGAACAAATCCAAAAATACGTTTAGCGTTTGTTGCATGGGGGCCCTTCCTTTGCCCTTCCGTTTTAACTCTTTGACTTTTTTATTATTTTTAATTAATCATAAAAAATCATGCTATGATTACTTTACAACCTTTTTTCTAGTACTATATTCTAATCCTAACAAACAATTATAATAAAAACGCAAGTAAGTTTGTAACTTTCTGTCTGTTTCAGGAAACGGCTAAGTCATGGTATAATAATATACTCCGCCAGGTATAGCAATTCGAGAAAAAATGTTTACGTAGGCGTCCCGCAATGATGTCATGATGTCAATTTACAACAGGTTCGAGAGAGATGACGATACACCACGTAACAGCTGATTGAATAAAGTGGCAACTGGACAGTGACGTCATTGCGGGACCACTCCCAGATTGCTAGACCTTGTTTTCTTAGATCATGGGCTAAGTCAAATTTTGTCAGGACTATAGGGTGTGTCATGAGGACAGACAACGTACTTTTCTTCCCAGAAAATTGCAGGTAGCTCCGCGGGTTGCAGCAGATAGTGTATAAAATATAAATATTGAAAAGGTAGTATTGTTTCCAAAGTACTCATTGAAGATTCACACCCATCATAGTAGGTAAATTACCCTAACTTATAGCAAATCATTTTAATGTGGCAACACACCTTGTTGAAGCGAGAGGCACTGAGCTAGCCACGCTCATTGAAAATCTATAGGTAGTAGATCTGTGAATAAGGTAGAATCACAGCGTTTCAATAACAATATCACAGATATACACAACCAGATCGGCAATATATTTTAGTGAAAGAGACAACTTGATATGGCTCAGCACAAGTACGAAAAGGACATAAATAGATTTTGTTGTCCTTATCGGCGTGACCTGTTTTTGGTACCTCAAGTGTCAAAATCTGTAATAATCAGTGACAAACAAAACGGGTCTGAATTATATTTATTCCCTTTTTTTGGTGATTTAATGTGATAAATGCGTGTTTCCTCTGAGAAATAATTGTAAAAGATATTTTACAATGGTTGGTTGTAGCCTTTTGGGCTGCAAGAAGCGCAGTGAGCGAAAATACGATGAAATATCATTTCACACGTAAGTAAACATATAAAGCTTGTAACGATCACCTAAATAAATTCAGGATATCAATTCGCAAATATTTTATTCATAATTAGTCAGTTTTTAGGTCGATTTGTGGTCTAATTCTATGAATTTTATCAAATTATTCACTTAGAAAATAAATTATGAATGTTGCCAGTTTATGAAAGAAATTACCCACCGCAACTAACATAAATAATTCGTTCTGCAGGTTTCCAACTGATCCTGTCACATTGCTGAAAAAAGCTGGCACATTGCAAGAAGTGCAAAATACCGACCCTTTTATGCCCATATGAATATGGTGAATGTTAATATTAAATATATATTAATGAGGCCACAGTTATGAAGCTGGAAAAGCAAAAGGCGATTTCGGCGAACCGATTCAAAAAGCTACGCGCTGTTCGTGAAATTTGTACTGTAAACATTAAAGAGTCTATTTATCTAATTATTTGGAATGTTATACATAATTCCATTCATGAAAAAACTAAACTGACCAAGCGCAAGTCGGGCTCGCGCGCTGAGAGTTCTTTACAATCACAAAATACAAAAAGTTGTGCAAAAAGACAACATCACGCCCAGGCTGTCACCCATCCAAGTACCGACCGCGCCCGACGTTGCTTAGCTTAGTGGTAAACAGAAATTTGTCACTGACTCGCACTTGGCCAGTGTTTATTATTTGTTGTTTTACTTATGTTCACTATAATCCGCTAAATTTGACGCTTGTACGGATTACCGTTTTTACACTAGAACAAATCCAAAAATACGTTTAACGTTTGTTGTATGAGGGACCCCCGTTCCGTTTTAACTCTGACTTTTTTATTATATTTTATTAATTATAAAAAATCATGCTATGGTTACTTTACAACCTTTTTTCTAATACTATATTCTAATCCTAACAAATAATTATAATAAAAACGCAAGTAACTTTCTGTCTGTTTTTACGAGGAAATGGCTAAGTCATGGTATAATAATATACTCCGCCAGGTATAGCAATCCGAGAAAAAATGTTTACGTGGGCGTCCCGCAATGATGTCATGATGTCAATTTACAACAGGTTCGAGAGAGATGACGATACACCACGTAACAGTCGATTGAATAAAGTGGCAACTGGACAGTGACGTCATTGCAGGACCACTCTCAAATTGCTAGACCTTGTTTTCTTAGATCATGGGCTAAGTCAAATTTTGTCAGGACGATAGGGTGTGTCATGAGGACAGACAACGTACTTTTCTTCCCAGAACATTGCAGGTAGCTCCGCGGGTTGCAGCAGATAGTGTATAAAATATAAATATTTAAAAGGTAGAGTATTGTTTCCAAAGTACTCATTGAAGATTCACTACCCATCATAGTAGGTAAATTACCCTAACTTATAGCAAATCATTTTAATGTGGCAACACACCTTGTTGAAGCGAGAGGCACTGAGCTAGCCACGCTCATTGAAAATCTATAGGTAGTAGATCTGTGAACAATATGTTCCTGCAATCAGAAATTATTAGACATTGATAAGACGTGAGAAAGAAGAGCCGTAACGTTAATTATGGACGATAATTTGACACGCACTGACAGCTAATAGTGTGTTGGAATTGATTTGAATTCGAAGTTGAATTAATTTTGACAGAGTCAATAAGCCACTGGGGGAATTAACATTAATCATGGTAGATCACTATTATTGTTTATCATAGAAGTAAAATGTTGGTCAATTTGCTGATTTGCATGGGATGTTTTGCGCTAGATTCAATCGGGGTATCTTCAAGTCAAGAGTGAACCAGTTTCTTTTAGGCAAGCGTGCTCCATAAAAAAAAAACCTTTTCTGTGTTCTCCATCGTAGACCGCATCATCGCTTAACATCAGGCGAGGTTATGACAACCGTTTTTTTAAACAAAATAAAATATTTTACAAGTAATTTTTATACCATGGAACAAAAGTTGTTAAGTATGATATAGGAAACTTGCCAAGAGGTTTTGGTATATTAAAAATAACCTTGCGTAATAACTAGAATAATGATTATCAGCACACCTAAGTCGGAATGTGTGTGAGTAATTATAAAAAGGGAAAAAGAGAAATCATCTCACGTGATACGTAGTTACCGATCAACAAAGGCGGGAAGATAACGAGACGGGAACCTATTTAAAATGCCTTTAATCGAATATGGCTTTTGTGGCAGTGTTTAACACGATTATTATATTTTAAGAGGGCTAGTATGACTTGCACCTTCCGCTTGTAGGTCAGCACTAACTATCTATTTCGATAACGTGTCGGAATATATTTTCTCTTCTCATCAATATTGGGCATTCATTTTATGTTTTAATGTCGCCCATATCAAGATATTTAAAACTTTACATACAGATATCATATTATATTATAGTAGATATCAGTAGTATTTTTGTTCAGTCATTTAAAATCACTGAACTGATCCAGGTTGTGAACTACTATGCACAACTACATCAAATCAAACTAAATACTAGTTGAAAAGTACATTAAATCAAATATAGCCTTAGGCGCCTTTGCCTTTACGATTCATAAACTCCATAAAAAATCAAGAGCAGTAATCTGTAAATGTTAAACTCATCGCCTTACTCAGCTTGTCTTTAGGCTCTTCGCTTCTAGTGTCAGCCAACTGCTTCAGGCACATCTTTACAACGTCAGCAAAAACAATTGTCAAATTTAAATTATTATAACATTTGAAAATGTAACATGGTTTTTTATCAAGATTAACCATCGTTTCTTTTTCTTTTATGGTAGGCATCCTAAGAAGAAGAAGATGAAACGATAGTTCCAACTTGTGAATGGTGGCAGTCAGCTTGGCATATTTGATTTTGTGCCTGGCAAGGTGAAAGAGTCGGTGGCGCTCCTAATCCCCCAAATTCTTTTACCCCAAATAAATAATATACATGTATAATTATTTACTTGGGGTAAAATAATTGGCTGAACTTAGTGGAGGATAGAGATGCGTGGAAGAAAATGGGGTTTGCCCAGCAGAGGAACAAGCAGGCTTAGCAAAAACTAAAGTATATTTCCTTATTTAACTGTTTGAATACATGTTCACAATTATACCCTAATCAAATAAAATTAGATTACGAGTAATAAAAGTAAACAGTAGCTCTCATACTACAGAAGCAGAAGTATCAAGCTGTCGAAGAGCTCGTCCGAAGCGATTGATAAATGACAGACTCGGCGAAAACAGACTGACTGCCTAATTAAATACTCCCGACGGCACCGAGCTGACTGACAGGAGCATATTACTGCTGGCATGAGCCTGATCGGTAAACTGAGAGGTCTTTAGATATTATTTGATTATTTACCACTCAAATCCCGTAAACCGTAAACATTTATTAAAATCGTTAGAGCCGTTTTTGAGAACACGAGTACAAGCAAGCTTACACAGGACGATGATATTAAGCCGAAAGGAGATCATTGTACTGATTATTATGAACAACTTTTGTTATGGGACAACCTGGAAAACCCCGGAACAACCCTGAAATCGCGAAATAGCCCCTATATGGCTAGTGGTAGTTATTATTTACGAAGTTAACTTTGAAATATTTTTTGTTGACTGCTCACATAAATCAGCCTCCTAATCTTCTGTTACTTATTTTTATGTACAGATCCTGCGGCTGATGTTAATTAAGTTTAGAGTAGTTATTAAAAGGTTAGTAGTTATATTATTCTCATCATAATCATATTCAACCATTTTTCACTCACTGCAAAGCATTGGTTTCGTCTTAAGCGCACCGCCTTTTCCGTTCCGAGCAGCGTCTAGAGCAGACCTCTAGTTTGCCGTTCGAATTTGCTCCACTTTGGACCAGTCACTTCCTATACATGGTGGATAGGTACCTAAAATAACATGTAACTTATGAATTCCAAGTACCCATATTTTTATTTATTTTTTACGACGAAGAAGAAATTTTCCAAAGATACGCAGCTGCATTGGGGTACGGCCGGGTTATGTGAGATTGCAACCACTAAAATCCGCTCGCTGGCCGGCTTTTGTCCCAGGCGGAGCGCACCGGGATATCCATAGAAACGTACCGGCACACTCCAAGCACGCTGCTGAAGCAACACTCCCGAGAAATGCACAAAATTATCAGATTATTTTCGTTCCTTCACACATTGGCACGAATCATACCAACTTTCCATTCAAGCGAGCCCAGGGAAGCCAACAGTCTTCTTGGGCTCACTTGAAAGGAAAGTCATTATCTCCAAATTTGATCAGCCTCGAGCCCAAAGGCCCTCTTACTTACAACAGGGAGGTAATACCGAAGCAATATTCTAAGACACTGGTTCCTGGGATAAAACGCCATGTCTACACTATGTAAGTGAATGTTATATTAAATACTCAACTTGAACGGCTTGAAAACTTCATGTCACAAAAACAACAATGAGTTTAAAAAACATGACAACGTCAACCTTATTATGTCAAATAAATTTTTGTCTTGTTTGTACTGTGATGTTTTAATTCCGTGTTAATTCCGTTTCTGATTGTGGATATATAATTATTAAACCTATTCAACATGGTTTACTATCACACATCAGGCAATGTAAAACTATTGAGGAACATAATAATCGACTACGGTGCATCCAGCGAGGTCTCCGCGTACGAGTATATGAAGACATACATGCAAAAGTGCCCCGACTCCATTGAAGATGCCAAAATAACCTGGATTGCTAAAACTTTCCTAGAGATACAGAAGCACGGCCAGTTCTTAAAGTCATTAGCGTCAAATTTGTCCGAAGAACTATCTGAAGAAGATCAAGATTACTTCATGATATTATTCCATGCTGTAATTTTTCGAATTAACTCAAAGGATATGCAATTTCTTTACAAATGCATTTTCAATTTGAGTAAGTCGCTTCTGAGCACTTTCACTACGTTTCTTGGCAACAATGAAGTCTTGACATTCATCTCACATTTGGCTCAGTCGTACTACGACACCAATTATATTACTGAGAAGATTATTGCTCCTCTTTTTACATGGCAACCATACATAAGTGAAATGGGTCATAATTATGGTGAATATGTCCAAAAAATTGAGACCAGGAAAATAAAACCCCAAACGATTCCTATCCAGCCCAATGTACTGAATCGAAAAACATTAAAAGATTCATCGCCACCCCTCCTAGTTCGTAACGGCTTACCAGCTACTCCACCGAACTCTTTAACAGTAAAAAAAACAAGGAAAATGCTTACAAAAAGTGCGATCGATCAAAAGTTGAAACATTTACATGAGAAAAATAAGCAAAAGGCAGCCCATTTGTTGAATGATGTAAAAACAATAACTAAAGATTACAATTTTGCGCAGGACAGGACTGACTTTTATAAAAGGAAATTGTCCGCAATCAGAGACGAAATCGAAAATGAATATGCGAAACCTATACTCAAACCAAGACAAAAATTTGTCATGAAACACAATCCACCGCCAATAAAAGAAACTGCAGCAACACTGAAAAGGATGAATAAAAAGATACAGTTAGCTGAACAAGATGAAATTCAATGGCTATCAGATTTACTGAATTCTTGCAAAGTTACCGGACAAATAGAAGACCTAATAGAATATGACAGACAAGAGAGTCTAAAAGAAAGGTTGTATGACATGGAACGAAAACATTTAGAGGGACAAATATCTCATGAAGAAGCGCTGATTGCTAAGAAAAAAGTTCAAGAAGATAACAAAATGAGGTACAAAGATTTTATAAAAGAAAAGTTAACATGGGATGAAGAAATTGAAAACTGGAAGAAAATGGAAATGGAAAGAAATCGAAAAAATGTGGAAAAGCTTTCTTTGCTCGAGTTGAACTTACGTAGGGCTAAAATTGAAGTACTTGAAAAAAATAAACTTGTCGTTGAAAAACTGAGACATGAATCAGAGGCAAGATATGAGGAAGCGATGAAAAAAAGACAAGATGAATTAGAAAAACGAGTCAACATGATAAAAGAAATAAAAATATTAGCCATGATCGCCAAAAAGGCAAAAGTTCCGAAAGTCTTTGACTTAACCGAAACATCTGGGTTTGGGTTTCTATGCGAAATGTCGATGGCAGAATTAAATGAACGGTTAAGTGCTATAAAAATGGATCTCAAAGAAGAACTAAAAAGAAAAAGACAACTTATCAAAGAAGAAAATTTAGCAGCTAAAAAAGTTATAGAAGAAGCAAAAAACTCAATCAAGACATATATAAGTGAGCACGCTTCTTTAAAAAAGCGCAAGAAAGAAACAAATGTAACATTAACTGGTTCCTCAGCGAAAGAAATACACAATTTAAAACATATTTTGGAAGAAAAGAAAAAGCTTCGGTCGCAGTTTACTTAAAATGACATGTTTAACGACATGTGTGTTGTTTGGGGAACAGAGTACCCATATAATGGTAGTTGCTCTATAGTTAGTTATCTTTTATTTAATAATATTTTAATGACTATGCTTTGGTTTCTGCAAATATTAAAGTTATGTTTCATTTTATTTGCTGTTTTTTTATTTATTAAAGTTAATAAACTTAACAACCTCAAGCATCCTACAGCATTGATGTCGTCACTTGTTGATTGACACCACAGAAAAGTTTTTTTTGTTCATCAATTTTCTGTGATTCTTTAATATGATGATGAAAAGTAATACAAGGGCTTGTAATTGATTAATTTAATATATTTACATTTTCCAGACTCAAAACAACCTTATTTTAGGGTTCCGTACCCAAAGGGTCTTGACGAAGCTCAATGATTAAGCTTACGCTGTCTGTCCATCCACATCGCTCGAAGAACCAATAACCGATGGGGAAGAAAGTTTCTTAAGTGGAGACCACGAACCGGAATATGCAGCGTAGGTAAGCCTCCCACAGACTCCCACTAGATGGACCGACAACATTGTGCGAGTAGCGGGCATCCAGTGGATGTAGATGCCAGGATTGACAGACTGTCGTTAAGTGTGGCGTTCTAAGGAGTAGGCCTATGTTCAGCAGTGGACGTCTTCTGGCTGACGATGATGATGATACAATGTTCGTTATAAATTTGCAGTATCACACCTTCACGCTCTTATCACACGTGAAATACTACATGCTCTCATATAATCTTTGAAATTAAGATGTCTTGCAATAAAACAAGACACAGAGCTTTAACGCTTTAGACAATCCTAAACTAAAAAATCAATGACATTTTTATTAAGTTGTTTATTTGTGTTGCGAGTCAAAGCGTGAATAGGAGCTGAGCTATCAATTTAATTTACAAATTAAGATGACAACTTGACCCGATAAAACCTAATAAAAATTTATATACCTTTCCAACTTCAGGAGGGGATGTTCTCAATTCGGTCCGAGTTCTTTTTGTATTCTTAATATTCCACCTAATTAAGAATATGCGGTTAAACTTTTGTTTAAAAGCGCGATATTCGCACATATTAATTGAAACTTAGTGACTTTTTTCTGCATACCTTTTTCCTTCTTCGCATCGCAAGTTCTGCATCTGAAAACTATACCGTCTTTCAGGGGGAGTATTGCACATACGTCAAAAAGAACCGATATAATTAAAAAAGTTGCTATAACGCTTGACACACAACTCCCCACAAAATACGGACAACTCACTCTTAGACCTAGAGCAGATATTTAAATTCACCATTTAAAATCTGTCCGGCTGGAAATCGAACCTGGGACCTCCAGCTCATAAAGCAAACGAGCTGTTACTGAGCCATTCCGGTTTTCAATAATTAAGTATTGTCCCAACTCTAGATCTTTTAAGGTTCGGCATTGAGACTAATGGTGTCTTGGGGCGAGTCTCGATCGATGCACATGCGCAAATTGGTTGCAGCTCTTAATTAGTGCCGGCAAAGTGAAATATTAGTAATTGGAATTTATAGATTCATGACTCAGTATAATAAATGAGAACAACGATCTTCAACACTTGCGCAGGAGTGGCCTATAAGTTTTAGAATGCTATGAGCCAAAACCATGAACCTGAATTTTGTGAATAATAATATTGGACCCCAAGACACAGGTTGAGCCGTGTTTTGGGTATGTATAGTGTCAAAATAGCATTATAAATTAAATATTTTAGTTTTTTATAAGAATTCTTTTGAATTTTCTGGTTAGGATGTTGACCACAATTAACCTTTGGTTAAGTGACGGTGTGATCAGTGATCGTAAATACTTCTAGTCTAAAATGAGACCTAGCTCTCAAGTAAAGTTGCCAGAACACACCGTTAGATAATGATTTCTTAGGTTTTGGCGATCCCATTGAAGTTTCACATCAATACGGATTTTTATGCGTTTTTTTTTAAATGTTTTTTTAGACCTAATATGATGCTTGTTGTCAGATTTTCAACATGAAACTACATACAACTGGTAGCTAGTCAGTCGAGCATTAAAAAGTGCCTTTCTTTAGCACCATGCAATGGTTTCCTCACGATGTTTTCCGTTAACGCCAACTCAAGCTTACTGTTGGATTTTGATCCTACACCTTGCAGCGTGAGATCCAAATGGGTCGCCCTTTGATTAAATAAACAGAGGATATTGCACCAACCATCTAGCCACACCCTACCTAAAACTCCGCCAAAGCGTGTCGGTGCACGAGTTTGCATTCAGTTACGAGTTAGCTAGCGTTGCATAAACATGACGTGTCATAAACAAATGTTTAGTTTAGCTGGTACTGTTACTATTCTGAGAGCTGGTATGTATTGTCTATTATGCCACTATTATTGCAGTGCATGTTCGGCGTGCGATATCCTCTGGTAATTTGATGAAAGTGTCCACCACTTATTCATACACCATACCACTAACACATAGTTATCATCGCTACAAAAGACAGTTCTATAGACTTCAATTTGATATCTGGTGACAAGTTCAAAAGCCGAGAGATCTAGTCAATATAATTTGGATTAAGGCAATAAATAAGGCGGGTTCGCCCGTTCATTTGTATCGGCGTATAATTTAAATTCTTTAACGCCAATGTTCAAGATTACGGCGCGATAGAGGCGCGAGCGCGGGCGCCCGTGTCGCAGCGACAACCACCAAATAAATTTATATTTCCGACCGACTCGACCGGACTCTTCTCTTTGTAGATAATTCAGCCGGTAACGTTGAATGACTCTATTAACAGCTTCCCTTTTTAGGATAAATGTCGACTTTAAGCCTTGTCGTGCTGTCGTCGTATCAATAGTGTGCTTGATCCGTTTCAACTTTTAACTTTAAAGTTAGACAGTAATAGTAGCATTTTTTTTCAAATATCATCATCATCATAATCAATCTATCATATTTCCACTGCTGGGACACAGTCCTTCTCTCAGAAAGAGAGAGAGGATGTGCCCATGCTGGCCCAGTGCATGTTGGTGAATATCATATCTTAGAATGTTTATGTTTATGTTCTTGGACATACCGGTTTCCTCACAATGTCCTTCACCGTTGTTAAGCGACGGCACAGAAACTGCACATAATTTTTTTAAGTACTAAATAAGTCATTGGTGCAGGACCGAGGATCAAACCGGGTCAGATTGTAAAGCGCACATGCTACCACTTGGCCAGTATCGCTCCGATCGCATATATCCAATTAAAAATAAAATAAGTGTCTTAGGTCATCATGATCATCATCATCATCATCCAGAAGACGTCCACTGCTGAACATAGGCCTCCCCCTTTAACCTCCACACTGAACGACAGCCTGCCTTTTGCATCCACTGGATGCCCGCGACTCTCACAATGTCGTCGGTCCATCTAGTGGGAGGCCTACCCACGCTGCGTCTTCCGGTTCGTGGTCTCCACTCCAGAACCTTTCTTCCCCATCGGTTATCGGTTCTTCGAGCGATGTGGCCTGCCCATTGCCACTTCAACTTGCAAATTTTAACAGCTATGTCGGTGACTCTGGTTCTTTGGCGAATATCCACGTTCCGGATTCTATCGCGCAAAGAAACTCCGAGCATAGCTCTCTCCATTGCCCGTTGTGTGACTCTGAATTTTTCTAAAAGGCCAACAGTTAAGGACCATGTCTCAGTACCATATGTCATCACTGGCAACACATACTGGTCAAAGACCCTCGTCTTGAGGCACTGTGGTATCTTGGACGAGAAGATGTCACGCAATTTCCCGAACGCTGCCCATCCGAGTTGGATTCTTCAGGCGACCTCTTTGCCTAAGTTGGACTTACCTACCTGAACAATCTGTCCAAGATAGGTGTAATGGTCAACAACTTTGAGAGTATCGTTCCCAACGACTATCGGCACGGGTTCAACATGAACATTGGACATAACTTTTGTCTCGTCCATTTTCATTTTAAGACCCACCTGTTGGGAAAGGCTACTGAGGTCGCTGAGCATCGTATTGAGGTCCTCCAGCGACTCTGCCATGATGACTATATCATCGGCAAAACGTAGGTGAGTGATGTATTTGCCAGTGTCTTAGGTACATCTACCTTAATTGGACCACCAATTTGCCTGATGGTAAGCGACGATTGGCCAAAGATGGAGCACTTAAAACTAATATATACTATTACATATGGATATTTACAATGATTAGGTTGTTGATGGATTCCAGTTTTCTCGTGAACATTTTGCAAATTTTTGTAACTGTGCCAAAATATAAAGAGTTCCATCACCAACTTATGTACGTAAATATCCCGTTAATAATCATATAACTGTACTAAACAACCGTGATAGTTTAAATCAACGTTAAACAGTTTTGACAAACTAAACAATTTCAGTGGTAATATACCTTTGTGTATTTCAACTACACAAAAAACTACACGTTACTGAAAGCCTATCTATACCTAATTTAATTTAAGTTGTAGATTTCTACACATTTTTTTTCTATTTTTGAATGGATGCCTTCGTAAATTTCCTTTAACAACAACTTTCCTCAAGCAAGACGTTCTCACGCGTATTCCGTGCTAAAAATCCATTGAGTCGGGCGCACTATAAACACGGGCCCTCGTCAGATTGACCTGATAACAGTAAAACGTCAATAACATCCTAATTGGGAGAGAACAGTCAGCCCACAAACGCCCAAAACCTCTCGATTGAGAAACAAATAAATATTTTAACTCCCAAACGAGATAATTTAGCCGATAACTTAATGTGCTTACATTTTGGTATCTGCTCATGATTTTATGGGAAACCGTGACCGTCAACTGAGTTTTTGTTTGTATTGTTAGTAACTGATTAGGCACTTGAGTTATGGGATCAGGGAAACATGGGATCAGGTGATAGACAAGTTACGAGTTATTTTAGAATAGCAGTATTGTAAAAACAAAAGAAAAATACTGGTTTCATAAATAGTGAAGAAGTAAATTAGTTACTTGAATTACGAAATGTTACGTTACTTGTTTTTTATCAACAATTATTTGTGTAAAAATGTTTTTCATCATATTGTGATCTATGCAATATTGCACCTAGTTTAGTTATAAAATCAGTATTTTCTCTTGAAAACAAAATTACACATCCCATCATCACCCAGTAAACGTCCAAAGCTAAATAAAGGCTTCCCTATTAGGGAGGGGTGTTGCCATAATCCCTACTGCTGCTGATTGCTGCGTAGAATGAGAAAAATAAAATAACATCACACTAAAGTCGATAATATGGCTAAATGGCCTAACGCCTAAAAGCTTGTAACTAAAAAAAATATTTTTAGTTTATTAATTTCATTTGTCCCGGAATAGCTCAAGGGCCGAATAATGACAACTGCTTTTGGCATTGTTATAGTTTTTTCCCGAAACATGTAGGTATGCTTTTGGGATTTTTGACACGGGTAAAACTGCGTGGCACAGCTAGTTCTCATTAAATGTCAGTTCAGAAATCTTAACGTCCTTATTTTATGACCGTACACTACAAGGTACTCCCAGGTTATATTAAGGTTTTTATGTTATGATTGCTCAGCCAATTTGCATATGAATAATATGCGAGTTTTATGTGCAAATGATGTCATATGCTTTGGGGTTTTGTTAAGAAATGTGTGAAAACATTTAAAAATGCAAGTTACAACTTAATTTGGTTGCGGGGCGATTTAAATAATATTACTTTACTTGCCTTGTATTGTGATTTTTATTTCTCAAGTTTTTTGATGTGATTTGTATGCTCAAGGGCGTTGCCAGGTACGGACAGGGGTAGGTGCTCCCTTCCCCCCCTTTTCTCTCTAGGAGTATATGTGTAAGCGCTTGTTCAGGGAGCTAACATGCTTTTTTTTTTTTGCTAACACAAATAACTTTGGATTTGCCTCCATCTGCCAAAACATAAAACAATTCAGTCTGTGCTTGAGAAAAAAGACATGAAGTGATTGATTGATTGACGACTCTTTATTGTTCATGCCATTAAATTTGATACATAGGACAAAAACTCTTAAAAAATATTGTAACAATTGAGGCGTAAACACCTCAATACAGGGCTAAAGAATGAAAGGCATGAGAAAATATGACTTTATGTTTTTAATTAAAAAAATATATAATTTCGCTTACAAGAACAAACAAAGTTTGAAAAGTATGATACATTTTAAACTGTTTTAATAATACGTCTACAGGAAACCGAAAAACAAAACTACACATTTTTCTAGTAAAAGACATCAACGCGCTACACTTTCTTTGCAAACATTTACGTAAATAAAAATATCTCTTATATTTACTTGTTTAAAGTAGATTCAGAAATGAAAACGGTTTATAGCTAGTAACATTATGAACGCAAATTTAACTTTAGTGTTATTATACATTACGCAACCCAATGCCATCAAATCGAGAGTCCACTCTCCACACATAAAATAAAATTCGATCAGATTTAATCCCATTCGGTAGTATATTAAGTCATCGGCACAGACGAGTAGTGTCCGACGATCTCGGCGCTTCAAACGACATGGAATTTATTATTATTGCGGCAGCGCGCGTACATGCATACACACTCGGCCGTATCACGAGCACAGCTTTATCTCGCCGGCTCACTATTCCGTATAAACGGAATAACTAAATTGCTTCATTCCGTGTAGGTGACTTTACGAGCGCCAGATAAATATGAAGTTGTGATCGCTTTGACAGCGCATTATCTACTGCTTTATATCTGGTAGGTGTTGGACGGTTTCACATATCAAAATGCTAATGAGCGTGCCTAAATAAGGTAATTGTAATGTGTTGTAAATTATTTAATTATTTGGGATGTTTAGGTGGTTTTGCTAACGATTTTGACGTTTAAATTATATATTACATTAAACAACTCAAGCGCACAATAAAACAATAGCTAATACAAAGCTCACGTTAAATGCATCTAGGCCCTTCATAAAAGGGAGAACACTGTGACTGGCCCTTAGGTTTTTAGGTACTTAAAGTAAAAATGTTGGTTGTTAAAATGTATAGTTTAGAGTCAATAAATAAATATTTTATTAGATTTGATTTGAAATTTATTTAAACAAACACTGGCATCTTATATGGGCTTAACCAAGCACCAAATTTTTATACAAATTTGATTAGTCTAAATTTTAAAGTATTTTTTTCTATTTTGTTATATTATGTGAAGCTAGCAGGAAGACAAAATGAATCATAAAAGGTGTATTTTTATAAGTATTCCAATTTTAGATATTCCAAAGTTATATGAAAATTATTTGCTGCGTCATCCCATTAGATTAATATTTGTATAGCTACTATAACTTGTTGCGCCCACGGTTTCATCCATGGACATTCCTACAGGAAACTAAATTGTTTCCAGGATAAAAAGCATCATATATTATATCACTTTCCTGCTTTCCTCCATCTCAATGAAAAAAAAAACAAGTTGATCTGTTGCATTGTTGCTGCGTAAAGAGGAACAAACAAAAGCAATGAAAACGCTGGTGTATTTCTGGCACAACGAATAAGCATTGCCATTCATCGTGGTAATGCCGGCAGCATGCTGGTAATGCAGCATTTTATTTATTAATTAATAGAATTGCGTTTTGTTGATGTTAAGTGATGATGCACTCTACGATGGAGCTAAGGTCTACTGATTTTTAACTTAATGGGTTTGAGCATTTAGATTATCTCTTGACTTTCAACAATCTATGGGAACTGTTTCCGTAGTGTTAGTAACCTTGTACTTTACTTGGATAATAAAGGCACCTGCCAGCAAAAAAAAATCGCATTTATAATATTACATGAAATTATGTAACTATGGTTGTGAAAAATCACTGATATCAGAATATGCCTCTCCGTCCTCACATCGCTACTCATAAACATTGCGCACCGTCACCAATTTGTTAATGGTGATTCTCATCTACATAATATTTACATTCGCTAACAAATTGCAATATAATAACACTCCCATGTGTGCAAATAGAGAGTGTGGACGTAACTTAGAGTTAGCATTTCATTTTGAAAGCTTGTTACCATGAACTTATAAATGGGTGCTACGTAACTTACTTATTTTATTGTGAGCACTTAGGTTTTGTCTGCGATATCATTATCAATACTGAAGTTTAGTATAGGTATAACATTTTAGTTTGGCGTAGGATTCAGAATTATATCAATGGTATTCTGGAAGCAAGATCTTTTTAATGAATATAACTAACGTTTCTAAGGAAAACCGAATTGGACTATAATGTCTCATACATAAGTGTACTTCAGTCTTCATTTTTGTCTATTCAAAGAGAAAATATATAGCGACAATTTTTTTTTATCATATCAATTTTGCATAAAACAAACAATATTTATAGAAAACATGTTTTTTTTTTGTTATTCTACTAGTTTCACATAGACATCGTTGTTAAGGTAATTGTATCTTAGATTTTTTGGCCGAATTTTGTATTCATTTCAATAAACGACATGTGCAAATACACTAGCAGGCTAAATAAAACAATAAAGAAAAAAAATATACTTTTAAAATTTTGCTGGGTTAGAGATATTTATAAATTATGCGTTGAGTTAAAGTACCTAACTAATAAAATCCATAAATATAGATTAGGCAAGTACTAAACAACAACAATGTCAATGTAAATTTTTGGACAAATTGAATCTGCCTATCTTAAATATGCCAATCTAAGATGATTGACAAAAGAACAAATAATTTTCTCAAACATCCGAGAGATTTTTAGTATCCTTCCAAAAATCCCAGTTTGGAAGTTTGGAAATATGAATGCTGAAGTTATATGATTATTTACGGGATATTTACCGTGGTTAGGTTGCGGAATGAGCTCCTAATATTTCAGCGCAGTTACAGGCACCATGTTCACGGGAAGACTCCCGTGAATAATCATATAACTTTAGTAAACAACCGTGATAGTTTAAAACAGTGTTTTATATGAATGCTGATTGATTAATCTAAAAGTTTATTTAAAATAGCAAAAATTATCGCAACGACTCGATTTCTACGATTATCCAACGACAAATACAATATGTTTTATGTGTAAGTGTATATTAACAATGTATTATCCAATCTGACAAAGGAAGTGGTGGGTTTTATCCAGAAGTGTGAATATAGGTTAATAAGGCAACTTATCCTTTTTGCTACCTTTAATAAACTCTCACCGAAATGATTGTCAATATCCGGGAAGGACTGAATAAGGGCTTTGCTTTAACAATGACTTAAAAATATAATCGTTTCTTGTAATACATTGTAAACGGTAAATTACATGTCTATCATCTGAGGCTATTAATTTTAAGTGAAAGAGGTAATGACCGGAGACTTTTTAGGGTTCCATAGTGCAAGTAACCAATACGCTTTGTTCGTTCAAACTGTGCTATAACCATAATTTTTTGAGCTATGCTAAATATGACTACATTTATATAGCTTTGACTACGGAACATTACTATATGCATATCTCGACACACTCTTGGCAAGTTATTGTATTTTTTGGCTTAAGGCTTTATCTTTATGGTAATTAACTATTATACACTTTGGAAGTAGGTTTTTTAAACGTTTGTGTACCTACGCCAACGCCAATTCCTACGTTTTTTCTAGTTAGTATTTCACATAAAATGACATTTAAAGCGGTCGACAAGTTCAAAGTCGCTCAGCGAGCTATACGTGGAGCGGTTCTCTGAAAGATCATACCAGCAACGAAATAATTGTGCAGATAACCAAAGTCACCAATATAGCTCTGTGTAACAAGCAAGCTAAAGTGGCAGTGGGTGGGTCTTATCTGTCGCATAACCGATAGCGTTGTGGTAGGCGTGTTATAGAGTGAAGACTAAGAATTTTTTAATGTAGTGTCGTCTACACTGAAACTCGATGGAATAACGGTATATCTTCTTTATGTCAGACTGCTGCCAGAAGCTCTAGTGTCAGTGTCACTTCGTTACACTCGGTCTTTGCTTAAGTTCCTGGCTCCGAAGCACTTATATATTCACTCTAAGGGTAAAGAACATAAGACTAGGTGGCATCTGGGTGCTCTGTGTCGGTTTTGTGACTCGATTTGAACCAAACCTATACCCAACCAAATACCCAACCTAAACCTTTACTTTTCCCCCAAATTAAGTAGATGATATCTAAAGCCAATCCCCAAACGAATCACAAACCCAGCGAATCGCAGACGAATGAATACGAAACAAAATGACTGGTGTATGATTTGACAATGACAGATAATAGATTTTTTCTACTGCTCTCGTTCCTTTATTTTATGAATGTCGGCTCCAGCAGCTGTAGGTTGGCAATTTCTAATTTTATACAGTGAGCACTAATTAGGAAATAAATTGTCTAGGTAATGCATACATATCCTAGGAAATATATGTATTAAAGAACCCTATAACAAAATATTTTCTAAATGGGCTCGACATTGAACAAACACTTTTAACGTCACGAACTAATATAATGTAAAATACACGCGATTAGATCCGTTAAAAGTGTTAAATAACAATGTTTAATAATTGCGAAAACCCATTTTTGTAAACATTTCCTGGTAATTGTATACATTTCCTGGGAATCGTATACATTTCCTGGGAATCGTATACATTTCCTGGGAATTGTATACAATCCCATATTCTTAGGTTTTATACGTTTGCGGTAACATGATACGCAAGGCAGCTTGCAGTGGCTGGAAGTGAAAAGCCGAAGATCGAGGTGATTCAAGTGGCGTGTTCTGTGATAAGTCTCAGTCCAGCAGTATACCAGCATGATGACTTGAGTATTATGCGTACGTCAGTAGACTTATTATATTTGCATGTCATGAAAACTTTTTATGGCTTGAGTCTACTATCTACCTACTATAATTAGTTAGTTTCAGCTGTTTGTTTTCCGAATAGTGTAAAATAAAATAAATAAAATAATGTCAATTTTATGACGTGTAGCTTGGAGACATTTTTTTCGCTAGATTCATTGATTCATGACACGTTAAAAGTCAAAGGTGGTCAATAAATTAATGTAATTTAACCTTCATTTATCGACTATTACAATTGAATTTTAGATATTCATCCTATGACGTCTATTACTATCAGGTACATAATACAAACTTGTCTCATTATACATATTTAAAAAAAGTATTCTTAACTTCTACCGAAATATGCTCATAACGCGTTCAAAGCAAAATGATAATTAAGATTAAATAGTCCTGCTTGTTATATTTGAAGAAAAATACCTGTCATGGCGATCTTCTTGTTTTCACAACATAAGAACTTAACTATAATTTCTTAGCTTTGCACTACGGGTGTTATACAAGACTCATTTTCTGTTAGCGTTAACGCCTGCGGAAAAATGAAATTGTATGAAAATTACATTAGCTTGAGATTACATCTCTCAAGCTAATGTCATTGTCAATGTCATTTTCATACAATTGCATCTTTCCGCAGGCGTTAACGCTAACAGAAAGTGGGTCTTGTCTAACCCCCCAGCTCCTCTGCTGTTCCTATCATAAGTTTTAACATTTAAGTCAATTAATGAAAACTAATAAACATTTTTAACTGTGCCGCTCTGTTTATTCAGTGGAATGCGCTACTTGAATGGGAGTTCCCCGATAGTTACAAACTGTCTTCAAGTCACGAATGGTTAGTTTCTTCTAGGCAAGCATGCTCCATCCATCGCATCATTGCTTAGTATCAGGTGGAAACGCAAGCCTATTAACTAATTAAAAAACCTATAGTCAGGATTCTACAACATACCTACCTTTCGTAAAAAGATTTCTTTTAGATAATTTTTTGTTTTTTTGTTTATATTGTTACAAAAATAAATGAAACAACAAACCCCGTTCAATATTGATTTATTCTCATATTTCATAATACTAGAAAGGTACGTACATCATTTCCTACAATAAGTATAATATAACATGTACTAATTACAGCAATAAATAGCTTATGAAGCTTGTGATATTTTTAACAATATTTACATATTAAAACGAAAATCGTTAGTCTACTTTAATTTTACAAAAGTTAACAATATATTGATGGATTGCAACAAGTACGAGCAGACACGGTATTAAAATACAAATGTAAAAGTGATCAGGGGCCTTACGGTTAACTCTTGACGTGGGCTCGAATTAGCGCAGTTCGGAAAATCATGAGAACGAACGCGCCGAGTTACGGTTTGCGGTCGCGCAACTTTTCTCATCACCTCACCTAAACAGAATCGCTTAAAACAGGTAGCCGTAAGGCCCCAGATGTCGTGTTATTTGTCAACACATGAACAGAACATGTCAATCAGGATTCGTTTTTCTGTGTGTTTATGTTTTATACAACTTAAAAAATATAATCGGTAACGTTACTAAATTAATCAATGCTTAAAATTGCTTTCTTTTTTGCGCACATTTCCGTGAGCGAACACTCGCCAGAGCAATTTTTACCATTGTTTAACTTAAGTAAAATTTCTAAGCAAGGCCAAGTATGTTATTAGGTAGATTGGTTTATTTCACAATTTATACGCTTTTACAGGAATTAAAGACCCGAAAATACAACCATCAAGTCGCATAATACAAAAGATGTATAAACATTTGTACAATTAAAGATTTAGGAACTTTAGTCTCCTGAAAGTGCTGTAACGTCGAATATTTATAATACTTTGGTATACGTACTACTATTTAATATTATATTTACAAAGATACCAAACACCCAAAACTATCACCTTAATAGTTTACAGAATCAACTTTAATCACAATAAAATTCAATGCCTGCCAACAATATAATACCAGACATTTGTATACAAAATCAGCATTTAAAATAGTTTTGTTTGTGCAAAATCAAATTTATCAATAATCCGTCTTCCTTATACTAATTAACAAATCAGAATATTTACATATTTACATTATTTAACAGGCAAACTAGAGTTTTAGCACTTAAGTTTTCTAATTTACATAATTATTCGGAACATGGGTATTCGATAGGAATAATGTAATACTTTAGGTAAATAAATAATTAATTAGTTAAGATCACATCGTCAGCGATCGTGTTTAGTGAGCTGTAACGGTAGATCGTTGGGGGGCTGTCGGCGGCGCGGGCTGCCAGGCCTAGAGCTGGTGTGGTTCTGTTTGTCAGCCTCATCGGCGCTCTCGTCGTGCACGTTGATTTCCTCGTCGGAATCGGATCGAGAGTCGTATCCACGAGCGAGCTGCACGGACTGCGCGGCGAGAAGCGCGGCAGCTGCGGAGTGCGGGACCAGCGCTTTGAACGCGCTGCTCTCCAGCGCTGAGTGCGGCTGGAACGCGTTGCCGTGCGTGAGAGCCTTCAGCGCGCTGGCGTCAAAGTGCGCGTGGTTCGACAGAGCCTTCAGGGCGTACGTGTCCTGGTGCGAGAGCGCTTTGAAGGCGCTATTCTCGCCGCCCATTTGCGGCGTGTGGTACGCGGGGGTGAGGCGCGCGGGGGACAAAGAACGCGAACGGGAGCGCGAGGGGGACGGCGAGTGGGGGAGGCGGTGCGCGGGCGAGCCTCCACCGCGCTTGAGGAGGTTCATGCGCTGGTGCCTTCTCCACTTCGCTCGTCTGTTGGAAAACCAAACCTGTCAGTAACGGTAATAACGTGATTAGTATTCCGTGTTAACAAAATATTCATGAATGTAAATTTGTCGTAACTAATAAGAGAGCTCTGAGGGATACGATTATCTATCTGGCTGTCGAGATAATGTTATTGGATATAAGTTTAAGTATTTTATTGGAATATAGGTATTAACGGTGTTTACCTGCACTCGAGCTTCTGAGAGCGAGGTCTTGGACGCGAGCCGTTCTCGCGTCGACACGCATGGGTAATGGGACTTTTCAAATTCCTTTTCTAATTCTTCGAGTTGATCTGGACTGAATGTCGTGCGATTTCGCCTAAACTTTGGTTGTTCGCCGTCCAACGATCCCGAATCATCACCGTCGACATCTGTTCAACAATGTTCGATTATAAGTATCAAATCCGTCACACAGAAAACTTAAAAAAAAACATTTTTCATTATAGTTGCAATAATTAGTAGATATCTAGTAGAAATACTCGTACAATAAATACATAGATTATTCCGAAAATTGTTAGCCACACAATAAATGGAATTTATTTTTTCTTATTTTGAATTGACGGCTAATTTTAATACAAATCTCTTTGGTGAAAATCATTGGCCAACGATGTGCAGTTCTTTTTTTAAATATTTTTAAAGGTTATCTGCCACTCTTCTTTTGTTTGCAACAATTAACGTCTATCGGGAAGCTTTTCGTTGCTTTTCGTCAATAGTATAGTCTTAGCTTTGACGATGTACATACAAAATATATATGTCATAGATAAGGTTTAAGGTTACATTCATCAAAGTATATATAGTATGAAATCTTTGCTATTCTTGCTATTTTTTATGATTATTTTTGTAAGATTCCTTGAAGTTTAACACCTTCAAGCAAACCTTCAAGGAATCTCACGAAAATTTACAAGCTGCATTTGGGGAGTTTACTCCTGCGTTAGTAACAGTAAGTTATTTATTGGTTTCGGGAATTTACATACATCTACGTACATCAAAATATTTGGCAGCTTACCAATCAAACCTCGTCCCGATGACAGGAATCCTTGCTGCATATCAGGATGTGGCACTGCGTTGGTTGGCGGCATGCCGGGTGGTAGTGGCAAGGAGCCGTGTGGCCAGACGCCACCGCCACCACCCCAGGGGAAAGCACCGTAGGGCGGCGGCGCTGCATAGAGTCCGTAACCAGCAGCCCGCGCAAATTCTGCCGCAGCCCGCTCTGCCGCACGATTGCGCAAGATTCGGTTGATCGACGATACGCTCGGAGCAGTAGCGTTGGTGCACACACCTAGGGACAACAAAATGATCTGAATTATTATTTAATTAACATTTTCATATTATGACAAACAAGCTGACGACTTGCCCAATGATACTCAATCACCCTACCTACCTATATTTGTAACACTGAAGCTTTCAGCGGTACGTCACCGATCTTTAAAGACTCATAGTAAATATTTTGGAGAGTGGGCATGATCTAATTCCCTCCTGCCCATTTTTCTATCAGACGGCCAGAGCGGGCACGAAAAATCATCACCGCTTTATGGTTGATATTCGGAAAACCCATACGAAGCGCTTTGACTCCACATTTATTGTGCGAGCTGCTAGTCTGTGAAAAATGCTGCCTGAACGGGTGTTCCCCGACAGTTATACAATCTGGGTGTCTGGAAAACACGAGTTAATCAGTTTTTTCTAGGCAAGCGTGCTCCAACGTAGACCACATCATCGCTATCGTCAGGCGGGATGGTGGATGGATTTGATGGTGGTCAAAAGCCTATTGTTTATTAAAAAATGCTTTTTAAAGAGCTCTTTGTTGTATACCTAGCTTTTCGTAAACACTGCAGATGGTAAGCAAACTAAACATACTTTTTTCATTTGAATATCAAAATCTTTCATTTAGCTACTCTTGTATGTATATATTATGTGCAATAACGATTTGGAAGTTAAATTTTTTTTTTCTACACAACATTATATTTTAATTATGCTGCTCCGCGCGGTTTAATTTATGGGCATTTCCACAGCAATCGTTCATTTTTCCGGATAATTTTTTTCTTATGTCTCCGGCTCTACAACTATCTCTATGCAAATATCACATCGATCTGTTTCTATATTGCTGCATGAAAAAGGAACAAACTAACCGACAAATATACCACCCGTCCCACTTCTGCCGGGACAGTCTCAATCTTGATGATATTTTCCCGCGTCCCGAACCTATCATTTTACCCCGATTTTTTAATAATATGTGACGATCGCTCAATTTTTATAGATTCACAGCAAAATGACTCGTCGCAAAAAATACGCGTCGACTTGAGCCATTCATTTATTGCGTAAGGTAGTTCTGAACATTTTTGATCCCCCGCCTCAAGTCAACGATAACTAACTTTTTTTTAAAGGTGCAACTCCTACAGAATGCACATAATTTGCAGAGAAATCGTTCACGCACGCAAAAATAGGACAATTTTATTTAATTGCAGCCTCCGAACACGTTTCTTGCTCACGTCTAATTACCCCACAAAGTGCATAAAATGAGCGACCAGCAGCGCGTTAAAACCGATGCGTCATTGGTCGCGTTTTAAAATCACTCGGCATTATAGTGCGTGCTCGGATCGCGTGCCGGCGCAGCCTTGAAGCATCCCGTGTAATTTCAGGAAACACTCAGAGTGAGTGCCATAATTTAATCACAGCCTGTCCGAGCGTAATTGTCATAGGATTCGTGGCTACTGAGCCGCACCAGTGGTTTTACTAGTGTTATTTAAATAGTGCGATTACTCTTTCAAACTATTTCGCAATTTGTTGGCTGACTTGTGGGTACCTGCACTTCACGCGATGATAATTATAAATAATAGTCCAGTAGCGCAGTTTTTTTTTGCAGCTCCACGGACTCCTGGTTTGGTGTCCTTTGTCAACGTAATAATTTCTTTTTTTTTGTCAACAATTGCTAATATATCAAAATAAAGAATCATGTTATAAGTAACACACTAATAAGTAACGCATGTACTAATTTAAATCAATTAATAATCAATTAATTAATTTAATTTAAATTTAAACTGATATCTTGGTCGAGTTTGTCATTTACTTCCTTACAGATAATAATATTGCGTTATCTTCATCATAATCAGCTAGCTTAGTTCACTGCTGGACATAGGCATCTCCCAAGGCACACTATACTCAGCCCGATTTTAGGCTTTTCGCCAGCTTCTTTCAGCTGCCTTATATATATTTGCCGATTCATGATCTTCGCTCTAGAACACATCTACTCCAACAGTTATCAGTTTTACGTCAGATGACGGGCTCACTACCACTTCAGCTTGCTAATACGCTGACCTATGTTCGTACTATTGCTACTATACTTTTTTTTCGCTTACAAGAGACATCAGAAGAACAAACATCTTGTGAACTTTCAGCAAACACCAATACATTTCTTTCAATTAAAATAACAACTTTCAATTATTTTCTAAGTAATATTATATTTACTCATTATCTTACTATTCTTTGAGTTACTAATAGACTTGATTATCGTTGCATTTAAATAGCAAAAATTATACCCTATCCTACTCATACTGGCAACATTAACTAGCGAATATCATTCATAATATGTATCTAGTGTATTTAGTAAATACTAAGTAACAGTCAAAAGTATACACAGTGTAACCATGTATGGCTTTAAATTAAATAATATTCCTTTTGTAACCACCACATTGTTAATTGAAATAACTACTAAATACCCTTGTAACAAACGATTCAATTTAATTGCTTAATGGCTGTTCTTGACATTTGTATTTGTAGAAGAGACATTTTCAAAGACCCGATCGTTATTTAAAATTACTCGATGACATAAACCGCCCTTGTGATTGTTTGTGTTGCTAAAACAATTTGAGGAACTCGAGACATGAATAGCAATTATTATAATGAAGGAGAATACCAGATGGATGCTTAAAACCATCGCGATTTGTAAAGATAGATTTAATGGTGTCACCGTTGGTAATGAAGCTCCATTGTACGAGGATCAGCGCGCGTCGACGCAAGCAACGCCTGGCGTATCAAATAAAACACAAAACGGACCTGTTATAATTTACTCAAAACACAAAGCCTTATAAAGTATAATGGTAATGATCAGTTGCGGGCCACCGCTTATTGTTAGCACGTCGAAAAACACAATAAGATGCCCTCAACACGATTTGTTAGAGTCGTAATCTGTGCACGCAGATAGAAACGCCTTCCGTACTGGACGGTGGACGTCATAAGTTTGATATGCCTGAGAATGGTATAATGGTGACTAGTCATCGCTTACCGACGGAGATCTCTAATTATATTGGATGCAACGTTTTTCAAAAAGAAAACAAACCGTTGAGAATCTTTTAACGTTTTGTGGGAGCTCAACGCGTCACCGCTAGTTAATTTAGTTTTCTATTCTTTTAAACGACAAAAAACTTCGGTGATCTTTAAGTGCACGGTAGTTTTTGTTATAGAGCAAGTATTCAGTCATCAATAGTTTCGGTTTGATCGATTTTGTTTAACTGCTCTTTTTAGAATTAAAATTTGTTGTTGTTAATATTACAGCAGCAGCATAGATGACCACTTTGCGTTTTTTTTATCTTCGTTCAATTTATATAGCGATTATAACTATGAAGATCTGATGAAGGCTCATGATTCGTCGGATATGTTGCTGCCTATCAATTGCATTTTAATTTAGTATCGTCAGGCGAACAATGAGCACCGATCAGTGAGTATAGTCTTACTGTTTGTTTAAAGAGAGATCATTATCGGTCAACGGGTTGCAGGTGGGAATGTGATATCTATAATTGTTCTTTTAATGATTTGGGATCGAGCCCGGGTGCTTACATGCCTAGTCACGGCCATGCAATTTGTCTAAAGTCGTTTAATCATGATTAGTCACAATAGGGACCGCTTCCATTAAAAGGTTAGGTAGATGAGCTCAATTCGATTCATGTTCAGTTTTCAAAGAGTTATCTACATTTAGAGCTATTTCACTCGAATATGGCAAGATTTTTAATAATATAAAATAACTAGCTATAGCACGCGACTCCGTACGCGTAGACTTTCATATTAACTTTCAACCCTTTTTTGCCCCTCTTACAGCCGCACTCCGAGACGTTACTTAAGCTAAGGAATACTTAAAATTCTTCTGTCAACTTCTCGTTGACGGAAATTGTCACACATGGAAACGAGACAGAGCAATTTTAAGTATTCCTTAGCTTAAGTAAAGTCTCTGAGTGCGGCTGTTAATTCGGCTCTTTCGCAAAATCTTTTCTCAGTGGGTCTCTACACCCCATATAAGTAATCTACTTACCAAAATCAGCTTCATAGGCATCGATCTGTATGTACTATTGAATTCTTTGTTCGTAGGTCAAGTAGCCTTTGAGATATCGTGATAAGTCAGTGAGTGAGTGAATTAGTGGTATTTCGCTTTTTATGTGTACATAAAATATTGTAAAAAAGAATGCAATGTATTTTTGTTAAGGGTAATATTTCAAATTATTTGAAGCCTATAAAATAAATCCTATATTTTTTTCTCTACATTTGATTTTCATGAATTATTATTATCTATTTGGAAAAAAAATCAGCCCCGTTACGACCATTTTCGGGATATTTTATTAAGTTTGGTCTTGGTCATCTCTTGGAACCTAATAAAAAGCAAATTGGTATAAAAATGTTAATGTTTCTGCGGCGGAGTGTTGTTCAGTTGGTACCTGCCTAAAAGCGTGGCATGTCCAGAGATAAGGCGATCCGGCGCCGTCTGGCTATAGAGTGTTTAATCGGGTTAATTTATCGATAATTGACGGAAAACCTTTTTGTTTGTACTGCCGGGAAGTAACAGTAATTGTCACGCCTTTGAAGATTTACGCCCGTTTCTAAATTGAGACATTAACAGTCGGATCTCGTGCCTAATGGTTCGGAATGAATTTGTTTGTTTACTTATACCGGTTCTCCGATAGTTTTAGTAGACTCGGTCGGCCCATATTGGATTTGATTTAAGCTAATAAGCGTTAAGTAGGCTCTTAAGCACCTGCTCAAGAAACTTTAATCGCATTGGTACCTCTTTTGAACATTTACTTTAATTAGTACAAAGCTATTGAAAGGTTTTAGTAATCAATTTAACTAAATTAAGCATTGCTATCTATGCTGTATCAAGGCGCATATTTCTGTCTACTAATGAATGAATGATCTCATGGTTTTACGATGACTTCTAAAACATATCAAATTCCCAAATAATCGTGTCAATAAAATGCTCAATAAATAACGCTCGGTAAATTAATAAAAGTTTGATATTTTCGACATCATCATATCTGCGTAGGCGGATGCGACATAAACTTACAACCGGAACTTGGGCGCGAACTGTTGAGAATCACGTGTAAGTAACAGCGATTCGGTTCACAAGTGAGTGGCGTCACGTCGTCTAAATGAATTATTGTTGGCTTTATGAGAAACATAAAACGATGAGATCGGACGCAATCAGGGAGCTCCCGTGGCGAAGACCGAGTAAAAAGGTGTTCAGATCACCAGGGGGTCGGTCGCTGCAACCGTAGCGCTAAACGCCCACTCCACGCACCCGCTCTCCTACTTTCAATTAGCAATGAATGGGTATAGCAACAAAAGAAAGTGTCAGTACGTAATAAGCAACTAGGGAAATTGTTGTACTGACATGTGTGGTTATTTATCGTGTTTGTGGATACGTAAAGACGACGAGCTAAGAACAAAAAAAAACATTGGAAATTCAAAGAATTTTTCAACATATTACGTTACTCTAAACATATTCAAGTAGGTATTTTGTTAAATGCTGTCTATAAACTCTCCCAAACAAATTAGCAACCACAATAGGGTCACAATAGCCCAAAAAAGTTTCAATACAGTTTTTATTGGAAATCTTTAGATTCGAGACTCGAAATCATGACCGTGCCCCAAACTAGCTGTGGTGATGCACTGCTGGGAACCAATTTAATGCTGTAACAAATCAATAAATGTATCGGTTTATTGGAAGCTGTGAAGAGACCGATTTGATTTATTTCGACTGGACAATGTCGACGGACGAAGCGGGACCTTGTTAGTAAAAGTCAAAAACTTTCAAAAAAAAGTCTCCTCCATTCCTTGGGTTTATAAAGCATTAATGCGTGATTTATACTCAAATTAAGTACTCATTGAATCGATTTATAATTATTATAAAATCCAGACGCATCTCTTTACAAAATTAAACAAGGATAAAAAAAGAAATGATTATCTTCCGCCGTAAAAACAACATTAACAGAGAAATAATAAATTACATAAGCGTTTTTATAACGCACTCAAAATATTTTAAGACCGCGGCCGTAAAGTCACTCGTCATCGGTTTCGCTAATTACTCGGCGCCAGTCAATAATTTCGACGTAACCCGTATAGTTTGAAGAATGCAATTAATCAAAAGGTGGTCAGTAGCCGAGCGGCCGTAACGCCTCGTAAACCGATATCGATTTAGTAGATAAGTTGCGCAACCCATTGTGAAAAGTTGCCAAGTCATCTCTAACAAAGGCGGTAGTGGGCACCTTATTAAAATTTAGCCGGTTACGATGAGCTGTGTTGTGATAACCGCTCCTTGGAATGGTAACAAACGCGCCGCAAGACTTGAGCCAGAGTTTTTGACACATCCCTTTTGTATACAACGTTTGTATAAATATTAGTTTGGAGTAAAGTGGGTCTTTCGGAACGTCAGTGGCTTTAAAATTAAAGTTTTGAAAGCAAAATGATTTCTTTAACTTATATATTAAATTACCCGAAGAAGGGTTTCATCTATGCTCATTGTTGTGTCATCACAAAAATGTATACAAAGAGATGAGTTATACGTAAAAGTATATGTAGTAGTATAGATAATATGAATTGAAGTTTCTAGAACGCTAACCTAAATTGGCCTATAAAGCGAATCGGCCTTATGGACCTCATTCTCAGCCACAAGTCGCTTACTATCAGTCGAGTTGGTGGCCAAACGTGTATATCTATTATGTATAAAAAGTACCTACTTTTGATCCTTATATGGACCAGGATCGAATTGCACAAAATATTTTGTCAAAAACTGAGTTATTCTCGATGTACCTATGTATGTTTTTTTTTTCTTCAAAATATTAAAAAAAAACATGGAATCCTAAGACAGCTTTATTGTAACTATAATGAATAAAGCTGCCATTATTATGGGTACACTTTAAAGATTCCACGCTGTGAATCTAATTCTACTTCCAATAAATAAAAATCAAAAAGGAAGTAAATAGGTATATCTACTTAAATACTAACAAAACTTACTATGTCGATTGGGTATTTAATATGAATTTTCTTGTATTTTGCTTAGGCAATAAATATACTAGGAATTAACAAAAACAATTTTAAAAAAAATAACCTCTTCACAAATTGCTTATGTATACCCTTTATGTTTTTTTCTCAGAACCGATTATGAAACCAATTACTGGTTACCTGTACAAAAATTGACTTATAGAAAACATAATCAATTTATAAGAATTCAATAGGCGAGTGGTACTGTGCGCTGCGCACGCGCTGATGACAAAAGAGCGTTATTGCGAGAGCAATCGCGTTGCTCATAGATTTGATTAAATTTCAATAACCTGCTTATTACTTAACGTGTCTGTGCCGTAGATGTAGAAATTGACTAGACTAGATAATTACATTTTTTTTTTTAATGAAAATTGCAGCAAATTATAAAGCGTGCGGGGCAGCTCCAACAGCTACCTGCAGCTGTTCGCCTGGCGGATGGACCTGGACTGCCCAATAATGCAGCACTGGACCAAAGTTCATGTTGAGCATTCCGGGTCTAAGCCGAAATATAGGTTAAGATAAAAGAGAATGACTTTTGACTTTTAATTTTTATGTTTTAGGTAATTTTATTTTATTTTGATGTTATGTGTATGTAATAATAATTCTAATTTTTGTAATTTTGTATATATATGGGATTGTTTTCTGAAATAAATTGATTGAATTGAATTGAATAGGGTATTTGACTACTTTTGGGAAACTATTGCACATTATTGTCTGATATAAAATAATGTATACTGCATTTATATTTTCTGGATATCAGTCGTATTTGCGATATAAATCGATGTTAAAGTTTGAATAAAAAAAGATCGCGCCAAAACGCAGACCTGCGTCATAGCTCCGATCACGTGACTAATTGACGTCACACAAAACAAAACAACTGCAGCCAGGCTGCAAAAGTTTGATGATTAATTAATTTCTAATAGAAGTAATGGTTTATAAATATTGTGTAGTGCCAAAATGTACATACTTCCATAAAGACACCCGAAAAAAGATTTGTTCCTGTTCCAATGGACCCAAAACTCCCCATAACTCGAAAAAAGTGGTTGGAATCAATCTAAGGTTGGAACTAAGTAGCTCGTAGAGAACCCAAAAGTATTGGAGCTAATTCAAGTGTTTCTATGTGCGAAGATCATTTTGAGGTACATATTTGAGTCTATATATTTCTATTATAATTTGTGTTTTTATTGCATTACTATTTTATGTACTGTTACTTTCTTTTTAAACATTGTAAAGCTCGACATAACCTAACAAAATAGTGATATCCACTTACTACAACATACTTTTTGTACAACTTGATTGAATGTTTTGCTTGGAGAACAATTAAAAATTAATACTGACATTGTAGTTTTTACGTTTTGAGTTCTGCAGCGTAGAAACAATGACGTGGATTATTATTAAAGAAATATGCAACCATAAAAACATTAATTTTGGGTAAGTTACTGCTGTCTGCTTGCACAAAATGTTTCTCCATTCTTCTCACATTTAACCTCCGGACTGTTTTTGGTGAAAATTTCTGGATAAATCGCTCTCAAAATAGCTTTACAACATTAAATTCGCAAATATCAATACAAAATCTGTTTGTTTAGATTTGTGTGACGTCACTAGGGATGAAGCCAGTTACAGACCGTTTTCGATCACGTGATCAAATGTCGAAAATACAGTTATTTTAATCGCGTTTTTTACAAAAAATAAGCATATTTTTATCAAAAAATCAATGAAATATGCTTTATCATTATGTCATGTTTATGGATGGCGTCAATTGGCATGATATTTTTAATACAGTCAAGTACCCTATTGAATAAACTTGCGGTCCGCCTGATGGTCAGCAGAAACCACCGTCTATGGACATCTGCAACACTAGCGGTGTCGACGGTGCTTTGCCAGCTCGGAGACGTTATAGTAGTAGTTATAGACATCCTTTAAAAACGTTTCATGTCGAAGCTTGACAGGAAGACCTTTGGAGGAAGGTTCAACACCTGTAAGGTGTTGAATGTATTTTTATGAGTATGTTACGAGATAACGTCGCTGATTGTAAACTGTTATTATGGTATTATTGTTGTTGAAAAATGTTATGCCTTGATAGTAGTGAAGTAAACTTAAGGGATGAATCTCACCATATCCCAATTTATTTATTTTTTAATTCGAGTTACGATTGTCTAGCAGCTCATGAGCCTATTTGATATACTCAACTACTTGCATAATTAACGCTTTATAGAATATAAACTGTTCTATATAGGTATATGAAATACCTACGTAGTGAATTAAGAACTTTCCTACTTTTTGAAGCTGGTTAAAAATTATCTATAAACTTCTTGTTGATGAGAAAAGTCACTCGTAAAAGCGAGACAACATTTTTATAGTACAAAGTTACAGTTGCAGTTAGTACATAACAAAGTAACTTATCGAACGTTTATGCAAAAGAAGTTTTGACTGAGAGTTTGCTTAAAATCTGTATGTGTAATATATTTAGTGTAATTTTTAAGATTGTTTTTAAAACTCGTTAAAAAAGTTTTACGAAAATTGCGATTTAAACTTACCTCGTCTCTATGCAATAACGTACCTACGAGCATTCATACCGTCATCTTATTAGAATTAATTTGAGCAACCGTTAACTAACTAGAAAAAAAAAAAAAAAAAAAAAAAACTAACTCGAGCACAAAAACACAGAACATAAAACACAAGAGACAGAGTGGGAATATAAAGTCAACAAAAACATCAAATCAAATCCACAACAACATACAATATTTTTAAATTTTACTTTTATAATATCTTCATGTTTTACTATCGTGACTATTAACAGTGACACATCTGCGATGACTTATCAAATGAAAAATCATATAAGTATTCTAAGCAAGCAAATACAATATTATTACAGTCATAAAAGTTGTCCAATCAAATTAAACCAGAATATAAACTTGACGTGCAGACTCGAGACACTTCTAGTAACTTAATATTTCTGGTATTCATAATATTCATTCGAAGCTCCTTCATCAGCGGGCGGTCCGCTCCGGTCAACACACTTTGATACACCGAAACCATCGTCAAATCTAATAGAATCAATCATAACTACATTCAGAAGAATTTCAACACTCGAATCGAACAACGCTTTTAGGGTTCCTTACCTAAAGGGTAAAAACAGGACCCTATTATTAAGACTACGCTGTCTGCCTGCTCATCCGTTCGTCCGTCTTTCCGTCCTACCTTTAAACGGCTGTATCTTTCGAACCGTAATAGATAGCCAGTTGAAATCTTCACAGAATATGCAATGTTATAGCGGATTAACTAAAAAATAAAAGTAAAAACGAAAGTGGGGGGCTCCTTACAACAAACGTATTTTTTCAACAAGCCTGGCATCATTAAAGTACATACTCTAAAATATAACAACAAATTAATAAATGTGTAAGTGTGAGTCGATGATAAATTTCTGTTCATTACCAAGTTAAGCAATGTAGAGCGCGCTCAGTATTTGATGGGTGGCGTGATATTGTCTTTTTGCACAACTTTTTGTATTTTGTGATGGTAAGGAGCCCTCAGTGCGCAAGCCTGACTCACACTTGGCCGGTTTATTCAATTCGTTTATTGTGGCTTTCATGCGATGGAAACCGCAAAAGTTAACCGTTAATTTTAAACGTTCGACTTTCAAAATACGGAATTTATTTAAATATGGTATTACGACAAATATGTGAGCATTTACGCAAAACAACCGACGTGAGATCGCGTGTAATTTTCTCATACAACGGAGGTATGAGCTCACTGCACTCGGCCAATTATTTTAAACACATTTCAACAAATGACGATAATGTCAGTCGACCTCTCAGATAAGAATAAAACATATTGAAATAATTATAACGCGAAGTAAAGCCTGCACATTGCAAGTTATTCCTAGAAGTGGCAATGTTGCGTTAATAATTTAATTGTTGTTTTAATAATTACAATGCAAGCAAACTATTGAAACAACAAAGAACAGAAGACGGAATCATATGGCATAACTATACTGGTAACGGTACTTGATACTTGGTATTGGTTGGTAACACGTTCATCAAAAATATTTAAAACAATTTTTCTTTTTAACCGACAACTAAAACGGAAATTGGTATTTTTTTTTTTAAATACCTCTGAGCTCCGTTATCATTATTGGTCTCAAGAAATTTCATCAAAATTGGTCAGTAGTTTGGTTTATGAATCAAAATAGCTGGAAAAAATATGTCATCCAAGTAAACGAAATTGCGTATATTTACTAGTTTTGAAGTAGGTTGTTAGGTACCTCAAAAGGAAAAAAGGAACCCTTATAGGATCACTTTGTTTTGTAAGTTAATTATTATTATGATCCAATCTTGTTAAAGACCCCTATTACTACTACTAATTGGTGTATTTATTGAAACGCATAATTTATTAGTAGTTATATTATGTGCTTTCTAATTTTATTTTAGACTGAATTTGTTTTAGGTATCTGAAACCTACGCAATGTGCAAAAATTGTACCGATGATAGCACAGGGGTTGGCGTATTTAAATTCCAATCCACAGGGTGTGGGTTTAAATCCCAACAATGAACTCAAGCTGCTGGTAAACAACGTAAATGAACCATAGCATAGTAGTAGGGCACTTTTTAACCGACTTTAAAGAGGAGGAGGTTATCAATTCGACTGTATGTTTTTTTGTGCTCGGCTTAGTGGTTTCTAGCTACTAATAGAATTTTCTACTTGAGGGTTCAAGTAGAAAATTCGCCACCAACAATTAACGGCGTGTTCTGGCAGCATCAATTGTGAGCCAGTTCCTATTGCAGACTAGACGTGTTTACCATCTTCGACCACACCGTCACTTAACTTCAAGTAAGATGGGGTCAAACGCCTAGTCTATCACACTAATCACACTAATATTATAAATGCAAAAGTCTGTAAGTGTGTATTTTTCTTACTTCTTCACGGTGAAATGGTTGAACGGATTTGAATGAAATTTGGAATAGAGACTGCTTATACCCTGTATTAAAACAAGACTACTTTTTTTTTTTTTTTTTTAAATAAGCGATTTCTTTGGTATTGTGGGCGAAACCGCGGGGCTCAGCTACCTAGTCTACCATAAAAAAATAAAGCTTACTAATAAAATTATTATTCGCAACAAATCGTGCTTTGTGTGCTTGGCGTCGTTCCCTGCGGATTCAATGGCTGAGAACCAATGTAACAAGTTTAGCACAGTGTTCTCATCAAGAATGGTATCGTCTTCTAATCCGGTCCCTGGTGATATCGTAAACCAGAAGTGGTCTTGTAAGTGAAACCTGTTCTCCAGGCAATTGCACGCACCCCACGAGCTACAGCTCACTAGAGAAACGCGAAGGCAACTTCGTGTCCTTTAAAAGGATCACTTAACTGACACCCAATTAGTGGAGCGATTTTAAACTTTATGTCTAAAAGGTTACAAATAAAGACAGATTGTGAGTGAAACGGGCATTTAAGTCGTTTCGAAATGGCGATACTGGTGTTTAACGTCACGCATGGGCACGAGAGGTGTCGTTGGGTGCAATTATCGCAATTGGCTCGTTGGCCTCTGAGCAAAAGACGCCCATCGCATTCCCGCATAGATGTGAGCACTGTGCATGGTTAACAACAATTTTGGCACATGAGTAAAGAATGTAACATGTTTAATTCGTTTATGCTAAACTAGCTGTTGCCCGCGACTTCGTACGCGTAGACATTCATATGAAATGTAAGTCCCCATTTGCCCTCCTTAATACGGCCTTTTTGTAAAGTCCTTTCTTAGTGGACCTCTGCTTCCCACAAGAATCTACCTACCAAATTTCAGCTTCGTAGGACAAATGGTTTTTGACATTTTGTGATGAGTGAGTGAATGAATTTCGCTTATAGGTATATAAACTAGTTGTTTCCCGCGACTTTGTACGCGTAGACTTTCGTATAAACTTTCAGTCCCCATTTACCCCCCTTAATACAGCCCTTTCGCAAAATCCTTTCTTAGCGGACCTCTACACCTCTACAATAAGGAACAAATTGCCAAATCCAACTGCCAAATTTTTAACTTCGTATAGGTCAAGTAGTTTTTGAGATTTCGTGATGAGTGAATGAATGAATTTTGCTTTTATATATAAGATTAGCAATACCTTTATGCTACTATCATCATATAATTTCAATTGTCTCTTCCACAAAATAAGGACTATTCTGCGGAGGAGACAATTGACTGCCAATTATAATACTTAAAGATCAAGGTCTTTAAGTCCAATTTTCATCAAAAAGAGATGTTCAAATTATTAACACGTTAAATACCATATTTCAGTAAATGCTGATGTTTTGAGGAAATGTAGATTTTATTTTAATGTTGTTATATTTCATCATACAATACTACGCAGAGAGCGAATTAAAAGGCCTAGAGCCGTCTAACGCTCCAACGCCTCTCAATCGCATTTACCCAATAACTGACGTAAATACGAAACAATAGCCGACATATTGTTTTGGTCGTTGCACATAGACACCTTAAATCCAATACTCCATCTCATGTTACAGTATCCGCTGACAGTCGGCCATTTACTAAACTATTAGGCCATATTCGGGGTTGCACTTCGAAGGCTTTACCTAGTTGGCCTCCCAAAATGGTTTGACTCGATATTATCTAAAGTTCATTACACTGGCCACCTAATCCAGTAATTGGATGAGTATTTGGTTACTGGTTAAGCCCAGCTTGTTCACCTATTAGGTATTCGGTGCTTGTTGGCTTAATAGGTTAAGGGCCCTCACCATAGAGATACAATAACTGTAGATTCACGAACGTGAAAATAAAGTCTGATCCAGTTAAATATGGTCTTTACACCTTCTACGATCTATTATAGGCAGTCTAATTGTATTTGTAGTGTTTGTATTAGCTTTTATTTTGTTTATATAAGTATGATTAATGTTAGATAGAGTGAAGTCCTTGCTAATTCAAAGATCTGTATAAATGTGGGTACATAGATATTTTGAGTTTAATTTGTATTTAATACAGACGTCGTGACTGGAGTTGAAACTGCAAACACAATCTACTGACAAATGTATCTTAACAGAGTATCAGCTCTAGGGCAGGTTATTAGATAAATGTACAAATTGTCATCAATTATTATAATGGCGCAACTCGTCTATAATTCGATGATCGGGCAAGGAGCCAGTATCGTGTGTGCACACGCAACCAGGGCTTTTAGTTTAGAAGCTGCTGGTGCGTTCAATTACGAGCCGAGGCGTTGTTTTAATTCGAATGCAGCAGCAAACTTATTCACTAGCATTTATATAGCATATAGATAGGTGTTTCTGTTACCATCACTTTCATTGAGTGTCTGGACTTTGGAGTGACAGATAAACACAATTTCTAATGCTGATATGTGATAATGTGTGTATGTGTTGCTGTATTATCAGTAACTAGTTTCAAATTGTAAGTAAGTACTGTATAAGTTCCCGTCCCGCAGTTTCTTTTGCTATCTTTCAGATAAAAATTTCAGGGATAAAAGGACGCCTAATTATTAATCTAAAGTATAAGCTATCTAGAAACCATATTTAATTCAAATCGGTTCTGCTGTTATACAAACTAACTTTCAAATTTTTTATATTAGTATGATAATCATTTTGAAAAAACAGGGTCAGATTGTCTTGTCATTTGTAGAAAAAGTATCTATTTTATGATATTATAGCATTACAAAGAATACGTTATGCACCCTGGTATGTTCATTTATTACCATGCAAAAATTTGTCGACAATTTTTTATATTTTTTATGTGAAACATCTAATGGTGCGCCTTGGCTGTAAAACTAACTCATATGCCGTGATGGACATGACGTTATTATGATCTCTTATGTCGTCATGTTTCACATCTGTCGGGCGGGCGTCCCGTGACGGCCAACTTTTTGACGGACAAAAATTAAACGTCGAATTTTATAGCGTGTAATTTACATTATTTTAACTCCTAACGTTCTAAATACTTTGCAGAGTCCGTGTCCACATGTAGACTAGATGAAAGAATCAGTCTATAGAAATGTTATGAAATTGTTTACAAGACCTGAAAATGTTATTTAGTCTAAACATGTACGCTGTATACCTACGATAAAACCAGTCAAAAGTATTTAATTTCAATGGGTAATAATTGCAAACTAACTCTCAGACACGTAATTTACTAGTCCGCGGTCTCTTATACTAATTGTAACGTGAGCGCACACCGGTATTACGCGCAGCGCTCACCGACGTTTTATAATAATACACCAACATGACATTATTATTATTATGTATGGGTATTCTATTTTTGTTCTTATTTCGTTGGTGGTTACCTCTGCTTGGGTAAGAATTTTGTTTTTCAACTAATAAGATCACAATCAGAAATTCGAGTCTAAACATATCGGCGTTTATTTGTAAACTCGGCAATTACTCTGATTTTAATAAAATATTGTAGGCAAGCAGTTCATTCTAATACAATTTGGAATTATATTACGTGATCAAAATCGGGGGGATGCTAAGATATACATATAATAGGTATAGAGTTTGGTGGCACCCGGTTCGATTCTTGGCCGTGCACCAATGATTTATTTAGCACCTAAATAGATTATGTACAGTTTTCGATGCCATCACTCAAAAACGATGAAGGAAAACGTCGGGAGAAAATCGGTACGTTCAAGAACCTCAAAAGTTCAAGACATAATGACATTCACCAACATGCACTGAGCTAGCATGGTGGCTTAGGGTCCATCCTCACTCTCTATCTCTCTTTATCTCTCTCTCTCTCTCTCTCTCTCTCTCTCTCTCTCCGAGAGAAGGCCTGTGTCCCAGAAGTGGGAACATGAAATAATGATGTTTAAATTATAGACTATACGCTATGGTAGCTTACAAATTTAATAGTAAGTATTGCATTGACACCGTAGCCTTACTATTTGGATTCTACTGGTCGTGATTGCTCTGGGCACTCACGGTATACTGAAGAAACATTCTCCAACTATGGGTATTTCGGAAACTAATGCACTTTGAAAACATGAACACCTCAACGCATCGTTCACATATCATATGCATTCACGTTAAAACCGCTCGTAAATTTGTTACTATCCTAACATTATCTCAATAGCACTAAAGTTTTCGTTAAAGCAAACACAGCATTTCTGAATCAAAAAAAAAAAAAAAAAAAAAAAAAATTGATGGCCGTACCTAGACAAGACTGGCTCGGGACCACAGAAAAGATTTTTTTTTTGTTTAAATTAGAACGGATGTGAAGGCATTTTTATAAGAAATTAATTGTAGCCAGTTGCACCCATATAAACGAAACGTCATTCATTCGAAATCAGTTAGCAACTGTGATGCGGAGTTCGACGCCTGCCGTAATGACTAGTAACAGATTTTCCTTCTTATTTCCATTCTATTTACTTCTCTTTTCTGTGCTCGGGAGCAAGACACATAACAAGATTGTACAAGAAAGTTACAAGAAAGAATAATTAACGCTTATGACACTCGTTAAAAAAAGGAATTCAAACTTAAAGAGTCAAAACATGAAATCGATGAACTCACCAGCCACTTGGTCAAGGCAAAAGAAGAGATAAATAAATTATTATCCGAAAATAATGAACTCAAAATGACATTAGAAAAACACAACAATGAGAAAAAAAAAGAAAAATAGCTGCACACTACCCCAAAAAAGTAGCTGTTATAATAATACAGATGTGACCAACACATCTAACATAACCCTGGAAACTATACAATCAGCTGCTTCTTCATCATCATATTCAGCTCTACCCATAACACTGTCCAGTGATTCACTGACAAAAAGTCCATGTTCAAATCAGGATCCCATAAAATACTCTATGCCGCTAAGCTATCGTGATTGTCTAATGACGCCACCTAAAAAAATCCAGAAGATGAAACTGATCTCAACTTTGGCTAATAATACACCGAAACAAACCGTCGGACCACTGACACGAGCTGCTACAAACAATTACATTAAGTCTTCCACCGGAAAACTGCAAGAAATAAACAAACAATGTACAGTAACGGTCAAAAAAATCAAAAAAGTTGAGAAATCTAAAATAATGATTATTGGCGACCAATATTGCAAAGACTTATCCTCGATACTGATCAAATTAAGAGAGAAACACAGAAATGCAAAGGATTATCAAATTATCAACTACACATATCCGAGCGCTCCTGCTGAACACATTCTCCAATCCGCCCGATCAAATTTACTATCCCTGAATGAAGATGATTGGGCCATTTTATGCATAGGTTCGAATGACACTAATCCGACTAAACTTTTAATTGAGATGTCAGCTATTTTGAAAACAATAACCAAACCAAAAGTAATTGTAATAGGCATTGCTCACAACTCGCACTTAAATGAGGATAAAATCAACTATAACTTTAAAACCATAGCCAATAACAACAAAAAATGCAAATTCCTAAACGTTTCACCGTTTAATATCATGCGGTTTAGCAAAAGTATTAATGGCATAATTAATACACAGGATTATGAGGCGTGCTATCTAGGAAAAAATAAAAATAAAATGACCAACTCTAAAAATGTAATTCACCAAAGACCTATTCCCGGTACAATTCCATACTTCTTTAATAAAATGAATTCTACAAATTGTCGCATAAACCAGGAAAAAATTGACAGCTTCTGCAAAATTGAATGTGCACCAAAACCTGGAACAATCCCCTATTACTTTAACAAAAAGACTACCACTCAAAACAGCTGCCCTAATAATGATTTTCAGCAGTTTTTTCGAGTCTAACAGCACCCAAAATAGTTTTAAAATTATGCATTTAAATGCACGAAGTTTGAGAAAAAAGTTAGACGAGTTAGAAATAATAGTTAATGAACAAAACTTTGATGTGTGCTGCTTTAGTGAAACCTTCTTCAAAGAAGATGAGATCGATATTCGGCAAATGGAAGGCTACACTATTGCTTCTAACTTTTGTAGAAAAAAAAAGATGCAAGGTGGAGTCGGTATTTACGTCAAAAACTCAGTAAACTATTTTACCATAGACTGGATGAGAGATATGTCAATAGAAACTCATTTTGAAAGTTGCGGTATTAATATCCCTGAATTGAATGCTATTGTGGTTTGCTTGTACAGAACGCCAAATGGTAATTTTAATCTTTTTATTGAATGCCTTGAAACCTTATTACATAAAATATCTATGAGAGCTAGGAACAATACCAAAAAAATTATCATTCTAGGAGACTTTAATATAAATTTACTTGCAAAAGACAAGCGTAGTGAACGTTTCTTGTCAACATTAGCTACATTTAATTTACGACCCGCAGTTTCCAAAGCTACTCGATCAACTTCTCATTCTCAGACATGTATAGATAATATTCTGACCAATATAAAAAAATGTAAAACTAATGTCTTAGACATAGGGCTTATTGTAGGTTCAGACCATACTGCCCAATCAATAGAAATACCAACTAACTTAAGCTTCAATGAAAAATTTTGGTTTTTAGAAAAAAGGTATGTCGATGAATTCATGGATATTTTTCTAAAATATATTTCGCAAGTAAATTTTTATGATGTCTACAAACAAAACGATCCAAATGAAGCTTATAAAAAATTTATTGAAATATTTTCTTTAATTTTTAATTTGTGCATACCTCTACGTAGGATAAAAATGACACATCTTAAAAAACCAAACTGGAAAACGGTAGGAATAAAAAAAGCAAGCAGAAATAAAAGATATATTTACAATGAGACCGTAATGGATAGATGCCAGAACAAAAAAGATAAATACAATAAATATTGTAAAGTCTTTAAAAAGGTTATAAAGAACTCTAAGAAAATTTCAAACATTAAATACATCAACAGAAGCATAAACAAAACAAAAGCTACATGGGGTATAATAAAACAGAACACATCTTGCACAAACAGCATACGTGCTACTGTACAAAAACTAAAAATTAATAATAAGGATATTTTAAACCCATCAACTATTTCCGAAACTTTTAACAATCACTTTATTAATGTTAGCCAAAATCACTCAACTACTTCAAATACATCTCCGTCTACAACCCCAAATCATCTAACACATTCAAATTGCAAATCAATCTTCTTATCTCCTGTCGACAAAAAAGAGGTTATAAATATAGTAAAAAGTTTAAAAAATAACAAATCAGCAGGTCATGATGGGATACCTATCCAAGTTATCAAGGATAGTATCGATATCATAGCTGACCCTCTCGTTTATATAATTAATTTGACCTTATCAACTGGATGCTTCCCAGATGATCTAAAAAAGGCTATCATTAAACCTCTGCACAAAAAAGATTGTAAAGATGATGTTAATAACTACCGACCGATTGCAATTTTACCAAGCTTCTCTAAAATATTTGAAAAAGTCATATTTAATAGATTAATGTCCTTTTTTAATTCCAATAACATTCTAAGCAATGATCAATTTGGCTTTCAAAAAGGAAAAAATACATCACTGGCAATTTTCAAAATGTTAAATAAGGTCTGGGAACAAATAAATTTAAAAAAAACGGGTGTGGCTCTGTTGCTTGACATGTCAAAAGCGTTTGACTGCGTCATGTATCCTCAACTTTTATCAAAATTAAATCATGTCGGAATTCGTGGGCAAGCTTTAAGACTATTAGAATCATATTTACAAAACAGAACTCAAGCAACCCTGATAGAAACCTACAATAAAAAATCTAAAACTATCGAGAAAGTATATTCCCTGTTTAAAAATATAGTATATGGTGTACCTCAAGGGAGTATCCTTGGCCCTTTACTATTTTTAATTTACATTAATGAGTTGCCACTGGTTACTAAACATTTATGTATAATGTTTGCCGATGACTCCACTATATATATGCCTAAAGAAAATCAGAGTATTGAAGTTTTTGAAAGAGATATAATTGAAACATTAGATAAAGCCATGGACTGGTTACAAAACTTGAATCTTAAAGTAAATATTAACAAAACCAAATTAATCGAGTTCAGAAATTACAAACGAACACCACTACAGTTAAACGTAATTAATAGAGGTATTAAAATTGATATGGTAAATGAAGCTAAATTCCTAGGCATAACTATAGATGCCAACTTAAATTGGAAAGCACACATCAGTAAAATCAACAATAAAATAAATAAGCATATACACTCCTTATATGTATTAACAAATGTGTCTTCAAAAAATATTGCAATAAATGCATATTATGGTTTTGTTTATCCTCTTTTAAGCTATGGGGTAATATTCTGGGGTAATTCTACTGATGTCGAATCAACATTTTTATTACAAAAAAAATGTCTTCGAGCAATATTTAATATGAGTAGTTTTGATACTCTCCGTGATATTTTTAAGAAATACAAAATCCTGACACTCACTTGTTTATATATATATGAAATTTGTCGGTTCGTGAAGCATAATCGTAGTGATTTCTTTAATTCTTCCAGCCGAACTGACATTTTAAGATCTAAATACAAAAATAACATTTTCATTCCTCAAGCAAATAACGCCCTATATCACAAAAACTCATACTTTACTGCAATTAAAATTTTTAACAATTTACCTCATGATATAAAACTTTTAGAAAGTCCTATTTTTAACAGAAAATTAAAGAAATGGCTATTGTCTAAGGGATTCTATGACCTAAAGGAATATTTTAATGATGGTAATAAAGATTATTTATCATTTTATTAATTTATTATTATGCTTGTGTAAATATTCATGCTTTTGTTAATTATTCTTTAGTTACACTGATCTCGTTTAGTTTTATCTATGTACCTAATTTTAAGTTTGTATGAATGTAATAATAGGTTTAAAAAAAATAATCTTGTGTATTAGAGTATGTATGTCAGACGTCAGTACCTAATTGATAATGCAATATTACTGTACTTATCTAGATGTATATAATACACTCAAATATTGCACGTCCGCGAGGATAAACTGTTGAGACTTCCTTAACTTACTCCACCATTGTACACAGTTTTATGCAATAAAATTTTACTTTACTTTACTTTACTTTACTTTACTTTACATTGGTGACGATCGGTCTACTGATGGAGCTGAGAGGTCGATAGTAAAACTTGGTATAATTTAAAGTTATATGATTATTTACGGGATATTTACCATGGTAAGGTTGTGAAATGAGCTCCCGATATTTCGGCGCAGTTACATGCACCATGTTCACGGGAAGACGGGTTGTTGGTATAATTTGACTTGAGGAAGTTATTGACATTACGCTATACTTTCAGCTTAGATAGCCAACCTTTTTTTGAAATTGAAAAGGTATAACTTTTTACTCACCTTCAGATATTAGCCTCTCTCGGATTTCCCATGCGAAGATGGTCGGGTTTTCTCTCTTGTACTGTTCTATTTTCGACACCACCGCTGGCGTAGCAACCTTTGGCTTACTTCCACCAATCAGGCCTGGAGGTCGAAGCGTACCTAAAAAGGTACAGAAGAATCATTAAAAAACGTCCGGAAATAAGAATTTCTTAATTTCAAAGGAGATAAGCTACATGGATCATAATATATGAACAGAACAAAATTCAGTTTTTTAAATTTGATATATTATTAACGCCTGAAAGTGAAATTCGTATTGTTATAATTGAAAAGAAAAGCTTGTGGCGTACCAAGCCGAAAGGGGACAATTTTAGTCAATATTATTATGGGGCCAATTCTAACAGGGTTGGTTCCATTGTAAAAGTGGTTTATAATAACGAGTTAAAATTAATTTCGGATCAGTACACCCCTATTTTATAACCCTGTATACCTAAAATACTGCCTGTAACAAAACCTTATCTGAACCATGAAGGTAAACATTTTAGAACCGAGAATTTTGCCATAGATCCTATTCACATCGTCTTGTAAGAGTTTTAAGCAAACATAGTACACGTTGCCAACAAACAGTTGAAAAAATAATTGTGTAATATATAAATAGGCATATTTTCCATTCAATGACAAACGTAGAATATAATTTCGAACAATACAAATGTCACTTTAAGTGGTCAACAAAAAGTCCGAATTAATCCGAATTTCCTAATAGAGTATTCTATACGCATGATCCGTGCCGGTCGGCGGTCAACATTCAATCAGCACTTTGAGAATAGAGAAAAACCGAATTGAGCAAACTGTCACCTGCAACTCGGCAAAGGAAACAAAAGAAACCTTAAAATTGCATTAGTGGTTCAAATAAAAATGCCCGCAATAGCGACACGATAACGATTGATGCAATTTCATTGAGTGTAAACGTGAGTAAACGCAAACTCTTGTCGTGAATCAATTCTACCGATCGATGTCATAAGCATTACTATCTATAGCTCTTATAACAAAACGCGTAGAGGTCAAGTCATCGTATCAAATCGCACTACACTTTTGTATTTCAAAAGGTGGACGTTCTTTCGTACAAAAAAATTGATAATCGAGCACGGCGGTAAGAATAACAATGAAAGCTTCGATTAGTATTTATAATTACAGAATCATTGACGTCTGTTAAATGAAACAGTGCGTGCGAGATGTGAATTTTCAATTGATTTTCGCCCTAAAGTTGGTTTTCGGCGGCTGTGAACAAAGCAAGTATCTAATTAATGGCGGGCATTTATTTTTCGTTCCAGTGCGAGATTCTTTTAAATTTCATTAAAAATAATTCAAAATGAAACTAAATATCACCAACCTGCACACCATACATAAATCCGAAAGTTTTGGCGCCAACGGGGAAAAATAACATGTCGGGTCGTTGTATTATTTTGTTAAACTTGTGTATTATCGCGAGTTAATGTGTAATAATGGTGAATTATTATTTATTAAGTGCTCGTGAATGTGCTCGAGTGTGGGTAATGATATAACAAGGTGAAACGTGTATTTACGTGTTGTTTCCAAAACTCTATAGTAGCCTCTTGTAAAGGCTCCAACCTCTTCTACGTCTTCTATAAATATTTTCCATCCTAAGGTTTCATGGTTGGAAGAGATTGATTTTAGCGATAAGGCGGCTAGTTATACCCTATTTTTAAAAGTTTTTGTACTCTGTATCAAATTTCATGGTGTGAACATTAAAGAGTTAATCAATCAATCAATCTTACTAAGGCATGAGTTTGACTTGATCGTGACTTACTTTGCTTGATTTTGACTGTGACTATGACTTGTTTGACGCGATTTAATACAATTTAAACTTGTTTAATAGTACGACTGTAGGACACTATATCAATGGTCATAAAAAGCTTTAAAAAACGATTTTAAATATCAGTCCTCTAATTATCTCATTGAATCTCAATGATTTCTCAAGCTCCAGTTCATAATATTATACAAAATGTTTAAATATGGAATATGAAGAAAGGGTTGGTCGGTTCTAGGCAAAAAGTTATGGATTCCATAACGACTGAGTTAGATAATGGATGAATGCGTGCTCCAAGACAATTACGTAAAAACAGAGCAGTAGCATTCCTCCGGGCGACGGACGATCTCACTGCGTTTTTACCCCGACCTGGTTCGGCTGCCGCTCTTCCATACCGATAGCACGCTGAATTATTCATCACATTATTTATATTCACATTTTTGTCAACGCCATTCACAATAAATTCATAAGTCTCTTTATGTCTTGATAACTAAAGCTTACCGCCAAATAAGGTGCCACCGCGTAAAAAGCATCACAGCATTTTACACGAAACCACATCCCCATAGTAGGCAAGCTTTAAATTTACCAATTGAAATATAAAAGCATCTAAAAACTAGGTAAAACACGACACCATAATAATATACCTACCAACTATGGAAATGATGTAGCGTGTTATAAAATGGTGATTAGGTTATTAAAAACGAAACACATACCTACGCCTTATAAGTATTTTATGTTAATGAGAAATTGCTTTGTAAGTACCAAAAACTTAATTGAGTCAAGGTCCTGCAATAATATTTTTATCACATCTTGATTTCTAGGTAAACTGGCCAGCTTGTCGGAAGTAAGTATGTTTTGTATTATGACGATTTTATATATCTAAACAGTTTAAATCAGCGCCTTGATACCGCACAGCAGGGGTGTGAAACTCTTTGCCTGTGAGAAGTACAGTAATAGGTCGTCAAACCAAGATTAAAATTGGTAAATCGAGCACGCTCGCATGGACCGTGCTCAATCCTAGTCCTTTAGACTAGATAAACTAGACTAGATCGTGTATTAACAGACGTGTAAAAATTTAAGCCCATCCTGAATGAAAAAATCTAAAAAGTCAAATATACTATAAATTTTTATGATTAACCTATATAAAAATATTTAGTAAAGTTATTTAATTCTAGATTCAGTATATAAACACAGTTTCAAGCACAAAACCTCCTTTCACTTCGTGAACTCCCGCAAGTATTGAAAACCCACGTCTCTACATCGCCAATACCCGCGCTCTGTTGATTGATAGCTAAATTGCGAGAGGCTGGCACACTGATCATTTTACGATAATTAAATCGGCTAGAAACGTAATCGCATGACCGGGGCCAATTACTATTCGTTGCCTAGGCAGAGGCGGACCAGAGTACATGCATGGAGCCATTGGCACTGCTGCAAATGTATGTTATTTGCTAGAAACGTAAGCGCGTGCTCCCGGCGCGTATTGCTTGCCATTGCAGCTATGGACACTTGAATCACTTGAATGTGCGTGAGTGTGCAATAGTGCAAAAACAAGATATTTAGTCATTAAATCATTTTTATTCGTTTTAAACCTTCTGAAGACTTGCATCGGTTAATTGGGATTTAACACGTCTCATTTTACCACTGGAGCCTTATTCTGGTTCTCGTAACAGCGTTTCAACAACAACTTTTTACAGGTTTGCTACACTTAAGTTTTATAGCAAACCAATTCGTAATGATAAAAATTATGAATAAGGCCCAGATGTTAAATTGGGAACACTTTTTTTTTCTTCTTTTTGGGCATATGTATTATGGCGTCGCACGTCATGTGCATTAGCCAAATATCGCGATTTTTAAATTTCCGAATTTTATTAAATATCGTCAACAACATTTTCACTTTCTTTCCATTAAATATCGTCGCACAAGTCACAGTCAGAGTCAGTTAAATTGTGGAGACTATTACTATACGTTTTTATTATTTTTGTACTATTCATAAACGTCTATCTATCTATTGATTTATGTCAACAACAACACGTAATTTCAATGATGTACAAACAAGGACGTTTTATACCCTATTTTAGGGTATAACACGTCCTTGTGTACAAGTATACAACGTATATTTGCAATGCAAGTGCACATTGCTTAGCCAATTTAAGAAGCTTGTGTAAATCTGTACTTTTTTGGTCCTGACATTTTAATTTTAACTCGTTTTTCATCGTAAAATATTAACGAGTAATCAATCATACGCCAATATGGGTGCGGAAGTATGAGCTATAACGGGCACAATGCACACCAAAAAGTCAGTTAATAAATTTCCACACAAACACCATTTAAGGTCGTTTAAAGTCATTACACGGTGCGCCTACAAAGATCTTTTTAAACGACACAGAAGAGGCTCGAATAGCTCGAATCTAGTTAATTAAATTTGTATTAAAGGTATTTAAAAGTGGCTCTTTATGTCGGTTGGCGCTAGCGTTTACCGCGGGCGTGTAGTGCACCGTCATGTAGCTAATAGATCAGAATCTTTACCAGCAAAGTGGGCCTGGATGGGCTGGTTTATTGAACATAATGCAATGCCTGTTAACGATGCCCTGATTCGGTGATTGATCGACTTTTTGTACTGAACTTAAATTAGTTCGCGCTTGCTTCTTCAGAAGCAATTAAGTTTATGGAATAAAAAAGTTTTATATTTTTTTTTTTCACACTTCCTATGATTTTTGATGACTAGTTTATATTCATTAATATCTTAAAATAATTCTGATCGTCCTATTTAATTTCAACTCTTATTTTATGGCTTTTGTATTAGCTCTTAGTTTATGAATCTATAGATGTTATCATGTAAATGCAGGTTTTTATTCAAGATAGGCTTAAGTTTGTCCAGTAAGTACGTTTCAAAAAGAAACGTTAAAGGTAAAATCAAAACATCTATGCTATTTACGTAATATATAAAATTAATTTAGGTATTTTAATGAACCTTGTACAAGTTTTCAAAAGCTTTAAATTACCATTTTTAAATATCGAAGCACTCAATTACCATTTACTTACGTTATTGATACTTATGTATGTTCGAAAGATGGCAAAGCTGTTGGTTAGTTTGAAATACAGATTCAAATTTTGTGACCAATGATGAACAAAGGCGTTTAGCGCCACCGGCCACGGACTCCGCAACAATTGCCTAAAGAGTCTCGTATTTTAGTAGATTCTCTCCCATACACGGGATCGTATTTACCGTATTTCAGCATTATAACGGCTCTATTGTAATGCAAATGTTGACTCGTACGCGGTGTTTTTGTGAAACATAACAATCTGCTGGCGTTGCGCACTTTTCCGACATAAACAATTTACCTACTTTGTAAACACTGCACCCATGGCACATTTACATCATGAAATGAACACTATTTTCAGAATTGTAACAAATAGGACACACTTTAGTGTCAGCTAACGAGACTCTACTTTTTAACTTGACTCTGCTTTAACGATTCACCTAATAATGATAATGCTAAAGATAGTAATTTTTATACTGGAAGGGTTGATTCTCACTTTAGAATTTACTATTTGTATGTTATAGAGAATTAAAAAAAATGAACCAACCAATTGCATTCGGTTGCATTTGAACCAACGCCATCAGGTTGACGGTCCGAGCGGTCTTTCCGCTAAACTACTATCACTTACCTATCGGTCTCTTAATTCTCGAGCTGTCTTCGCAACCAATCTAAGCGTTGGTGACGCCATCTATAATTTTGGCTATTGCAGGTCAAAATTCAAAAGTTTGTAAAAAGCGTCATTTCTCAGTCACTAGAGACTGACACACTGACTGACTGTCTTTGACTGAGAAATTACGCTTTTTACAAACTTTTGTATTTTCTATATCATTTAAGTAATGCTAAATTAATGCCTTAACTCAGTGCCTAATTTTCACACAACTGTCTTGACAAAACTTGTCATAAGTTTAACGTGTGAATCTGTGTTTATGTCTGTGGCATCGTAGCTTTCAAACGGCTGAACCAATTTTAATTGAGTATTTTTTTTTGGTTGGAAGTCTTGATTAAAAAATTTTTTAGATCAAGAAAACTTCTATGATTCAAAAAAAATATATTCAGCCATTTGAAGATTATCAGTTTTGAGGCCAGGTACATCAGTTGAATATAAAAAATTGAAAAAATTTTTACTTCTCAAAATCCACGTGCAAAATTATTTTTCGCACTGTAAAAGTACGAGTAAGATCAATGATTAAGCAAAATAGTATGCATACTCGTACTTAATCATAATTTGCTAACATCATTACCCTAATAAATAATAGCAAAGACAGAGAACAACAAAACTGTCTATAACAATGTAAGACCGTTCAAAATTCAAATTAGACTAGAAGAATTGGAGCAGAAAAAGAAAAAGCGTCGTTTGTGAGGCAAGAATGTCACCGGATAATTCAATTTTGATTATAGGACCAAAGCCTAAATACGGCTTCATTACCCGCAGCGGCGATCCGCGGACAATCATCTTGAGTATCTATCATTAACTACTTCTACATAAAGAAACGACGAAACAAAATTGCTGGTTTAATATCAAATTACTCACTCTTTGATTTCGTTGGCATTGTAGACTTGCTCATAAATTATTCCCGCTTCGTCGATTACCTATGAAACACGGAATCTACTGAAAAACCTCTACAACTACACTAACATTGTAAAGTTCGTGACTTTATGTGTTTGTAGGAGGTAATATCTGGAGCCACTAAACCGATAATTAAAATTATTTCCATGATAGAAAGCTACACCGTTTTCCTCGACAGTTACAATCAAGTCTTCAAGTCGAGAGTGAATCAGTTTCTTCTAGGCAAGCGTGCTCCATCGTAGACCGCATCGTCGCCGAGATGGCAGCCAAGCACAAGCCTATCTATTATTTTTTTTAAACTATCCTTGAGTGACATAAGCTATATGAATTTTTCACAAGGCGAGAGAAGCTGAGTACTAAAAGCTAGTTGGAATACATATATATCATGCTACTTTAAGATTATTAAGGGATCTGTATGAAGAAGGATCAAACGTTTGCCAGTTATACAACTACTGTGTAGTGCAAACATTACTGTATTCCGGATTAAAGGACAATGTTATTAACATCTAATATATCAGGGTATTTAATTAGTTGGTGGCGTACCCAGAATGCTGGCAGCATTACCACGCTGAATGGAAATGCTTATGCGTTGAGCCAGAAACACGCCAGCATTTTGGTCACGAGTTGCATTAACCAGGCGCATTAACATTAATTTATTAAGTTGAGTTGAGACTTTTCACACTGTTACATAGCAGATCAAGCATCAAGTGTAAAGTTTTGAGGGAAATATCAAGCAACTGCTTAAGCAGATATAAGCAATAATCCGTAAGAGGTCAGAACCTGCGTAATTTATTCGTCAATCGTTTGAAATTGCAGCCAGCCGACAGTTTAATACTCAAACTCGACCATGGAACGTTATTTATGCGTGCCCATTTCCATGCCGTCAGGTTAGAAATTGTTTAGGCTAGATAATAAGTTTTAAGCTAAGGCTACATAGCGTATGTTAAATACGTAAGTGGTCAGACATGACGGCCCGGGGCGGCTTGTGGCAGGGCTTCCGTGGGAACCGACATGTGACGTATGAAACAACTATGGACGAAAATTGATTGACACGACTCTATGATATTCACTTGGGCATGGATGGATCTGTAATTAATTTTGATGTGTAAGACTGCATTTACTTTTCTTAAGGGAATAGCGCAAATTTTGTGTGTGTGTCTAATTTTGACAAAACTTTGGAAAACCATCATTGTCAGCCTACCATGTTCCCACTGCTGGGATGGCCTTCTCTCGGAGAAAGAGGATGGGCCCTAATCCATCGTGCTGAACCAGTGCATGTGGGTGAATGTCATGTCGTTAAACTTTTGAGGTTCTTGGAAATACATTCCTCACGATGTTTTCCTATACCGCTGTTGAGCGATGGCATTGAATCTAAACATTATTTAGCTAAGTACTAAGTCATTGGTGCTGGGCCAAAGATCGAACTGGGTGCCGTCAGCTTGTAAAGCGTAGATGCAACCGCCTGGCCACCATCGCTCATTAGAGAACCAAAACTTAATAAGTACCTATGTATTTTTTTCATTTTGTTATACTACTTGATTCAAATAAACAAGGACATGTCACCAACTAGATATGTACAAAATAAATGTTTGTAATTTTATTGTGCATACTTGAAAATATATCAAAATGTTAGACGGTAACAATTTTTTTTTCCATCTGATTGTGTTCTTAGCCATTGGTTCTATAGTGTTAAAGAATTTATAGGACTTCCTTATATTACTTTTATAAATATAAAAGTTTTTAGCATATAAATTTGCAAATGCAATGACCTTAATGTAATGTATCCCAATAAAAAAAACTAATTTCTAAATCTAATCTAAATCGGTTTGGTTTGATTTGAAAAAGCAATGAAGAAAAAAGTGCAATAAATAAAAACATTCTTTTAAACCAATTCAGTTGGTGACAAATCCTTGATTGTATGAATTTAGTATGATGACAAAAAAATACATTTAAGCTGTGCTTACTTTTCAAGTTGTGTGTACCTACTCAAAATTTTTGGAGTAGGTGAGAAAAAAAGATGCTTTTTTGCTAACTTTGCTTACTATTTTCTTGTATTCCACTACATAGTTACTTATTAGGTATATCCATTCAAACAAATGCAGGAAATATGAATTCAAAATATTATTGGCTCAAACTTCAAACAAAAACACAAATGATTGTGGTAAACTAAATTACAAGTATTATGCAGAACTTTATCCTCTCTTCCTTATGATAAACCCAAGTTCAACTGTGTTAAAATATAGGGCGTCCAAGAACCGCTTGAACGCATTTGACGCAATTGTCCGTTCACGACTCCTGAGCAAACACAAAGTGTCTCACGTTTCTTAATTGCACACCGCGCAGGTCTAATTCAGAAAATAAAGCGTACTTGATTCCAAGCGTTTGCTTGTCACAGTAACTCGCTTCGCATCAAAGTCACCATATAATTACGGAGCATTAATTTTTGTAATTGACTCTTTCCGTATTATTTCCTTCAAAAAACGAACAGTTTAATTACAATGAAGCGTCAAATACCCGCGCATTAATATCACGTTTGTTCCTATTCGACAGGTTTGTGCTTTCCGCAGCGAGCCTACAATCACAGAACCGATCCAGAGCGCTTAAGGCATCGTATTTATTTGTATCGAAGCATTCGATTAAAACAACCGTGATAATTGTAAAGGAAACAGTAAAATAAACGGTTGTGGCTGTGAAGTATCGCTGATGATAAGATAGTTCTCACATCACCAATCAACGCCGCGTTGGGAGCCGCGCTCGAGGCGGCGGGTGGCGCGGGCGCATTCATCCGCACCCCGGTGGCTTATAATTAACACGCTGCAAGTTTTATGAATCGATTAGGATCTAAGCTTTCGTCAATAGCAGTTTTCGTCGCGGCAGCCGCAGCCGATGCCTTATCGCTGATTAATAGCGATTGAGATTTTCGCTCTGGCCGTGTTATTAGTGCGGGGCTAAATACAGTCCGCGGCCACATCGGTTTGGACAAACTGCCCAGTTGTCATTGATGATTTGATATCATTTATGTAATAATAACTGGGTTTCTTTCAAACAGGATCCATTTTTCATGCAACTTGTTCAAGGATATCCCCTCCTGTCTCTACCTGTGCTACCATCTGGCACATAAACTAAAATACTTATTTCAACCCTCGCACTGATTTTTTTGTTTCAGTATTTTATTTAACTGATACTATTTACTGTTTTTAACCCTAATCAATCACCAAAATAGTGTAGTAAGTTGTTGCATTAGTTTTTCATCTTTCTGTCCCATGTATGTGATTTCTATAAACAATAAAGAGTTTATCTATCAAGCAAAATAATATATGACAATAGCTAAAATACCAAGTATAGTTATCAAGGTCCATCATCATCATCATCATCATCAGCCAGAAGACGTCCAGTGCTGAACATAGGCGTCCCCCTTACCACACTGAACGACAGCCTATCATCTGCATCCACTGGATGCCCGCGACTTTCACGATGTCGTCGGTCCATCTAGTGAGAGGCCTACCTACGCTGCGTCTTCCAGTTCATGCGTCTCCAGTGGTTATCAAGGTTGGTGGTGAATAAATATTATGCTTTGATAATCATCATCATTTCAGTCGTAGGACGTCAATTGCTGGACATAGGCCTCCCCCATATGCTTTGATCGTTAATGACGAAATCTTTAAACCTAACCTAACCTAATGCGCGTGCGCGTTCTGAATCGTACCAACAGCGCCATGAAAACCAACTCGGCACAACTTTTATTCTCGTGTCGTGTTGGTTCTCATAAGCGACGTTAGCATCGTTGGCGCTGTCGGAATTGATTTGGAACGCACCCTTAGTTGCAGTACAGGTTGCACCAAGTAGCCTCGGGTACTGAAAAACTATTGCATAAATCAATACAACATAGAAGCAACCGACATTCATTCTAATAAATAATACACGTCATGCATATATTAATTACGAAAAGACAGGATATCCAGTAGGTACATAGGCATATACGGTATCAATTAAATCTGCACTAGGGCGTTTTATGAGCTTTTGTATCTTATTTCAGCGTTATAACATGCAAAAAAGATTTTGACCGCAAATTCACAAAAAAAAATCTTAACTGGGGGCCTCGTAATTTTTCGGGGATATCATTGTACTTGTCATTATGAACAACTTTTAGTATTTAACCAACCCTGATATCGCAAAAAATTGCTGTTCCATACATTTCGCGCAGTTTCAATTTTTTATTTATTTTATGGAACTGCTGATATATATTTTTCGCGATTTCTGGGTTGGTCATAGTAAGTAGGTAATAAAAGTTAGTAGTAGTTGGTAGTACTCATAGTAGTTTAAAATGATAAGTACAATGATATCCCCGAATATTTCCACTGTCTAACTAATCACCCAGTATATAGTAATTTTTAAACTTTCGCGATTTGAACACATGTTTTAAACGTTTATCAGGACTTATCACGTATTATTTAATTTACGTGGTCAGCTCGTGACCACGGCCATTGTAACATGGTCGAAACGTCGAGCGAAAGGTACATATTTTTTACCTAAATTAAATAATACGTGATAAGTCCCGATAAACGTTTAAAACACCCAGTATATATTCACTAGCTGGACCCCGTGTTGTAACTACTTCAGAAACCGGAAACCGTACGTTTTTCTGGGGAAAAGTGCCCAAAGTCACTCTCTAGCCTTCCAACTCTTTATCACCATGAAGTATGATTGCCAGTTTAAATATTCAAACCAGTCTCAGTCAAACGAGTAGTATCAGAAAAATAAAAATTTTGTAAGTACGTAGTTGTGTATAATAGAATTACGTGTTATATGATTTGAGATTATTATTTACTAGTTGTTGGCCTCGTACGCGTAGATTTTCATATAAGCTTTCAACCTCTATTTACCGCTCTTAATTCGACACATGCTTTCTTAGCGAACCTCTACACCCTAATAGGAACATACCTGCCAAATTTTAGCTTCGTAGATCAAGTTGTTTTCAATATTTCATGATGAGTCAGTATGATTGATATATAATTATTTCCTTTTCATATACATATCTATATAAATATTGTAAGTATTTGCACGTCAGATATGACCGAATTTAATGGAAAATTTCAAAATATAATACTTTAATTCATGCATTCTGGCAATTTAAAACTCATTTCATTTCAATACTTCAGTAATAAAACGGCTAAAATGTCGAGTGCTTCAGTAATGCATGTAATGTATATATAAAGTAATGTAATACATAGTAAATATATAGTAATGTATATATATCTATATATCTGGATGGCTGAAATTTGAACCCGAGACCGCGTGTCTGCGGAAGGCAGACACAGCACGAACTAAGTCGTTCGTCGTCATATCGGTCGATTTAAAGGGCTGGTATCAACCGAAAATGTGAAGTGGAGTTCGATTTGATGTAATTTTTTATATATAATAGGCTTGCGTTTGACCGCCAACTCGCCTGATATTAAGCGATGATGCGGTCTACTGTGGAACACGCTTGTCTAGAAGAAACCGATTTACTCGTGATTTGAAGAACTATCGGGGAACACCGATTGAGGCAGCGCATTCCACAGACTAACAGTTCGCACATTAAAAGTGGAATCAAAGCACTTCGTACGGGTTTTCAGAATATCAACCATAAAGCGGTGACGATTCTTCGTACCCACTCTGGCAGTCTGATAGAAAAATGGGCAGGAGGGAATTAGATCATACAGATCCGATGCACACTGTCCAAAATGTATTAGATAAAAAACCGATAGACTAGCAACTTTGCGTCATATTTTCCAAATAATAGACAGTTTTTCATACGTACATGTTTTGTCCATTTGTATTTTCTTAAAACAACAATTACTTAATGCTCAATATGTTTGTTGCGTCGTATGTATTTATGCTGAGCATAGAAACATATATTAAAATTTTATAACAACTCAGCTCCGTTACACACAGCTTTAGTGGATATAGTATAGTAAAGGATGCAGAACTTAATCCGCTTACCAAGCAGCTTGGTTACAGCACCTTGCTGTGACAGCACATGGTGAGCGATATCGTAGTGGCGCAGCCCGAAGCGGGACAACTCCAGGAGTCGCTGCTGCGAGAGGAGCGACGACAGGGAGTGAGAGGCTGCGCCAGGGTAGAGGGGAGTGCCCGCGCCGCCACCCACGCCTCCTGATGATGATGGTGATACTGGCACTGAAAGAAAAAAGAAAACACTAAAATGAATATTATTGCCGGTTCATTTCGGTCGAGATCGGAGCTAAAGACTTTGAAGGTTGCATACGGATTTCCAATACATTTTATTTGTAGAGCTGGCAGATCGGCCAATGGGGAATGAGTGACATACAAATGGTAGGGTTCCGTAGCCAAAACCACAATATAATAATTGTGGTCACATTCATAGTGAGAAATAGGTGATTATAGAAAAATTTCTACTAACGAAACTCTGTGGACTTAGGCAAATTTCAGAGATTTATATTCACAACGTAACATAATTATATTATATACTTTTTATGGTTTAGTCAAAGAGAAAACTACTTGGAAACCATTATTTGCTAAGATCATTCTACGAAAAGGTCTTGAATTTATTACAGTTTTTACGCTAAAACTCAAAAGTTGTTATCACATTTTTTTTATTAATTTTGAATAAAGGTTTTCACCTAAAACTGCGACCAGAACCACCGGAGGATGGGCAGCAGCGTCCTATTAGTACACGGTGAACGTACTGCGATCCCCAAGCCGCCTGCCAAGCGTGGGGATTATGGTAACACCCCTCTCTACGAGGGAGGCCTTTGTTCAGCAGTGGACGTTTACAGGCTGATGATGATGATGATGAAAGGTTTTCAATATGAACTATCTGCATGGCAAGTAATTAGTTCCTTAGTCTAATAGTTTAGAAATGCAGGGTGGCGCCAATGACAATTTATATTATCTTTGGTTCCCGCCATCTTAGCAGGTCATAATTATTTCACAAAGGAAACACTTGATGAAAAGGTATCAAATCTTACCTTCATTTTAAAAGACCTATTCAAAGATCATCCATAGTGTGATCTTTGAATAGGTCTTTTAAATGAAGTGCGACGAAAAAAAACATCCTTATTTCACATGGACCAGAGCCACCCCAAGTCTTTTTTTATACATGAAACATTTAGATATATATTAAAACTGTAATTTTATTGTGCAAACTGTTTTAACGTGGAGTAGAGTATCCACGGACAGGCATAGCTGTATTTATGAAAAGATACTATGGTACGGTCCGTAGATAATTATGGACGGGAACAAAATGTAAGAATTGATACTGCGGTGTCTCTTTTCGTGGATACCGCGCTATCCATGCCTGTGAGATTTCATTTAAAATCAAGATAAACAGGTACTAATACAAATTACATCCTTTGTTCAACCCCCCCAATTGTTTTTGTTACCATTTGTTCATGATCCAAGAAAACAAGGTCTAGCACTCTGGGAGTTGACACTCAATTACGTCACTGTCCAGTTGCCACTTTATTGCAACAGCTACAGATATTGGGAAACAAATTAGCTAATAATCTAATACTTAAAGCATTTCAATTGTCATTTGTTTTGTCCGCTCAAGCAAAGCAATCCAAGTTAAGCACGAATTTAGATTATTTATATCAAAACCACATTGATTTATTGGATTCCCACAGGTAATATACGGAGATTGGGGAGATAAAATTGCACGCTATTGGTAATACAGAAAATTAGCTGTATCGTCATCTCTCTCGAACTTTTTGTAAATTACTTATTCTGCTCTTGCTTATAAATTGATGACCTCAGTGAGTGTCACCCACGTGACACTTATTCTCGGAGCGCTATACCTGGTATATTATTATACCATGCATTTGTTGTAGTTCAACTTTGCAATAGACAAAAAACAGAGAAGGACAATGCTAGTTGATGGCGGAATAAAATGGTCATATTATGACGAAAAGAAGAAATAAAGTCAAGAATATAACTATATACAAAAAAAAAAAAACTATGTACAAATATGAAATGTTCTTATGAAAAAAAAACTATTTTGTTAGGAAATTAAAGGAACTGGAAATGTCTACCGGCAGTGGAACCTTGCATTTGGTAGTCACGTTGGCAAATATTTGGATAAGTTATGGAACACTAGATGGCGGTATTTGAAACTTGATAAAGATTTTATAATAATTATATGCTTAGTAATGTTGTACATTACAATCAATGATTTTGCGTGCTTGCGTTTTTATGACTCAGTCGAATGTCTTTTGCGTAAAAGTAAAAACCAAGTCAAAATAAGTTGTTTTAACGATTTGGATAAAATAACCCAAATTGAGTTGTTAAAACAAGTCGTTTATATTTTCTGTGTGTAATAAAGTGGTATTGTGTTATAAAACCAACAAATCGCTGCAGTTACCCGGCGTCACTTTATAAAACCTGTGTCCAATATTTTACAAGTTATCGTACCTACTCGTTCGTAATGATAACGCCTACGGCGAACCATTCTGTGAATTCCTAACACCTGAGGCAGGTCAGCAGTGCACTCTCATTACTACGACATCATGCCGTCAAAGCATTATTACCGTGAACTTTATTACAAACCAAGACTTGACAAAGCACGTGAGAATTGCTCCTGAATACTTACCACGTATACCACCAGCATTTAGTCCAATTACAGACTGCACCGGTACTCCTAACTACCTGTCCTGGTAGCCCATTATCACCAGAGTTTGTTCACCATTTGTGACGTTTGCAAAAAAACCTTATTCAATAACCATAAAATAAATAACTATCTAAAAAGGCGCAGAAATACAGTTTTAAAATCAGATAGATAGGTGTAAAAATAAAATTATATGGTCCGGCAAACTGGATCCGTGGAGTGTAAAATGCAAAATGAAAATGTTTCTCAGCATTAAAGTTTCGATCTGAGCGCGTATACAGACATCCCTGCATATTTTTATCCACGCAATTTGTCGTTAACACCAGTCAGATATGCTAAAGGCCGCTCGTAACAATGCTTTCTTATGAACACATCGTAACACATTCAATTATAAATTAAGCTATTAACTTAATATACCATAATTTGTTTATCAGGTTAAGCATCGAAATTAATGCAAGTGGCATAACTTGTCCATAACTTAACACTTTTTATTAGCGAGTCAATAAGGCGATTTCGTCAACGAAAGTAATATAAAGGCCTCAACACCAACATCAAGTAAAATTGACTCTTATAAATAAGAAGCTAAAGGACGCTTTTAAAATAACGGTTGGATTTGATCGAGCACTCAGAACTGGACTTCAACGTATAATTTCTCGTGTAATCGCTTTAATAATGGGAGAAAAAAAAGTGATATTATCTGCCCACGGTCAATAAATTAACACCGTTTAGAGCAAAAATGTAGATTCTTAGTGTCGCTACTATTATAAATAAATTGAACTCGGGCGAGGAGAGGTTTCAAAGGATCGTTCGTGTTAGTGAGTAGGTACGTGTGTGTGTTTTTATTAGGGTGCGTGAGCAGTGAGGCCTTATTAAAATATTTCGAGTTGAAACTGGAAGGACCACTTAGTGGTGCGCGGGAGTTTCACGCCTGAGCTGATACAACATTAAGTCGACAAGATAGCTTATTTGTGCTGAGCTGAGGATTAGTGGCAATAAATCATTGATTAGAATGTATTGACTGGCGTTGACTCCGGCGCATGGCCCGCACTCTTATTTACAGCCCGTCACTTTTTAAGCTTTTATGGCTTCATTTTATCTATTTGTTAATGGTTAACGATCTGAACTAGGCAGTTTGTTTATTTAATTAGCTTCACCAAATGCAAATTACGATGTTCCTTATCTTGGTTTGATAAAGTGGTTGAACTTACATTTTAATTATTTATGGTAATTAAGTAACAAACCTGCAGTTGACACCCTACATGACACTTCGCAGAAGGACATCCTTGGTTAATTGCGATTATAAAAGCTAGGAACGAGTGGGTTAGCGCACTTAACCCTTGGTCATAAAACGTATCGGTAATTAAAATACAAGCTTGCCATGAAAACAACTTAGAAGAAAAATATAGCTCTCTAGAATGGAAATACTCAGGATATGCCTACATTTATAGCATTAGGTTAACTCTTAAAGTCTTTAGTGTAGTCAGTTCACCTGCGCGGACGCAGGAATTGTATAAACATGCGAAGTAACGCGATCGAGCACCGTAGCTCCGTCCTGTCCGAATGTAAAGCAGTTTATGCAAAAAATATTGTTTTAAAGGCCTTTTCAGACTACACCACAAAACTTAAAGCTAATGACGTCGTGTTCTTTAGTTAAATCGTAGTTTCGCTACGAAGATATGTACATTATATATAGATATATAGGTATATATAGATATATACATTAAGCTTAAAAAAGTAGTAATAGGGCGGCGCTATTTAAAAATTTGAAACTATAGAGAAATAACGCTATGAATTCACCGATCTATGACGTTATATAAAGCTATGAAACTATAGATCAATGGAGCTTTAGCGTTATCATATACAAAGTAATACAAGGTGCCTTAAAATGTAGAGCTATGAAGTTACAGAGCTATGAAGCTATATAAAGCTATGAAACTATTGTGCTATGGAGCTATAACCCTATGAAGTTACAGAACTATGACGCTGTATAAAGCTATAAAACTATTGAGCTATGTAGCTATAACGCTATGAAGTTAGAGAGCTATGACGAGATGAATCTTTCTATGAAGCTATGCTATGTGAAGCTAGATACAAAGCTATGAAGATAACAGCTAAGAAACTCATACGTATAGTCATGAAATAAAATGCACAGCTATGAGCTATACAGGGTTATAAGGAAAGGGTATGTTAAGCCAAAAAGTGTTCTTTATACTCATCATTATGAAAAACTTTTACTATGGGACCAACACTGAAGTCACGAAATAAATACATGGAACAGGTGATATTAATTTCGTGATTTCAAACAAACAAGGTCGATATGCCTTAGTACAATTATCGTTCGTGTTAAAAGGTCTCCAGGTTAATATTTTTTTACTATACTATTAAAGCGCCTAACGGGAAAACTGTAAGTACGGAACACTTAAAAAAAATCACATACACTAAGAAACTTATAGCAGGCGAGGCGAGTTAATAGAGTCCTTAAGGGTCGGCAACGTATTTGTGATACTTCTGGTGTTACAAGTATCCATAGGCGACGGTGACTGCTTGTCATCAGATGGCCCGTTTGCTTGTTTGCCACCTATGGCATTAAAAAAACAACACACATAAACTAATAATAGTCCACATGCAAGATAGGGTGGCAAGGTCGTCTGCTGGGTGAGTGAAAAAAAGGCATCAAGCCTGATTTATGCCAGATGCGTTCGCACCCGCCACGCTACCTTACCATATCTCCCTTGTTTTTCTGACCTGAGGTTAGTCCCATAGTAAAAGTTGTTCATAATTAAGAGTATAACGAACCCCTTTCAGATTAGCATACCCTTTCCTAATAACCCTGCAGAGCTCTGAAATAGTTTCAGATATAGATGCGAAGCTAACTGAACTATAAAGCTATGGGCTTATATATAGCTATGGTGTTGAATGAATATTATATCATAGTCTGAACAGGGTGCAGCCGCGAGCTGCGAGCCCGCCGCTATTAATGTCATCACACGGCGGAAAATTACCACCTTTCGTGTAAATTTCAATACGAGATCGAAAGTGTACTTGCCTTGCATGCCCCTTTATGATTGCAAAGTATTGCGTCCAACAGTTCTCTTGGAATCGTTCAAAGAATACGCATGTATTATGGATATAAGCTGGGTTAAAAACCGTTCTTACTTGCACCTGAATTAAATTTGAATATCAGTGATTTGCGGTAAATTGTCTGTGAAATTTTGAAAATGGATTGTGGTTAACCCTGTACGAATACATAGTTTGTGAAGGAATTAAGAAGGCGTAAAATTTTGAAACTAAACGTCCAGTATTATAGCTGTATTTTAGTAATGCTTTTTATTACTTTTTGTCAATAGATACAAACACTGACCTAAGAAATAAATGTTGCCAGCGTGATGTCTGATTTTCAACCACAAAATTATTGAACCTATAGGATACGCCCAAAGGGTAGATATGGTGTTCTAAAGCAGCTAATAGACGAGACGGACTTGGTTGACGGACCGCCGTCCAACCAACGGGAGAAAAAGAGAAAAAAATATCTTTCATTTTCCCTTTTTTTTTTCTTTGGTCGTTGATTAGACGGCTGCCCGTCAACCAAATCCACACGTCTGAGTAGACCAGAAACAGAACGAAATGGAAGATGTTTGAGAAGGCCACCCAAAGCAGTTTGTAGTGTTTGATGAGTGCATTCTAATTTCCAAATGTGAACATGCTTTAAGCATTCAGGGCAAATTAAATGCGACTGAAGACCGCTATATATATTTTTATAATAAAAGATAACATTATGAAACAACTGTTACTTAGTATTCGTTTCACAGCCGAACAATACAACAACGTTCAATTTTTAACATGTTTTATATTACAGGCAACATAATAAAGTAATAACCAATACCCTGCTGAGAATTTTATCACGCGCAATCATTGTCAATAATGTCGGAGTGTCAACTTTGCGTTGTTTTTGCAGAATCTTTTTTTGCCTAAACCATTGCATATTCAGTGCGGACGATTCACGAAGATTTAAATAGTCGGCTCGGTTTATTTCTTTGGTGGAACGGAAGTAAGCTTTTAATAAATGAATTTATCGGGCGTGCCTACCGCGACGTTGGTTTTTGTTGGGACTTTAGGCAATTAGCGAACGTTCTCGTAAGCGTAATTCGACGTAGGCACTTGTTTCGTATTGTTCTTTGTTTTTATTAAATCGAAGACAATGATGAATGCGTACGTATGATTTTGTAACTACTTGGCCTTCAAATTAATTTAAATACTAAAATGTTGATTACTTACTTTAGATAAATATAATTGATTATAACATAGAATGAGTTATTAGTTTTAGTAGCGTATTCAACGACTGGAAAACGGCTAAAAATAAAAAAATATTTTGATGTCAACTTCAAAATATTTGTGTTTGTGGCTCCTGTGAAGAATGAAGACTATTCAACTCCGCCAATGTCCCGTAGATAGACTGTCAAACGCAAGGTTTTTGTACAGTTTTGTACTGTTGGTCGGTAAATAATAATGCAGAGTTTTGTATTTTTTAAATCTGTAACAAAATCACGTTAATCGGTTACATGCACATACCCAAAAAAAAAACAATCACCAATGGATTGGAAGGAAATTGGACAAATGACAAAAATATATATATATATATATATATTTTTATAAATATATATATATAAATTTACAACTTAATATTACTATTTCTAATATATTTACACAAAATATTTACAAATGGGGAAAAAACATGAGAAAGGAGACATTTAAGGGGGGTGGGACGTGGGATTTCAGGAAGGATAACATCATATAATGAATATTTTGATGTCCATACTGAACGAGACTAAACGTAAAAAGTAAAACAAATTTGACACAAAAGTGTGGTCATTATAAAAAAACTAATGACAAAATCTACTGGTTTGACTATTAGTACCTATACTATAAATACTATTGTTTTGTTGCGGGTTGCATCATAGATTGTTTCTTTCCAAAGGGAAAATAAGGTGTACCTTTCCTTCATGATAAATTTCATGTGATTAAAAAAAGAAACAGACATACAAAAAACATCTAGGGCTTGTACCAAATCACGCAAAGAGCACCGATGACAATAACAGCGCTAATGAGAATCTATACGGCACAAAGATTTTTTCTTGGCGTGTTGGTTTTGATTAGCGCTGTTAGCGTCGCTCTGTTAGCGTGATTCAGAACGCACTTTTTTTTAATGGCTGCTGCCCCTTTGGTTGTTGGGGCAATTTTGTCATCAGCAGTGAAATTATTCATAGAAGGAAAAGAATCCTGGTTGATAACACTACTAAAAGAAAATAACAAATGAAAAACTAAAGACGAATATTATGGGATTGAATGAAATTACTGCGATCCCCAAGCCGCCTGCCAAGCGTGGGGATTATGGCAACACCCCTCTCTAGGAGGGAGGCATTTGTTCAGCAGTGGACGTTTACAGCTGATGATGATGATGATGAATGAAATTAGCTAAGGAAAACATTTCTTTTTAGTTCGGGAATGAGGGTACAGAGGAAATATGTAATGGAAGCAAAACTTATATTTAGTGATGGTAGAATAAAAGGATGAATAAAAGGATGACAAAGCCAGCAACTAAAAAATATATGATTTAACAAACCAATATCTAAACTACAAAAACAAATGAGAGAGTCTAAAATTTTGAATTCAAATTGTTTAACGGGTCTATAAATGTAGTCTCAAACGAATTAGCACTGAGCGCTCTTTGCTCAAATCTTTTTTTCATTGTGAAAAAGAAAAACAATTTTACAGACTGAGAAATAAGGTTGTACATTATAAATGTTAGAATGATATCGCACTGTTGACACATTCTACCTATAAATAAATAAAAATAAATAAATATTCGGGACATTTTTTCACACACGGTCATCTGACCCCAAACTAAGCAAAGCTTGTGATATAGCTGCCAGAGACTGATATACATACATATATAGTTTTAAATACATACTTAAATAGATATTAACAACCAGATATAGAACAAACACAAATGTTCATCACATAAATGTTTGTCCTAGGCGGGAATCGAACCCACGCCCCCAAGCTCAGAAGTTAGATTCACTACCAACTGGACCAACGGGCTATCAAGGTATAGGTAAGAAAGCAACTTCATAAAGTTAATCTTGCATGCCATCGCTTCCACTACGATACAGCCGGCGCATCTTATCAGCGCCCGTTCAAAGCCATATCGCAGGTATGTCTAACAAACACCGACAATGGAGACACCAAATTAAAATGTAGTTTTTGAAAACTCTATTACTTTATATGTACAGGGTTAAACGGTACGGGCGTATTAAACCGAAAGTACCTTCATAATCATTATAAACAAGTTTTATCTAAAATTCGTATTTCGTCCAGTAAGTTCGTATAGGTAGACTGAGTGGCAAGTCCAATTCTTCGAACAAAATAAAATGAATGGACGGGCCCAGAAGAAGCGCATTTTTGAAGATTACAAAATGAGCGCCAGCGCTCACTTCGTTTCGGTCGGTCTCTAGCCGTACAGGAAGTGCAGCACGAGACTATTGTTACATGTTAACGAAACATCTGACAAAATTATGCTTTCGTGTGCTTTTCCGAACTGTAAAGACACAACAAAAAACCGCTATCTATGTTTTGTAACAAATGTACTGTAGGTACATGGTTATAATTAGGTGTAGAAGTATATGTCCGACGGTTTTGACTCGTTTTTACTGAGCAAGTTCAATGGTTATGGCCCGGCCATTGATTTCTAAGGCTGTATTCGATTTTTCTAAACAACGTTTTAATCAACTAAATTTGACTGCTGCAGTACTATATTGAAGTTGTCACTATCCGTTATGATAAACATTGTGAATGAGACCCCAAGAGGCCCGAGGGTCGGTTCCAAAATATTTTTACATTAGGAAAAATTACAAAAAAAATTGTTTACAAACGGCGCGAACCACGCAGTCTGGGATGCACAACAAAATAATTTTAAATATATATATATAGAATACAATGTTCCTTTTAGCTTAATACACCCGTTCCGATTAACCCTGCATAAGTAATACATTCATAATGTAGAGAACCCTTGCGTCACCCCGCTCAGTTTGTACAGATGTATGAAAGTTATTCAACAATGCTCTGAATGTCTTAGCCGACTTTATGGCTCATTTATACATTGTTACTATTGTCTTCTAATTAAGGAGCATCGACGCAGTTTGTAAAGCCATCTGATTATTATGCGTGATCACCATTTAAATGTTAATTAGATTTATTAGAACACCTGAGCAAACCGCGAGGTGTTAACGTTCACATGGAAAACAATTTCGCCGCGATATCTACCTACGGAATTATGTTGTGACACGTGAATTAATTCAACTTTTATGACTCATTTTATAACTTTCGGATTAAATTTAGAAGTACAACTTATTACGGACCTGTCGCGAGATTCGAACGCAGAGTTTTGGATTAAAATGAATCTTTAAAATTAAATTTTAAAATCTCTACCGAATCTGAATCATTAATGATACTTAAAAAATATATAATACTAGCATACCTATGTTATGGCTATACCTATGTTATAAATTTCGATGTTTCTTAATAAATTACAACTGTACTGTACTCACAGTTCATTTTTCTATTTAGAAATTATTAGGTACTAAATTTGTGTTATATTTGTATTTTGATTATTCTTTTTTTTCTAAATTTTATACTAATTAAATTTGATTTTATATCTTTATTTAAGACATAATATTTAATTTTTAAATACTGGGAGAAGCCACTGGCTTCAGAAATACAGTTTTTTACTAGTTCGGAGCCAGTGGATTCAATTGTTTTGCTTGTATTTTTCCTTGTGCCAAATAAAGATTATGATTATGATTACCATTAGATTTCAAATCACGGGTGTTTTACGGGTTGGATAGATAGAAATGAAAAATTAAACCTTCCGCCAAAGATGTTTTGAGTGTGGATATCGGAACCAGCGCTCAAAAAAGTCCGAAACAAAAATTTACTTAAACCATACCTACTTACTATCAAGGTATCTATCTGTGAATTTAGTTTACATTTGTTGCAAGCTAATTAAGACATTGTTTTAAGGACATAGTGTTTATATAAAGACCTGCTTTATGAACTAGTGCGAATGGGGACAACTCGTCGGTGTACAAGCTCGTCGTGTGCACCGGCGTGGCATCAATTGCTGGCCGATTTTGCTAGTGTGCGTTCGCGCTAGTGAGAGTATAAAACTCAAAATAATCAAACTATTTCATTGTTAAACAATCTGTTCTCGTGATCTGTTTTTTTTTTATCTGTGTAATGTTATAGGTTTTATGTCTCACTCTCTCTGTTTCTCTATCTCTCTCATTTTTCTCTCCATAGACACACAGACTTGTCATCTATCTATATATATAAAACAAAGTCGGTTTAGTTACACCATTTATAACTCAAGAACGGCTGATCGATTTTCATGATCTATGATTTGTTTTTCTCTCCACCTCCATAGCAGAATAAATATTAAAATATCGCAAAATTTTACGGGAAAAACGGTAGAAAATTCAGTTTCCAATACATTTTATATGGAACGGCAAGAATTGAAGTCATTGACAAATTATTACGTCAAAGGTTGCTGTCGCTACCAAGGATATTGCTTCAAGGAGGCATATAACGCGGGTGAAACCGCGGAGTGGAGCTAGTAATACAAAAAAGATCAAAAATTGTGCATACAATTTGATTGATTGATTGTTATTTTTTTGGCTAGATTGCTTTTTTTTTCTCTTTATTGATTATTTAAATTCTTTAGGTTTTCGCCTTTATTACACATAGAAATTAAACAGTTTTAACGGATTTTACATTGTATTTTACATAACTTCCATTCCTGACGTTTATATGTGTAAAATACACATGATCAAATTCGTTAAGTGTTTAATTTCAATACGCTTAATATTAACAAAAAAATACCTACCATCTAGAAATACCTAAACTACTACGTATAGAAATTGCGTCAATGATTGGCATATGGATATTGGATTGGTGAGACATGCCTACCTACTTTAATTTCATGTTTACTTTTTAAATAGTTTAACCATATTTTATTATTATTCACATAATATTATTCCTTTCAGTTAGTGTTCAATTTGAAAATTTCACGCTAGTAAGTAAAGTTTTTAGAGACTGAGAAATGAGAGCAAGAAACACTTCTTTACAGAACAAAAGTCGAGAGCTTTTCGAACGTTTCGAATGCAAAAGTACGGCGATTCCTACTTATTTGTTCAGTAAACAGCGCAGTGTCGCTTTAGATATACCTACACTTAGATAAAATACAATAACACTTTTGGTTGCTCTTTTTCCCCGTTTTTTAGGGTTCCGTACCTCAAAAGGAAAAAACGGAACCCTTATAGGATCACTTCGTTGTCCGTCTGTCTGTCTGTCCGTCTGTCAAGACCCTTTTTCTCAAGAACGCGTAAAGGTAGCAAGTTGAAATTTATACTAAATATTTGGGTCTACGGTTTCTTTCGGCTGTACAAAAATAAAAGTTGTAAGTCAACGCAATCAAAAGATATGAACGTTTATGTCGCATATTTTGCGATTTCACAGGGGAACCAAAACCTATAGGGTACTTCCCGTTGACCTAGAATCATGAAATTTGGCAAAAAGCAAGGTCTCATAGCACATATATAGGAATAAATCCGAAAGTTATAAATATGAAGGTATATCATTTAAAAATGATTATTTTGCTATTACAAACTTACATTTTGTAGTTGGAATGTATGGAAGAACCTTATTGTCAACTACAAACTTAAGTTTGTCTTTCAATATTTTAACTTCAGTTAGTTTTTTTTTTTGGTCTCGCGCTCTTAGGGTTCCTTTATGTCGTATATTTTGCGATTTCACAGGGGAATCAAAACCTATAGGGTACTTCCCGTTGACCTAGAATCATGAAATTTGGCAAGAGGCAAGGTCTCATAGTACATATATAGGAATAAATCCGAAAGTTATAAATTTGAAGGTATTTAAAAATAATTATTTTGCTATTACAAACTTACATTTTGTAGTTGGGATGTATGGAAGAACCTTATTGTCAACTACAATCTTCAAAGTTGTCTTCCCAGAGACTGTGGGATCGGCCGATCTGCGAACTAGCATGGAAATCGCTACTAGATACGTGTCCTAGTATTGCAGATCGCG